>QTSX02002881.1:131419-494396 GCA_014839935.2 Entomophthora muscae
ATAGAGTCAAACAAAGAAGGTGTAAAGTTTCAGTTTTTTATAAATTACATATGAAATCTCTTAATAAATTGGGCTTAATTTATGTGGCACCACTTAATCCAAAAACCTGGGAATGACATAATGTAAAACAAGTGGGGTATTTGATTAATGTCTATACCACTAAATCCAGTATAGTGGTGCTTGGGAGCTTTAACAAAGACTATGGGCACTAATAATAAAAATATAATAGTAAATAATAAATTTTATATAAGCGCATATGTATTTTATTAATAAAATTAAAATTTGGCTTAAAAAGTGTCAAACTGGTCACTTTTTGGTTTAGAGTGTCAAACACAGGTTTTTTCATTTCTATTAGTAAATTTACTTATAAATTGCCCGTAAATTGGTATTTTAGCTAACCAATTTATTAAACTGAGTCAAGTTCAAGTAAATTTAACCTTGGTTTTTGGTTTGAACCCCTAAATTACTATTAAAAGTTAGCTTGAAATTGGTTAAGCCAAAAATACTAATAGATTCACATATGCGGCACTCAACTCCCTGGTACTTGATAAAGTGTTGAGTACCAGGACGTCAATCACAGGGGGTTGAACTTACCACAGCTGCCCAAAATGTATATGGCACACTTCACCAAATTCTTCCAAATGGTGACACTGTGCCCTAAGTCCCATCAACACAAAAGATTGACACAATCCTCCAATATCACAGAGACTTGGGACACACCCATAGAAGAAACTTTCATGAATATCTCAAGACTTGCTACTGGTGGCCCAACATGCTAGATGATATCAGAGAGGTACTGGAACAAAGCAAGGTCTGTGAGAAGCACACACAAACCAAAGTTCCACCCAAGTCAGTAGTACCTGTATCCATCACACAACTCTTTAAGGTATGGTTGTTGGATATTGTGGGACCTATGCCTGGTGAAAGCAAAGGCAAGATGTACATCATCACAGCCATTAACTATGCAACCAGATGGCCTGTAGCGCAAGCCACAAAAGAGCACAAAGGCAATGACATAAGACAATTCATTGGCAAGGAGATCATAGCAAAGTTTGGAAAGCCTGACCTCTTAATCACAAATGGAGGCACCAAACTCAAAGCTATTGACACCAACATCTATCTTGCCAAAAATGGAATAAAATACGTCACAGTAAGCCCATATCACCCATAAGCAAATGGATGCATAGAACAACTAAACAGCTCTCTAGTGGAAGCCCTCAGTAAGTTATCTGCCAACAATCCAAAAGCCTGGGTCAATATTCTACCAACTGCTCTTATGGTCTGCAGAACACAAGTCAACCGCAATATGGGCAAAAGCCCTTATGAGCTTGTCTATGGTCAGAAACCCACACTTGTCAATACAACCACGGGACCACAACTGCCACTTCCAAAGAAGATACCAGACAGTAAAGACCCAAAAGTACTACAAGCCAGAAAAGATCAAGAAATGATGGAACAACAAAGAGTTCAGCAGAAAGCAATCCCACTGCAACAAGAAAGTTTCCAAGTCAGAGACAAGATTTGGGTCATCAATCACAACCAACACAAACTAGATCCAGGACTACGCAGACCAGGAATTGTCATGGAATTTAAGCCCAACAACACCTACCTCATCAAAGGGATTAGAGCTCAAACTGAACTGAAACAAATGCATCACAACCAACTCCATTTTTGTAAGGCAAGAGCAGCCCAACAAAATTCAAGGCTCCCTGTACCCAACACCAAACTGGATCAGTACCAAGCTTGCATACCAGATACTCTCAGGAAGGTCCCCAAGGCTCCGCCTTCCAGCACCCCAGGGGAATATGTTGCAAAATCTTTGATTACTCCCTCTTGGGGAATTAACGCCCCGAGTAAATCACCAAGCAGCTCACCAAGTGGTTCACTGCCCAGCCAATAAACTGGTGGCATCATTAATAGTTAACCATCTATGATGGGGATCACTCAATCCAGGTCCTATATGGAACACAACCTGATTAAGCCTTGTGACTCAAGAGGAACATTACTCAGATAAGCCCTGTGACTGCCATGATGTACATGGACAACATGTGGCTTATCATGATACTATATATTAACCTATATTCATATTCAATAAATTATCATTCTCTTCTTTAATTTTCCCCTTTATTTTGTTTGTTATACTTCCCAGAAGTATAAACTTGACACTGATAATGATGGCACCAGTTTATTGGCTAGGCAGTGAAACATTTGGTGAGCTTTTTGGTGATTTACTTGGGGCGTTAATTCCCCAAGAGGGAGTAATCAAAGATTTTGCAACATCTTCCCCTGGGGTGCTGGAAGGCGGAGCCTTGGGGACCTTCCTGAGAGTATCTGGTATGCAAGCTTGGTACTGATCCAGTTTGGTGTTGGGTACAGGGAGCCTTGTGACTGTACTACAGTCACATTGGGCTGTGGCTTCACAAAAAGATTGAATTGTGATGAATTTCATAGGTTGAAATTAAAAACAAAAGGATTTGCCTTGGAGAGACTTTCCAGCTTAGCAATGATACCCAGGAATCAATTAGGCCGTTTAATTGAGGGCCGCACTGAATAATCTGAACAATTCATATTATGAGGCTAGGTGTCTCAAACGTAATTTATTAACTGGGAAGGTTAATTAAGTATATACCCTGGAATATGATTAATGGGGATTTAATCATAGGGCCAAAATGGACTTGACTGTGTTAAGTAAAGACTTGTTGTCTTCAAACGGATTAATTAACTGGGAAGGTTAATTAATATATGCTTGGAATATAATTAATGAGGATTTAATTATATTGTTTAACTGCCTTGACTGTGTCAATAAGTTTGGTTAAGGTTAGCCAAAAATAAACCCCCAAATTTTGGGTTAAAAGCGCCATGTTGGCAAATTCATTGGGTTAAAAGTGCCGCTGCGCCGCCTAATGGATTTGCAAAGCGCTGAGGAACCGCTATCAAATTTTTTCAGGCGCTGAGGCGCTGGGGCGCTGCCTGGGAAAGTTCTTGGGCGCCGCAGTGGCGCCTGGTTTGAGTTTCAAAGTGTTTTAATGGGTTTTTAACGCAAAAAACCATTAAATGCAAAAAAAAAAGCTAAATGTAGACAATGGTGTCTATGCATTCAGGATTGATCAGATAATTCCCAGTTGGAACAAGGATAGCTTGGATCAGTAATATGTATATTCCACAGGGTTTTGGTGCCAGAAGTCCAGAATGCTTTAAGCCAAAGCAATACATTTCACAGAAAGAATCAGGCAATTCTGGAATGTATTAGGGCACATTCTTATAGGTTAAGAGTGTGAAGATATTTTTGGTAAAGATCTGGATTGGATGATGCCGTTGTCATAAATCATGTGATAGGAATCCAGGTGTGATTCTGGAACTGGAGGGGTTTTCAGCCAAATGTACCCTGATTGGTATATAATGGAAACATGATAATAATTAATAAAAAATGATAATTATGTGTGACAATGGTTGCTTTCCCCTCAATATTTTTTGTTTATGTTTTTGGCTTTTGGTTGAAAGAAGACTACCATGGAATGAAAGAGATGGTCTGCAGTTAAGACTATGGGAAGCAAAAAATGTGGAAGTGATCACCAGATGGCAACAAGTTTAACGCCAAGATTGCTTGCCTGCTATCCAAGCTCATCAAAGCTTATATAAAGGATTCCCTGTCAAACTGTAAAAGAGTCAGACCGGGATAACAAAGAAGCAAGCATGAATTTCCTGGATCTGTCAAAAGTCTTGAATTTTTTTGGGCTGTTCTTGCTTTACACAAGCGGATTCAGTTGTGGTGCATACGTTTCAGTTCAGTCCAAGTTCCAATCCCTTTGATGAGGTAGGTGTTGTTGGGCTTAAATTCCATGACAATTCCTGGTCTGCGTAGTCCTGGATCTAGTTTGTGTTGGTTGTGATTGATGACCCAAATCTTGTCTCTGACTTGGAAACTTTCTTGTTGCAGTGGGATTGCTTCCTGCTGAAATCTTTGTTGTTCCATCATTTCTTGATCTTTTCTGGCTTGTAGTACTTTTGGGTCTTTACTGTCTGGTATCTTCTTGGGAAGTGGCAGTTGTGGTCCCATGGTTGTATTGACAAGTGTGGGTTTCTGACCATAGACAAGCTCATAAGGGCTTTTGCCCATATTGCAGTTGACTTGTGTTCTGTAGACCATAAGAGCGGTTGGTAGCATATTGACCCAGGCTTTTAGATTGTTGGAAGATAAATTACTGAGGGCTTCCACTAGAGATCTGTTTAGTTTTTCTATGCTTCCATTTGCTTGTGGGTGATATGGGCTGGCTGTGACAGTTTTTACTCCATTTTTGGCAAGATAGATGTTGGTGTCAATATCTTTAAGTTCAGTGCCTCCATCTGTGATCAGGAGGTCAGGTTTTCCAAACTTTGCTATGATTTCTTTTCCAATGAATTGTCTCACATTGTTACCTTTGTGCTTTTTTATAGAATGCACTACGGGCCATCTGGTTGCATAGTCAATAGCTGTATTGATGTACTTCTTGCCTTTTATTTCACTGGGCATAGGTCCCACAATATCCATCAACCATACCTTGAAAGGTTGTGTGATGAATATGGGTACTACTGACTTGGGTGGTGCTTTGGTTTGGGCGTACTTCTTAAATACTTTGCATTGCTCCAATACTTCTCTGATTTCATCTAGCATGTTGGGCCAACAATAGTGTGTCTTGGGGTATTCATGCAGGTTTCTGCTACAGGTGTGTCCCAAGTCTGTGTGATATCAGAGGATTGTGTCAATCTTTTGTGTTGACAGGATGTAGGGTAAAGTGTCACCATTTGGAAGGATTTGGTGAAGGGTACCATATACGTTTTTGAACAGATGTTTGTTCTTGAGGACTTTCTCTTGTATGTCCATTGGTGTATCAGGTGGGAACTCTTACTGGAGATTCCCCATAATTAACATGGGCCAGTTGGAGTTGTCATCAGTGCAAAGGATGTGTTTATTGTATAGCCTTGATAGGGGGTCTGAAGTAAGCATCTCCTTGCCTGGCTTGTATTCAATTTGCATGGGGTATCTCTGTATGAGACTCCTCCATTTGGCTTATCTTCTTGACAGGTGTTGTTGTGTTTTAAAGAATATCAACAACTTGTAGTCGGTGAGTACCTTGAATGTCTGGGCTCCTTCCAGGTAGCATTGCCATTTCATGAGGCAGTGTATGATGGCCACCAATTCCTTTTTGTTTATGGGGTATCTTTGTTTGCTGTCTGATAGCCTCCTTGATTCATATGCCACGGGAAGAAAGTCTTTTTGGGCCATTTGGATACAAAGGACTCCTCCTATGGCATAGTTGGAGGCGTCAGTTTCTAGCTCATAGATACCCTCATGGTTTGGTTATTGTAGGATGGGGGCAATAACCATGTGTTCCTTCAGTTGGAGGAAATGTTGATCTTGTAAGAGTGTCCAGACAAATTTGGTTGTGTTCCCGGTGATGGCTGACAAGGGAGCTGTTAGGGCGTCCCAGTCAGGGATGAACCTGCGTACATAGGCTATCATTCCAAGGAAAGTGTGGAGTTCACTCTTGTTTCTTGGGGCTGGCATCTCTGTTATAGCACATAACTTATCTGGATCTGGTTTAATACCGTTCTTGCTGATGATATGGCCAAGGAATGGAAGTTCAGTTGAGAAGAACTCACATTTGGACAGCTTGGCAATCAGTTGGTTGTCTTTCAGGGTACAGAGAACTGCGCGGACGTCTTCCCAGTGTTGTTGCAGATTGGGACTATAAATGATGCTGTTGTCCAGGTAGATTATTGCTCTTTTTCAAATATGTTTCTTGAAGACTTCATTAATGAAGGTTACAAAGGTACTGGGAGTGATTGTCATGCCAAAGTTGAGAACAACACATTCAAAGAATCTCTATTTAGTTCAAAATTCAGTCTTTGGAATGTCTTCAGGTTTCACGCAAATTTGGTGGTAACCTGCTGTCAAATCAATTTTTGTGAAGATGTGGGACCCCCCAGGGCATCAAAAAGGTCATCAATGAGGGGCAGCGGATACCTATTTTTAATTGTGACCTTGAGAGGGCCCTGTAGTCTGTGACCAGGCAGAGTCCTCCATCTTTCTTTGCCATAAAGAAGACAGCAGCACCAAAGGGCAACTTTGAGGGTCTGTGAGGCCTTTTTTGAGTGCTTTGTCAAGGTAATCTTTTATGGCATTGTCTTCTTGTGGTGCAAGGCAATAGATGGATTGTTCTTTAGGTAAGCTCCCTTTTAGGTCAATTTTGTGTTGTATACACCAATCAGGGGGTAACCTGGGTAGTGTCTCTTGGAATAAAGAGGAGAATTCACTGACTAGCTGGTCTCTAATGGGGGTCTGTTTGTGTTGAGTTTCTATGTTTTTGAAGTGGATAGCCTCATACGTACAGGTGCTCCAATTGATTTTTCTGGGGTCAGTTTCTTCTCCTGTTTCCATATTTTTAAAAATACGTAGTCCCTCATGAGAGTGTCAAGATGTGTTGGGTATATGTGATGGTGGACTTCTCCTTGCTGTATGGTAAGATTGGTACTGTCCCAGTTGATATGAGGCTTTGTATTTCTCATCCAGTCTAGGGCAAGTATGATATCATATTTGGGGATTAGAATGATAGGGCTGCTAATTGTTGTTTGTACATCTCCAATTTGGGTCCAGAAAGGTTTTGCCTCATGAGTAACTGGTGTGCTATGGTTGTCCACCATGATGACCCTCTTATTGTTACTTCAAGTAATAGGTAGCTTCATGAGGTCAGCAAATTTCTTGTTGAAAAGTGCAGTGCCCTGATATCTTCAAAAACAGAAAGGATAAGTGAGGAGTTTATTTCTAGTTTGGGCAGAAAAAAGTAGAGGGTTGCCAGAGGGTACTTGGATCATGGTGATGGAGTCCACATCTTAGTCCCTGTACAAGTATTATAGGTTGGGATAGGATGGCTTGCCTAAGCATTCCCCTGAGCTTTTCCTTCCTCATTGGTATTTTCAGTGCTTGCCTGGTTATCTTGTGCAGTGTGATTCCCATTTCAAGGATGGGTGTTATTGGCTTGGTTGTTTTACTTATTAGGTTGAGGGTCCTTCTTTGCTGTGGTGTTCTCCTTCTGTTTATTTGTTGCATGCAGGTTGTCAGACTTCTGGGCTGTGCGCTTTTCCTCTAAGAATACATCCTTGAGGTTCTTGCAGCAAGTCATGCCAAACTGACGTCTAATGTGTGTGGGAAGGCTATTGTAGAAGTCTAGGCGTGGCCCAGGTTCATTGAAGTTGATGGTGTTGGGTGCTCAGTTGTGTAATTCTTCATATGACATAATGTACTCTTTAATGGTTCCTGTCATTTTGAAGGTTTGAAGCTCAGTCATGATCACTGAATCTGAGTCCTTCATGGAGAACTTTTTGATGAATGTGACCTTGAACATTTCCCAATTCTCCTTCTGGTTAGGATGTTGGGCTAGCCATTTGGTTATAAAATGTGAAGCAGTTCCTGTGACGCAAAGGGCAATCTTGCTGACCCAGAGTCTTTGATGGTAGTCCACTTGTTCAAACTTGCTTTGTGTACTGTTGATCCAAAGGGAGGTGTTTTTGCGGTGTAGTCCTGCAAAGGCGCCAATTTCAGCAGTGTTTAGGCGTTGAAACACAATATTGGGTATCTCAGGCTACGGGGGCGCTGTTGTGGTTGGTGTGGTGGGCAACAGTCTGCGGGCTTTGAGAGTTTTGTACTGATCAATGGGCACAAGGATGTTATTGTAGATGACAAGGCCGGGGGACGTCTTGTCCTACTTTGTAATCTCTCCAGCTGTTAGGGAGTGACATTGTTTGGGTTCTTTTCTTGTGAGGAATTTTTCCTTTGAGTTGGGTAGGTATGGATAACCTACCTGTGCTATCACTGTCAAGTTATACTTCTGGGAAGTATAATAAAAAAATAAGTGGAAGATTTAAGAAGAGAATGATACTTTATTGGATATGAATATGGAGTAATATATAGTATCATGACAAGCCACATGCCGTCCATGTACATCATGGAGGTCATGGGGCTTATCTGAGTAATGTTCCTCTTGAGTCACAAGGCTTAGTCAAGTTGTGTTCCATTTAGGACCTGGATTGAGTGATCCCCATCATAGATAGTTAACTGATAATAAAGCCACTAGTTTATTGACTGGGTAGTGAGCCATTCAGTGAGCCATTTGGTGATTTACTCAGAGTGTTAATTCCCCAAGAGGGAGTAATCAAAGATGTTGCAACACAATTAAAAAAATGTAGACATTATTTTTGACAATATTGTCACTGTCAACCTTTTTTAAAAATTTACCTAAAAAAAATAGTATGCTTAATTAAATTTAAGCAGACTAGCAAATGTTAACTGTTTTCTGTGGTATTTTGTTCACATAATAAAATTAAAAAAAACATATGAAAATAAGTTAAAAATTTATCAAAGTTATTTATTTTTTTATTAAAAATAACATTTGGGTAGTGGTACAGTAGTTTTAAAAGCTATGGCAACAACCAAAAATACCTCAGATTTAAACAAAATGATTTCATATTTGAACAAAATCCAACTATCCAGTTAAAATATACACTCTGTTAACAGGATTTTTGGCGTTAATGGGCAAAATGGGTCAACACAGCAAAGAAGTGCTCACACACAAAGCAAAGCTATTCAAAATACAATTCAAAATACATTGATTCAAAAACAAAATGGTATGAGTTGACTTTTGATGTACATATTTTTACTAAGTGATTTGGTGACAAAATACACCCAAGCAAGGTATGTCAAAATGCAAACTAAAAACAAAACACAATAGCAACTCACTACGTAAACAAAATCACTCACGCAATGTGTGCATGGATTGTAATCAAGAATGATATCAAGGTATCTAAAATAGGGCACACAATCTGAAAACAAATTTTAAAAATATTGTGTGGGGTGTTTGAATTTGGCAGTAAAATCTAGGAAAATGGGTGGATTTCTTTTGAATATTCTAAAATGGGTGTTGTAAAACCAAAAACAACTAATTAAGAAATAAAAAATCTATAATTAGGATATTGGGTGGGAAAAATATTAATTAAATATCCATATTCAGATAAAAGCAAAAATTAAAATTATGAGTAGCTTAATTGAAACTTATTTAATCTTTATTTAAATTTTAAAATGGAAGGAACACAGCAACCAAGTACCAATGCGCCCGTTGTGCGCCGCAGTTGCGGTTGCCCCTGCGGGTCAAAGAATAGAGTTAGTGCAACCTAAGTGCCTACTCAAGGAGGAGACGGGAGAGGAGAGTTCCATAGTGACGCTGCACTGACTCAGCCAGTTCAAGGAGCACAAGCTGCTAGGGTGCGGAGCATAAACCCTCAGGTCCCAAAGCTGACCCGGAAGCCCACCAAAGTCATCACTACAAAGAAAGTTAGAAACAAGGAGGTAGAACTTACTTTGTATGTTTTTGACGTTGTGTACCGGCAAGAGTTGGTCCCGTCAGCCATGCTGGAGAAGGTGAAGCCTGTACTTGATACTAGCTACAGGCCCTACGCAGTAATGGTAACCAGGAAGAGGATAAGGAGCCTGAGTTCTACAGAACTGATGAGGGACAGTTGGTGTTAAAGAAAGTTGCTGCATTCTACACCAAGGTACCTATGCCTTGCAAACCAGTCCCTGATCAGGATTTCATTTCAACTATTCCTGCTAAGCCTACCCAGAAGCGCATCCCAGATATCAAACACATCATCCTGCTCAAGCTAATGTGTTAATCTGGGGATTACAAGGTGGCCGCGGCTTGAGTTGGAGTGGATCCCAAGTACGCCCAAAGACCTTCAACAAGTTTATTGATACTGGCTGAGTCCTTGCCGCGGAGAAATTCTTGCGCATTTCCATCATGCCCACCAAGGAGCACAAATGGGCAATCCACCAGTGGATAACCCAGGACTTCCATCTTAAACTGGCAAATATACAGACCATGGTCAAATCTACTTTTGGGGTTGAGGCCTCAATTTCTTTTTACTACCATCTGGTCAAGAGAATGTGCTTTTCCTGGAAAAAGCTCAGGGTATCCCCCTACAATTGTAATAGCCCAGCCAACATTGACGTCCAGAAAAAATATGCAGATGCGTACACTGCCCTCAAAGCCAAGGAGACAGTCAAATTCTATTACATTGACAAATTAGCATTTGCCTTGTCTAAGCGGAATCAATATGGGTATGTCCCAAAAGGCTCAAATGATGGGGTAGCTTGGCGTGCGGCAGTCTGCGCCACAGCCTACTCAATGATAGCTTTCCTCAGTTCAAAGGGGATCAGGCTGTATCAAATGATATTGGGTTCTCACAATAGCTGTACCTTTCTGTTATTCCTCTGATTGGTCCAGGAGCATCTGAGGCGCACAAGCCCAGGCTTTACCAACATCATTGTGCTGGACAATGTTGGTCCCCATAAGGTGGCTGACATTCTTGAGGAATTTCCATCAATTGACACTAGCATTGCAGTGGGCCCCAGCAAATGGCCATGGCAAATTTGCGCCTTCTCTTCTCCCTGCTTATTTGACCTTCCTAAATCCCATCAAGGAAGTCTTTGGGTGGCTCAAGCATGTTGTCAAGCAAGGGACCCCAACTGGGACCAAGGACCTCTTTGATTTGCTGAAGGCCAGGATCCACACCCTCCCAGCTGAGACTGTGGTCAAATTTTATGGCCACACTGATTTGTTCATCCCCGCCTGCCTTGCCAAATAGCCAATCAATTAAAGGCCTAGTGTGTCCAACTTTTTTTATATTCTATAATATACTATTTAAATTTATTAATTAACATTTTATATTTAGAAGCGTCTAAGCCCACAATCACATTCAGCGGGAACATCAATGAAGGTTTTTAATTTATTTATTTTATATTAATTTTTTCTATTATGGCATCTGAGGTTATTCCAAACACTTGATACTGGATTATGTGAATATATTTATATCACTTTTATCAAATAAATATAAAAATTAAATTAAATTAAATTAAAAAAGTTAAATGTAAAGTGTACATAATAGAAGTAAATTTTATTAAAGTAAATATATTTATGCTTATATATGACCTTCTCTGGGGTTCTTTTTGAAAAACTTGTTTGTTAAAATAATAATCATAAAACTTAATTATAGTAAAAATAATATATTTTTTAATGAAATTTATTGGAAGATAGGATTTTTTAAGAGCGCCTGTAGTGGGTTTGGCGGTATGTACCCACTCCGCAATGAAGGTAGCACACAACTTCCACTGCCACACCGTGTACAGTGGAAACACCCTGATTAAAATATTCTTGGCAGCTAGTAAAAGGGAGGATAGTGAGGTGGGAATGGAGCAGCAGCTTTTCTGGTGGGGCTGCAACCCTGTAAATGCCAGCTAGGACCAAGGTGTCCTGGATAACATGGTCAACTGAGCTGTAACCTGGGGGGACTTTCTTCCCATCCAGGGAGAGCCTGGTCTTGTCAATCTCTAGGAGGACCCTGTCAAGGTCCTCTACGGACGCGCTCATCCCAAAGTAAAAGAGATGCTTCAGTAAACTTGCACAATTTATTAAAAACAGCACTAATCTTCTTCTCATGCTTTGTTTTGGCAAACGTGAGCTCCATTGCTGGAGGGACCCCTGTCTCATTGGCACTCCAGGCCAGCCTGAAGTCCACCAGAAAGACCTTGGTCTTCTTTACAGCTGTTGCATCTGCAACAGCCAATTTATCCACCGCGCGCCCAAAGTTCTCCAACAGGTAAGACAGGGTGTGCTTCACTGGGAAGCAGAAGCAAGCTGCTGCATGTGCCCAGCCCATCTCTGATATATTCTTGAATGGGAGCGTTGCCAGGACGTCCCAAACAAGCTCAATGGAGTTTACACAGTAAACTCCACTGAGAGATACTGGGTCCAGGCAGACCAGTTAGACATCCTTGTAGGCAATAACTGCCCACTCAGATGCCCCCTCAGTATGTGTAAGCTCAGCCAATGCCTCCCTGGACATTGGGAAGGACCCGTAGATGAAGTCCTACATCTCCTGAAAGACAGGGGGAGACAGAAACAGCTTCTTAGCCACATGATTGATGTAATTGGCTTAGAAGGTGGGGGGACAAAGGGGACCAGGACCCAGTGGAGTTCACCATCTACATTTTTTAAAAAAAGGTAAGTATTTAGAAATTTTGATTAATTTACTTTTTAGGTTACCTTTTCAGATTTCCTCCTTGCCTGCAGCTTTGGTAGATTTTGCCATTCTTGGTGCAAGAAGTTATGCCATCAATTTGGTGTCCTTGTTTCTTGAACGCTTTGCAGGTTTGAGGTGGGCATATATCTCAGGGTCATCTGTTCAGACGTACAGTGCAGAGAGGGCAAAGGTCTTGAATTTGAGGCCTTCCACCACAGTTTTATGGACATTTAATATGTGTTTGATGGTTTTTTTGGATGTGTCTGGCATCTTGGCCATGAGTGCCTTGGAAGACACCTTTTCAATTTTGTCCCCTGTAAGGACAGCAGCCTTCACTTTTGCCTTGACCTTGCAGACAATATCTTTAATTTTGGCAATTGCCAAGTTGAGGTCTTAGAGTAGTTTTTCAAGTTCTTTCATTTGATTTTTTTACTAATCTTTCCATATGTTTTTATAGCTTTCACCCCAATAAAATCTGTGTTATTTTGATATTTTTACCCTTTTTGTTTATCCTTGTTTGTTTCCCATTTACTACAATATCCCATCTTTTACCCATTGTATATATGTTTTACGCTTACCTATATGTGTTGTTTGCTTTGTGTTGGCATTGTTTCCTTAATTGCCATATTATTTTTGGCACTTTGCATTGCCCCTTGTGAAAATATTAACAAAAATTTGGTTATCAGCTAAACTTGAATTAGAAGATTATAGGTTAACTGTTTTTAGATAAAGTTGTTACCGATCCAAATTCAAAACCTTAATGATAAAATTTAAGCCAATCAGGAGCCAAGTGATAAAGTGATTGTTGTTACATAAAGGGACATTCAATAATTCTTTGATGCATGTGCGCTAATTAATATGATTGGCTGGATGTTTTGCCATTGTACGCCATTGCCGCTGTGGCAAGTTGTTGATGGACTAGTGCCAATCCAGCAGCTGATTGAACACTAGTCCACCAACAACTTGCCATAGCGGCAATGGCTTGCAATGGCAAATCATCCAGCCAATCATATTAATTAGCGCCCATGCATCAAAGAATTATTGAATGACCCTTTATGTCATAACAATCACTTTATCACTTGGCTCCTGATTGGCTTAAAGTTTATCATTAAGGTTTTGAATTTGGATCAGTAACAACTTTATCTAAAAACAATTAACCTATAATTCTCTAATTCAAGTTTAGCTGATCACCAAATTTGTTGTTAATATTTTCCCAAGGGGCTGTGTTTAAGTGCTAAAAATAATTGTGTTCTGGATCTAGATACACAGCATAGTAAATATATGATTTTAAAGAAATAAGCTGAACATAAAGAATAAAACCAACTATAAACAAAGAGAACATGAACAATGTAAATCAAAATAAAGATAATATAAATAAAAAATGTTTGGCAACAGGGGGTTTGTTGGGGTGGGGGAGAGTGATGCCTAGTAGGCGGAATAGCGCAGGAAGGAAGATAAAGAGGCAGTGCTGGCCTGGGGGTCTGGGATTGGGTGGGTAGGTAGGTGGGGCTGGAAGATGGGGGGTAGTGGTGTTGGGGGTAGGGGTAGGAGGATTTTGTGTGATGGCTGTCATATACTGCTTGTCATATTCCTTGTCTGTTATTGCCTTGATTGGCTGATAGGTGGCTGTGGCACGGGGTGGGAGGCACTTATTCTTATGTGATTGGTTGCCCATGTTCACATGGAAAATCATTTGAGCAAACAATTCAGCCATCATTTGGTGACTAAAGAGAGAATTGTGGTCAAGGACCTTAAGATAGAGGTCATTGAAAGCCTGAGGGTGGTACTTGCATACTGTGTCTCTGATGTTGAAAAAGACAACATCACCCAGATGGATGTCTGCATGGCCGGCAGGGTAGACTGAGGCCTGGTGCCTGCTTCCCTAGATGGCCTGGAGGGTGGTGGAGCTATCCTCCATCTGGTGGCTCAAAAAACCTGGTGCTTGGAATTTGAGCCATCCCAGGAGTCAAGTAATTCACCAAGGATGTGGCTGTACTTGTAGCCATTGGTGAAATCTGGGTTTGTCCAATAATAGACAAAACCCTTGGATGAAACAGCCAGAAACACACCAATGAAAGTCCCCTTCTTGACCTTCTTCCTTCCTTTTTGAGTGGCAGCTCTTCCTTGCTTGCCAAAAACATCAAAAGCTATTGATAGCTTGCCTTAGGAGATGAAGACAATGTAATCTGTTAGACTAGTCAAGCATTGGATCAGGTTGGATTTGATGTCAGGATTATATGGGGAATCCTCAGTGCCATCTCATTGGTCACCAGCAAAATTGGTAAGAACCTGTATGAAAGCCACCTTCCCATACATCCAGAGCTGCACCATGCGCTCAGAGACCCATATGTTATGGTGCGCAAGCTGCTTGCAGACCTGAGTTAGGGGAAGCCTGGGGTCCCGCTGGAGGAGGTCAAGCATGATTGGGTAGGCCTCGGTTATCTGTGACTTGGGGGCCTTCTTTAGCTTCTTGGCTGTCCCAATCAGATTCCCCTTATTTATTAAGTTATTGAATTCCTGCATTATTGTGGCTTGGGTAAATTGCAATTGGGTGGCAATCTGTTCCCAGGACAGACCCTGTAGATTCAGTGCCACAATTTCCTGAAGAATTTGGGCAGTGATGATTTGTTGCTTGGGGCATTGGGCCAGGGGAGCTGAAGCCTGATTGGCTGTAGGGAGGGCAGGTTGGCTGGTGGCAGGAAGTTGTTCCAAATCAAGGTTGACATCCTGATTGGTTGGTTGGTGGGCAGCTTGTGTGGGGGTGGGTACGGGAGCAGGGGCAGAGCTAGACACTAAGTGACTCTCAAACAAGTCAAAGCCATAGGAATCAGTGGTCAGATACAGGTCAGCTTCCTTGTTACCTGCCTCAAAGGCTTGGGTGTAAACAGGTGCCTCCACGCCCTGAGCCTCACCTCCATTGAAGCTGGCTTGGCTGCTGCTGGCTTGGTTGCTGGTGCCGTCAAAAATGTTGTTGCTGTTAAAAACCATTGTAAAAAACCTAGGATAAAAGCACTAAAAGTAGAAATTTAAACTTTTATGATTTATTTTTATTGGTATCTCAAGTCTATATTTGGAAGGTTCTCAAAACTATTTTACACAAATCAGGATCCATAAAAATGAATAAAATGCCTCTGTTCCTAAATTGGATAGCTGTTGATTAGCTGTAAAACTGCTATACTTTTATTTTAGGCTGCTCATACAACATCTTGTGTGACTTCATTTTATTTTGTGCTTGTGGAATCTTGCTTCTAGTTTGCTCAAATTTTGTTTCATTTTAGTCCTTCTGTTGGTGCCCCATATGAATCCTGATTGGATTATAATATACTCCAGAATAGCATCCATCCATCTCACTTGTTGTGCCAGTTCATTTTTTTTGTGGTTTAAACAACACTACTTGCTATTTGCTATAATTTTGTATAATTGGTTAGTGAAATGTTGTTTTTGGTTTGACAGTTCATTTATTAACCAAAAATATTTAAATAATTGAATCCTGAATCTTGTGCAACTTGAATTTTGTTCAAATCTGAAACCATTTTTGTTTAAATCTAAGGTATTTTCAGTTGTTGCCACAGCTTTTAAAACTACTTTAATATGATATCTTACCATTTAGTATTTAAGAAGTTGTTAACACATTGGTTGAAATAATGAAAAGGGTAAAGTGTTGACAACGTCACTTACAACATTCTTTATAGGAGATGGCATATTAATTTAGGCTCAATTGTGCCACTCTAATTTGCTTAAAT
Source organism: Entomophthora muscae (assembly GCA_014839935.2). Classification (NCBI taxonomy): domain Eukaryota; kingdom Fungi; phylum Entomophthoromycota; class Entomophthoromycetes; order Entomophthorales; family Entomophthoraceae; genus Entomophthora; species Entomophthora muscae. The sequence goes on from QTSX02002881.1 coordinate 147,274, forward strand.
CTACCCTGGCAGATGATCACAAGCAAATAGACAACATTTCTGAGTATCAACATTATTTTTAATGATGAATTATATAGTAATTTACATAGTACCTCATACTTAAATTATTGGATTGCTGTTAGCCACCAATCCATTTAATATACTAAAGACAGAATAAGTGCCACATATATATAACATGAACTTTTCAACAATCAGCTATATGTGCAATCTCTTTTTCAATATATTAATATAATAAAAAATATTTTTAAATACGCACTTAATTTTTTTGTTGTAGATGTTTCAGTTTCATTATTAAAAATAAGTTTGGCTTAAAAAGTGTTGATATTGACACTTTTACGTTGTGAAAAAAAATAAAAAATAAACTAATTTTTATTAGTAAGTGAAAAGAAAAAATTGGGTTAAACTGAGTTTTTTATAAAGCCTAATATTAAATTGTGTCAAAATGGCCACAATTTGTCATGTTTTCTGGGTTTGCACCCCTGAACGCTTTAAAAAATGAGAATTAAGCTAGCACAACTAGCAAAAAACATAAGAGATTTTGACTTTCAAGTCAACAGTGACCATGTCAACAAAGTGTCAACATGGGCACTGTTGCCATTTGAAGGACTAGTCATGCCCAAAGCATGTGCCAAGATAATTCAATACAGTTGCTCTCTACAACTACAAACAAACACACAACCGCCTAGCACAGGCAAATTTATCAACACCAAGTACATTGGTATTGACAAGTTCTTTGGTAAAAACAAATGAAATGTTATTAACTGGCTAGACCAATTAGCTGCTAAACTTTGTGCCAGCTGCATTTCACACAAAAAATGAGTCCAGAAAGCCAGCAAACGCCTGTACAAGGCTGCAGCTAACTGGTTTGCCATTTGGGCTGGCTCACAAACTGACAACCAGCTCAACAACTGGAAAGAGTTCAAAGCTGACATCATCCACAATTTCTGCATCACTGAATCCCTCTAAGACATTGCAATACAGCTCAGTGATCTTCCTCAGAAGACCACTATCACAGCTTACGCCAATGAATTTGAAGAGATGCATTGCAAAATCCAAAAACCAGCACAAGCTGACAATGTGCACACAAGATCCTCATTTATCAAAAAAATGAAACCCTCAGTTGTTGCCCTAATCTGTCCAGAGGCCAACGCCTCTATGCCTGCACTCATTGCAGAAGCCAAGCGTGCAGAAAAAAACACAAATAGGGAATATGCTGCATGCAGCAGCAACTGCTCCTCCAACGGTAATAGCAGAGATAATTCCAATGGCCACAAACGCCAAAACACCAATTGTGGTGGGGAATCACCCACCAAATCCACATGTAGTTAATGATTAACCATCAGCACAGCTTCAGATACTGTTTTGTGAAATTTCCAAATGAGATACTAGGGTTAAGTAAAATAATTAACCCTAACCAAAAGAGCCCAAGATAAATGGCCTGCAAGAGAATCAGAGCGTCTTAGCCTAAAATTCAGGACATTGAGATAGTACCAGATTTCCAGTTTCAACAGTAGGAGGAACAGCTCCAATATTTGCAGGCATTGAATTAACATTTGGCGTAGGCAATAACAAAGTACCAACAGCAGGGCCCCATCTTCCTGTAATAATCCAGCTAAGGATTAAATTGTAGGGAATGTAGTGCAAAAAGCCAACTACAGGATGTATTTAAAATGAAGATTAGACCAAGGGATATTTGATTTTTATTGAGTAAATTTTTGGGAGGACTCAACTCTCAAGAGTTGAAACAGTGAAAATCATTCAATATATATTAAAATTTGACTAAGCAATACCGCCTGGATCCTGGGCTCCTGTTTCTTTCACATTGTCAAGTAAGTATCTGGTTCGGTTTGCAAAGAACCCTTGAATGACCTGCTTCTGATGACCATGCTGATAACTAAGATCATATCAGGTGACCCTCAAATTATGTTAATTTATCAACGTCAGCTTACAAGGGTATTTTATATTTAACTTTCAAACTGGAGCAGCTGTAACCCATTTTCGATCAACTATTTGATTCAAGTCCGTTAAATTGGTCAATTTTATTAAAGGTTTTCTGGCTTTCTGAGACTTCCTACTTTTCCAAATAAACCCAGCATTTTGTAGCTTACTGTGACACCAACAACAACAACATCAAATCCAATAGAAACAATGGCAATTGCAGCCAGAGCGCAAACCACTCCTGCCCCAAGAAGGAAGACACTGCCAAAGTAAACAATGCTGAAACAGCAACCTGCTATAAATCTGACCCCACATTCTCTGACCTCAAAGGTCTCAAAACAGAGGAACAGGGAAAAGAGGAGGAACAACAGGCTTAAGTGCCCCTGTCTCTCCCCAAACTAACAAGAAATTGTACCAAGGCACAAACTTTGCTGCGTGCATTTCATGTGTCTCACAATCTTCTATCTTTATGAACGTAAAAATTAAAGATTGCTCACAACTTTTTTCTACCCATGCACTTATAAATCATATACACATAAAGCTTTATATGACTCTGGTGCACAACACACCATAGTAAGAAAAGCATTTATAATCAATTAGAAAACACCAGCTGTCAAATCCAACTTCAAATATGTCATAATGGCAGAAAAATCAAAAGTTCTACTTGAAGGCAAAAAAAACCTCCCTTCAGAATTGACCTCAAAAGCATACAAATGTCCATTAAAGAAATTTTCATGAACAACATACACTACAACACTGTAGCAGGCATGGACTGGTTCACCTGAGTGAATCCCAGCGTATGTTGGAAAACAAAGACCATGTTCATCTAACACAATGGAGTCAATTTTAACATCCTCAAAGAACCTAACAACCTCATTCTGAGGATCACAGTCTTTGTCCAAGTCATAAACCAGGACGGCTCAGAATGTCTAACCAAAGACAGTACACTCCATATAATGAGGTACATAGAATTCAACAACATGCAAACAGCTAAAATACAGTCCTCATAGCTTGCAGCGCTTCTAAATGAATACACTCATGTATTTAAGGAAGAGCTAATAGACCTACCCCTAAAAGGGAGGTCAAACATGATATTGACCTATTAAAGGCCATGCCCAAACCTGCACATCTCTACAGACTCTCTCCCATGGAGACACAAACCCTCAAAAATCACATTGAGGATAACCTAGCCAAAGGTTTCATTCAACCATCAGAATCCCCATGGGGGTAGTAGTTTTCTTTGTAGAGAAAAAAAGACTCACTCTGTCTAATAGCAGACTACAGAGCTCTTAATGCAAGCACAGTGAAAAATAAATATCCCCTTCCACTTATAGAGGATCTGTTTGCAAGACTCTCCAGAGCCAAATTTTTCTCCAAAATTAACATCACCTCAGGCTACAACCAAGTAGAAGTAAAAGAAAGGGACATACCAAAAACTGTGTTCTGTACGCAATTTGGATCCTTTGAGTGTAGAGTAATAAACTTTGGGGTAACCAACATTCCTGCAATGTTTGTCACTATGATGAACCAAGCACTGAACAGTCTTTCAAATACATTATGGTACCTTGACAATGTCATCATATTCTCAAAAACTAAAGAGAAACACCTCACACATCTCTGCAAGACACTCAATTGACTTTCAAAGAACAAACTCTATGCAAAGCCTAGAAAGTGCCAATTTCTGGAAAAAAAACTCTTGTTCTTGGGCCAAATTGTCTCTGACGGTGGCATCAAAGCAGATCCAGATAAAAAAAGTCATAAGCAACATGCAATGCCCCACCTCTGTTAAACAAGTTAGATGCTTTCTTGGAATGGTAGCTTACCTAAGAAAATACATCAAAGACTGCAGAAAACTAACCACACCAATCAATGACCTAACCAAGGTTAATGCCAAAAAGAAATTCATCTGAACACCAGAATGTGATAATAATTTCCAGCTACTAAAGCAATCTCTGATCAAAGTGCCAATCTTACAATACCCAAACAACAATGGGTGCTATGAGCTTGAGTTAGTTGCCAACAAAACCACCATTGGTGCAGTGCTACACATCTGCCATCCAGGGAAGAAATACTTCCTGCCATTATGTTACAAAAGTAGAAAACTAACTAAAAATGATAAGAGATACCCTATACATTATAAGGAATTGCTAGCAATATACCACACATGCAAGAAATGGAGATGTTATTTAGAAGGACATTTAAACGTCTGAGTACTAACTGATCATAAATTCTTAATCTACTTTAAAACTCAGAACACACTTTTACACCAACAAGCCAAATGAATGTCCTTGCTTTAACAGCTTAACCTGAACATCCAGTACAAAAGGGGGGCAGAGCTGATCACAGCTGATGCTCTTTTTAGGATATGTCAGCCAAGAGAGGATCACCCTGACCACCTAGATCCAGATTGGCCAAACTTATACAATACTGAGTACAAAACCAAAGAAAAAGATCCCTCAACCCATCAGCTAACTCATGACACACTAATAAAAAATGAGAAACACTTCCATGTGTCCAATGGTACAGTATACCATATCATCAAGGACAAACACATCCCCTACATTCCACTTTCAAAGAATTGATGCCATCCTCAGGCACCACTTTCTACTAGGACACACAAAAGCCAACAACCTATACCTCACCCTAAAGGAAATAGTATGGTGGCCTTATCTAAAACAAGACATTATTGACGTCCTAAAGAAGTGCACAGTAGGTGAAAAAACTCAAGCACCAAAGCACCACAACTTACAGTCAACCCAGTGCCTGACCCAGAAACATTTGAGGTTTGAGGCCTGGGCGTAGTAGGACCTTTCCCAGAAGCCAAAGCAAAACAACACTTCTTAATTGTAGCCATTGACTTTGCAACACGCTGGGCAATCTGCTTGGCAATCAAATATCACAAAGCAGAAACAATCAACTGCTTTATCAACAAGTCAATCATAGTGAACCATGAGCCCCAGATTACATCATCACTGATCAAGCCAGGAAACTGGCAGGACATGTAGTGAATGATAATCTTAAAACAAAGAACATCAAACACTTCACAACCTTGCCTTACAGGCCACAAGCCAACAGCAGAGTTAAACACCTAAACGGCAGCCTTATCAGAACCCTAAAGAAAATAATGGATGGCAAAGCCAGAGACACATGGCCACTATATGTAAAACATGCATTATTAGTATCTCAGATTCACAAAAACCAAGAGACAGGCTACTCACTGTTTGAACTAACATACAGATACAAACCAGAAATAATTATCTACAACAAGCAGCCATACATAAAGATCCCCCGTGAAAACTCCCCACAGTAGAACAAGTATCAAATCTACAACACATATGCCTCAAAGCTAAAATATCAGAAATAAAAAGGCTCAAAACACAAAAGGTAACCTCTACAGAGGAACCACTTCCCATCAACTCCCCCGTCTGGGTCCTAGCTGGCAACAGAAAGAAACTAGACTCAGTACACAGAGGACCAGGAAGAATCATTAAGTACAGACCAGACCACAACACCTATCTAGTGAAGTTCTAAGGTGACAAAACCCCAATTGTCAAGAAATATCACAGAACCTGTCTCCACCTTAGCAAAGGAGAACACTTGACCAGACTGGTTCCAACTAGTAAACAATTCCAGGAACATCAGGTGGCAGCCATCAAGACAAAGCCCCCTCCTGATGTACCAGAGTAACCCCTTAAGGGAGGGGTGTGTCAAGGAGCTGGATGTACTGGTGTTTTGGCTTTTGCTGACATACATAATATCCAGTCATTGCCTAGTTTGGTGCTAATCCAATATTCAGTTCAACATTCCAGAAATGGCAACAAACTAATATCACATGACTTTTCCAAGTATCCAGTAATCTGAATCCAACTCACACATGACTTTCCCTATTTTTGATCCAACTAAATCTCTGCCACAGCTAAAGCTATATAAGCCTAGAGTATTATTCAATAAAATATACTTCTCTTCATTCTCATTTCCATATCTGAAGCTTTCCCAAAAGTTGCTGATCATCACTATTTTCACAATTGCCCAAAAAAGTCTTATTATGAAAATCTGGGGATTAAAACTGAAGCAGGAATGGATAGAAAGTGTATCCAGTTCATATAAACCTGATAGATTAGATAAGTTTTTTATGAAAGAGATGTGTTTAGAAATCAATTAAAAATTATTTTTTTAGAATACATCCTTTAGTTGAAAGGTATTAATATCAGATGGTCAATAAATTTGAACTATCAACAGTTGCTTAGAATAGAATACATTGAATTTAATTAGCAAATCAGGGTTGGAATTTGATCTCATTGGTGAAACAAACCTCCCTATTTGCAGCACTAGCTCCTTTTATTTTCAATCAAGTATGTGCCACCCACCAGCAAATTGAAGTCTGATTTCAAATGAGAATCAAGCTTGGTATTCTAAATTATGATCAGTCAGAACTTGATTTCAACTTTCAGCAGGCACACTAGCTTAAGTAGGGCTGCTTCAGCCAAGCCCCAGGCAGCTGTGGCCAGTTTTTGGCTCTGGGTCACTCATTTCAAAGATTTATTTTGGGCTATTTAAATATTAACAAATTCTGTTCTTGTTGCAGCGACCCAAAGCCAGAAGCTGGCCTGTATTGAGTCAAAGCATCCCCAAGCTTAAGGTAAACATTTTGATATGTTGTAATTAAACTTGTTGGTATTCACTTAGTAAATAAGTTTTATCCAGTGAAATTTTTGTTAACCAATTATCATATATGAGAGAATTATGGCAAAATAAGAATATATAATGGTGTTATTAAGCGGGAGTTAGAAAGAAGATGATAGTTAAGAAGTAGTGGATTTTAAATTGTATGGTTCAAATCCTTTTATCTTTGATTCAAGAGTACAGTCAAAGCTGTGATCTTGGTGGCAGCTGTATGCGAGATCAAATTGTGGTGCAAGGTCTGGTTCTAACCAGATGGCACTGGTGATAAACTTTGGCTTTGCCATTATTTTTTGGCGCCTCTTGAAAAAGAAGGAAAGTCCTGTTCCTGCCAGTAAAAGTATGAGACTACCAAGGATGCATGATAATATTAAGTATATTTTGGATGAAGCATAACCTTCAGTGTCGAAATGATAGGTTTCCTTAAGTTCCCATGACTCAGTGTCTATTATTTGAATGAATCTGTCCTTGGCTGAGGGGTCTGGTTCACCAAAGGCATTGATGATTAATTTTTTGCTTATGAGGAGACAGCCACTCTTGGATCCTCTAAGGTTGTCGATAGAATGTGTTTCCCATCTCATACTATCAAGGTCCAAAGTATGAATATTATTGTTAGTAGTATTGTTGTATTCTCCGCCAGCAAGATAAACGGTTGAATCTAGACAGCCCATAGAAAACCCTTTGCGAATCCTGGGAGGAATACCTTTAGTTTCAATTTTAGTCTTGCTGCCGTTAAGATCCAGGCGAGTAATGTTCCTAAGTGGCTCTCCGAATTTTGCTGGAGTTTCCATGTCGGACATGTAGTAAACATTCTTTCTATAAACACATGCCCCAATCAAGTCGTCTTTAAGTGCTTCATAGTACAGCTCCTGGAAGGTTTTGTTGTTTATTTTGTCAATGACGGTGGTCCAGCTATTCTGGTATAGACTGGGGAAGCTGTCAGGAAAGTAATGGTCCCCCATGACAAGGTAGATGGTACCGTTGATAAACTTCAGGTCGTTGTCAAAATCCTGTAGAACCTCACCAGGGTGCCCTGTTACATCTACTGCATTAACACCCTCCTCGAAATATATTTCGAATCTAGGAGCGAGCTCCCCTGTTTTGCTGACAATGCCTCCAGCCCATCCCAGCCACTTTTTATTATACCAGAAGTGGCATGCCCCTCCCAGCTTACCCCTGGCAAAATCATTTAGCTTTACGGTCGGTCCTTTGCTTTTTTCTTGAGTAGGATGCATGCCGCCTTGATTTTTTACTCAATAGTTTAAAATGTCCAATTCGAATAACTGGAGATTAAACTCCACCTACTCTTGCCCTGCCACCCTCCTTGTTGCATAGCCCAGCAACAGCTACGAAGAAGCGTTTAAATTCCATAGCATACACCTTTTGTTTTACGCATTTAGTCAAAGCCACCTACTCGGTTTCAATCCAATTGGGTGCCAATCTCAAACCGGATCTCAACTGATATCCACATAACCTCAACTTTCAACAAAAATATAAAGGATATTCAATTAAATCTACATCAGCTTATAGCTGTTTGGATATAGGAATCCAACACAATTGAGCTCTTTCTGTCTAAAATCTGATCCAGGTATGGCTTATCACAGCAGCATGATTCATTCAATCTATACTAAAGAAACCTGCTATTAACTACTACAGTAGTTTTAAAAGCTATGGCAACAACCAAAAATACCTCAGATTTAAACAAAATGATTTCAGATTTAAACAAAATCCATCCCTCAGGTTAAAATATACACTCTGTTAACAGGGTTTATTGGCGTTAATGGGCAAAATGAGTCAACACAGCAACGAAGGGCTCACACACAAAGCAAAACCATTCAAAATACAATCCAAAATACATTGATTCACAAACAAAATGGTGTGAGTTGACTTTCAGTGTACATATGGGTCATTATTTTAGAGATTAGGCCATTTTCTAATGCACATGCTGCTCAAGTCGCAGCATAACACAGTTCGATTTTGAAAAAGTAACTAATTACACAATTTATATTTAAAACATTAATAACTCAATGAAAAATTAATATTTTTTCACACTGTAAACTATCAAAATGAAGCTAAGAATCTTATCTTTCTATTGGTGTAAAAATTTTAATATGTATACTATGCTCAATATTAAAGCAAAAGTAATTTAAAAGAGCATAATCCAGATTTTATTATATGATTATATCTAATGATATAAAGTAGATTACTTCAAAGCTAATAAATACTTTTTTTTGAATACACAACAGATGTTTTTTATTTGACGAAATTAAAGATAAGATTGAGAGCTTTATTTTCGCATTTTATTTTATTTAAAAAGCTCAATTCTCTAGGATTTTATGATAGTTTGAAGTTAGGATGTTTTTATCACTGTTTAGATTGATTTTAAGGTTCAAGTGAGCTTCGAACCTCAAATTGAGCATTCATTAAATGGAATTCTTTAATATTTTATCATTTTAAAAATATGCGGAAGAGTTACAATTAACTGAATACATCATTTTAATTGATTTGCATTGATTACAAAGAGGATATGATGTAATAATAATGCTTAGCTGCTTCACATATATCACTTGTGCATGAAAACTGGGTATTTAATTAATTTCTGCAAACATAAATTCAAGTTCAAACTATAATAAAAGCTATCACACCATTTCTTTCAGAATGGTGTCATTTAGCTTGGTATATAAGAGCTAAAGTACCACAAAGCTTCTAATCCAAATAACCCAATTCAAAGACCACATTCTGATCATAACTACTCCATCATTAAGGCACACATCAAAGATCTGACCTAATTACAGATTCAAAATACTACCATGTCCTCAGTTAAATTTACTTCTTCCATGCTACCCTTTTTTTCCTTGGGAGCTTCAACAAAAAGAGAGAGAATTGCAATGTTAAAAAAGGCATTCCTCTTTATTGCTGGTGATGATCTTGATAATTTCATCAAGCACTTCCTTACTCAAACTGAATTTGGGAAAGCTCAGTTCCTGCCAACTATTCAAAATCAAAAAGGCAATGAGTTCATTGAAAACTTAAAGGATCTCATGAAATCTTCTCCCCAAAAACATCTCCCAGCCTTGCGATCTCTGGTTACTTCCAGTTACTCTTTAAAAGAGCTTAATGATATGGGGTTTAATATAACCAAAAGTGAGTTTGAATACTCAAGAAAAATAAATAAAAATAAAAATGTAAGCTTAAACAAAAAAAGCCAAAAAAATAATAACTATTCATTAAAAAAAGAAATAACTAAAAAAATAATTAAAAAATTGCTGGAAAATTCTTTTGAAACAAGCCAGTTTACAAAAAAAGTGCCTGAAAAAATTTATAAAGATATAGAAAAAGAGATGAGTAATTACTCAACTGAAATTAAATACTCTCTACTTAAAACAAAAAAAGAAATATATGAAAATATGAAAATAAAAAATGAAATTTCAGTTTCAATTTCTACTTACTATAAATTAATCCCTAAAAATATAATAAAAAGTAAAAAACAAACTGATATGTGCAATATTTGTAATTTAAAAAATTCACTAGAAAAAAAGAAGGAAGAATGTGAAAGTAAAAACTTACCATTACCAGAATCTATAGACAATGACTTAAAGACTATTAATCAGCACCAAGACTTTTATGTTCATCAAAATTGTGAATATAAAAAAGATATTAATGAACTAGATGATGAGTCTTGTGTTGTAGTTATAGATTATAAAGAAAACTTAAAGGTTGGAGGTGGTCCAATTGAGACCAATAATTGTTTTTATTCAAAAAAACCAATCTCATTATTAGGGTTTGCATTAGTTTTTAAAGAAAACAATAAAATTAAATATGAATATCATGATTTTTTGTCTCAAATATTATCACATGATTCTTTATTTTCAGGTGAATGTCTAATAAGTCTTCTTAAATTAGATAGATTTAAAAAAATAAAAAATATAAAAGTATGGACAGATAATGGAAATCATTTTAGATCATATGAATTTTTATATTACTTATTTAAAGAGGCACCTAAATATATTAAGGGTTCCATAAAATATAACCGTTTTGTTGAATGCCATGGAAAAAGCATTGTTGATGGTCACTTTGGTGTAATATCAAAAATTTTAAAGGAAAAAGAAAATGTACTTTATATTAACAACATTAATGATCTAAAAAATATTTGTGAGAAAGAAGAAAGAAGAAAAGAATTATACAATTCATCTTTAACTGGTTCAATTGTTTCCCAAAAAGCATTTTTTTATATTTATGAAAGGAAATTTAGGCCTATAAAAAGAGAGCTTGAAGTTAAAAATCTGCGCATTAATCTTTCATATTTGATGAAAGATGGGAAGTTATATACTTCACCTTTAACATTTGAAAGCTTCTCAGAATATTCTGAGATATTTTATCATTTGAAATCACGTGATGATACCAGAGAAACAAAAATATCAGAAGATGCTAGTAGTGTATTGGGGCAAGTTCATGAAGTAGGGCAGCTTACTAGAGGGTGTATTTTAAATAGAGTTATCAGTCTTTCAAAAACAACAACCTTTTTTTCTGAAACAAACTAAGAATATTTATGATGAGCCAAAGATAGGGTAATAGCATTTATAGCTTTGGGGCTGCTATTACTCTCCCATGCAACTCATCATAAATATTTTTGGTTTGTAGTAGCACTTAAGATATTTTCAGTAGTACTATAAGTTGCAATTTTCAATTATAAAATCAATGAATTATTTTTTAAAAAATCACCCAAGCCCAAGATCAATTAAATATTTGGGATTGATTGTATTTTACTCTTTCTGAATAATTTGAATATGAATAATGTGATTAAGTTATAAAATAACCAATCTGGCGCCTAGGCATAACAAGAAAAATAATGTCCCATATGTTTACTATGTGAATTGGTGACAAAATACACCCAAGCAAGGTGTGTCAAAACTCAATCCAAAAACGAAACACAATAGCAACTCACTATGTAAACAAAATCACTCACTCAGTGTGTGCAATGGATTGTAATCAAGAATGATACCAAGGTATCTAAAATAAGACACAAGATCTGAAACATAAATTTTAAAAATATTGTGTTGGGTGCTTAATTTGGCGTAAAATCTGGGAAAAAGGGTGGAAATTATTTTGGGTATTCTAAAATGGGTGTTGTAAAACCAGAAACAACTAATTAAGAAATAAAAAAATCTATAATTGGGATATTGGGTGGGAAAACTTTAATTAAATATCCATATTCAGATAAAAGCAAAAATTAAAATTAGGGAGTAACTTAATTGAAATTTATTTAATATTTTATTAAATTTTAAAATGGAAGGAACACAGCACCAGAGTACCAATACACCTGTTGTGCGCCGTGGTTGCGGTTGCCCCCGCGGGTCAAAGAATAGAGTTAGTGCAACCCAAGTGCCTACTCAAGAAGGAGACGGGAGAGGAGAGTTCCATAGTGACGCTGCACTGACACAGCCGGTTCAAGGAGCACAAGCTGCTAGGGTGCAGAGCATAAACCCTTGGGTCCCAAAGCTGACCCAGAAGCCAACCAAGGTCACCACTACAAAGAAAGTTAGAAACAAGGAGGTAGAACTTACTTTGTATGTGTTTGACGTTGTGTACCAGCAAGAGTTGGTCCCATCAGCCATGCTGGAGAAGGTGAAGCCTGTACTTGATACTAGCTACAAGCCCTACATCAGTGATGGCAATCAGGAGGATGACAAGGAGCCCAAGTTCTATCAAACTGATGAGGGACAGCTGGTGTTAAAAAAGGTTGCAGCCTTCTATACCAAGGTACCTATGCCCTGTGTTGTGCCCAATGCCAACGAGTCAATCCCCACCGCTAAAAAACCTGCCCAGAAGCGCATCCCCAACATCAAACGCATAATCCTGCTTAAGCTAATGCGGGAATCAGGTGATTACAAGGCAGCTGCGGCCCTTGTTGGAGTGGATCCCAAGTACGCCAGCAAGACCTTCCAAAAATTCATCAATACTGGTTGTGTCCTTGCCGCAGAAAAATCCTTGCGTGTTTCTACCATGCTCACCAAGGAGCACAAATGGGCAATCCACCAGTGGATCACCCAGGATTGCCATCTTGAACTGGCAAATATACAGGCCATGGTTAAATCTACTTTTGGGATTTAGGCCTCAATTTCCTTCTATTATCATTTGGTCAAGGGAATGCACTTTTCTTGGAAAAAGCTCAGGGTATCCCCCTACAACAGAAACAGCCCAGCCAATATTGACATCCAGAAAAACTACGCAGAGGTGTACACTGCCCTCAAAGCCAAGAGGACAGTCAAATTTTATTATATTGACAAATCAGCATTTGCCTCGTCAATGTGCAATGGGTATGGCTATGTCCCCAAAGGCTCCAATGACGGGATGGCTCAGCGTGCTGCAGTCTGCGCCACAGCCTACTCAATGGTGGCTCTCCTTGGTCCAAAGGGGGTTGAGCTTTATCAAATGATATTGGGTTCTCACAACAGCCGTACCTTCTTGTCATTCCTCCAATTGGTCCAGGAGCACCTGAGGTGCACAAGCCCAGGCTTCACCAATGTGATTGTGTTGGACAATGTTGGTCTCCACAAGGTGGCTGACATTCTTGAGGAATTCCCAATGATCGACACAAGCATTGCAGTGGGCCCCCAGCAATTGGCCACGGCAAATTTACGCCTTCTCTTCCTCTCAGCCTATTTGCCCTTCCTAAATCCCATCAAGGAAGTCTTTGGGTGGCTCAAGCAAGTTGTCAAGCAAGGAACCCCAACTGGGACCAAGGACCTCTTTAATTTGCTGCAGGCCGGGATCCACACCCTCCCAGCTGAGACCGTGGCCAAATTCTATGGCCACGCTGATTTGTTCATCCCTGCGTGCCTAGCCAAACAGCCAATCAATTAAAGGCTTAGTGTGTCCAATTTTTTTATATTCTCTTATTTACTATTCAAGATTTATTAATTATCATTTTATATTTAGATGTTTCCACACCCGCAATCACATTCAGAGGATCCATCAATGAAGGTTATTAATTTATTTATTTTATTATATATTATTTTATTATGCCATCTGAGGTAATCCCAAACGCTCAATACTGGATTACGCAAAAATATTTAAATCACTTTGGTCAAATAAATATAAAAATAGTTTTAAAAAAATTAAACATAAAATGTACAAGTTAGAATTTATTTTATTAACATATAATTTTATGCTTTTATGAAAACTGTTTCTGCAATATATTTTTCAAAACTGGTTTGCTGAAATAAAAATTATAAAAATTTATTATAATTAGAATACTATAAATTGTAATAAAATTTATTGGAATCATATTTTTATTGTGTGCACCTGTAGTGGGTTCTTTGGTATGTACCCACCCTGCAATGGAGGTGGCACACAACCTCCACCGCCACACTGTGAACAGTGGATACTCCCTTATTGAAATACTCCCTCCTGCTGGTGAAAGGCAGTAGGGTCAGGTGGGAGTGAAGCAGCAGCTTTTCAGGCGGAGCTACAAACCCGTATATCCCAGCCAGGACCAGGGCATCTTGGATTACATGGTCCACCAAGTTGTATCCAGGGGGGACCTTCTTCCTGTCGAGTGCAAGCCGGGCCTTGTTGATTCCCAGAAGGACCCTGTCCAGGTCCTCTACAGACACGCCCATCCCAAAGTAGAATAGGAACCCCAGGTAAACAACCAGATGAAGCCTTTGCCCTGCAAAGGCTTCTGTAAACTCACACAGTTTATTATAGACCATGCTGATCTTCTTGTTGTGCCTGGTCTTTGCAAAGGTCAGCTCCATGGCTGCAGGGAGCCCCATCTTGTTGGCACTCCAGGCCAACCCAAAGTTGGCAAGGAGGATTTTTGTCTTCTTGACAGCTGTTGTGCCTGCAACAGCCAATTTTCCCACTGTGCGCCCAAAGTTCTCCAATAGGTAAGAAATGATGTGCTCCAAGGGGTAGCAGAAGCAAGCAGCCGCATGGGCCTGGCCCATCTCCAGTACATTCTTGAATGGGAGCGTCACCAGGACGTCCTAAACAAGCTCAATGAAGTTTACACAGTAAACTCCACTGAGGGATACCAGGTCCAGGCGGACCAGTTGGGCATCCTTGTAGGCAGTAACTGCCCACTCAGATGCCCCCTCAGCATGCGTAAGTTCTGCCAACGCCTCCTGCAACATCGGAAAGGACCTGTGGATACGGTCCTCCAGCTCCCGCACAACAGGGGAGGCAGATACAATTGCTTTGCCACATTAGTGGCATAATTTGCATAAAAGGTGGCTGGGACAAAGGGGACCAGGACTTGGCAGAGTTTGCCGTCTACATTTTCTAAGAAAAAAGGTAAGTTTTTGAAAATTTATTAATTTTGTTTTTTAGGCTACCTTCTTGTGTTTCTTCCTTGCCCGCAGCCTTGGCCAGCTTGGCCATTCTTGGCGCAATCAATTGTGCAGGCAATTTGGTATCCTCTGCCCTGGCACGCTTGGCGGGTTTGAGATGTTCATACATCTCCGGGTCATCAACCCAGACGGACGGCGCAGAAAGATTGTATGCCTTAAATTGCAGGCCCTTGACCACAGTTTTTTTTGGATATTTAGTAAGTACTTGATTGCCTTTTCTGGAGTGTCTGGCATTTTTGACATTAGTGCCTTTGCGGACACCTTGTTGATTTTGTCCCCAGTTAGGACGGCAGACTTCACTTTGGCTTTGACCTTGCAGACAATGTCCTTTATTTTGGCAATTGCCAAGTCAAGATCCTTCAGAAGCTTCTCCAATTCTCTCATTTGATTTTTTACTAACCTTTTCATATGTTTTTATAGCTTTTGCCCCAATAAATTCTGTATTATTTTGATACTGTTGCCTCTTTGTTTATTCCTTTTTGTTTTCCCATCTACTACATTATCCCATCTTTTTACCCATTTTGTATATGTTTTACGCTCATCACAATATGTGTTATTTGCTTTGTGTTGGCATTGTTTCACTTAATTACCATATTATTTTTAGCACTTTGCATAGCCCCTTGTGAAAATATTAACAACAATTTGGTGATCAGCTAAATTTGAATTAGAAAATTATAGTGTTAACTGTTTTTAGATAAAGTTGTTACTGATCCAAATTCAAAACCTTAATGATAAACTTTAAGCCAATCAGGAGCCGAGTGATAAAGTGATTGTTGTGACATAAAGGGTCATTCAATAATTCTTTGATGCATGTGCACTAATTAATATGATTGGCTGGATGTTTTACCATTGTACGCCATTGCTGCTGTGGCAAGTTGTTGATGGACTAGTGCCCAATCAGCTGCTGGGTTAGCACTAGTCCACCAACAACTTGCCACAGCGGCAATGGCGTACAATGACAAAACATCCAGCCAATCATAATAATTAGTGCACATGCACCAAAGAATTATTGAATGACCCTTTATGTCACAACAATCACTTTATCACTTGGCTCCTGATTGGCTTAAAGTTTATCATTAAGGTTTTGAATTTGGATCAGTAACAACTTTATCTAAAAACAATTAACACTATAATTCTCTAATTCAAATTTAGCTGATCACCAAATTGTTGTTAATATTTTCACAAGGGGCTATGTTTAAGTGCTAAAAATAACCGTGTTCTGGATCTAGATACACAACATAGTAAATATATGATTTTATAGAAATAAGCTGAACATAAAGAATAAAACCAACTATAAACAAAGAGAACATGAACAATTGGAATTCAAAAAAAGATAATATAAATAGAAAATGTTTGGTGACAGGGGTTTATTGGGGTGGGGGAGAGTGATGCCTAGGAGGCAGAATAACATGGGAAGGAAGACATAGAGGCGGTGCTGGCCTGGGGGTCTGGGATTGGGTGGGTTGGGCTTGCGGGTTAGGGGTGTTGGTGGCAGGGGTGGAGGCAGGAGGATTTTGCGTGATGGCTGCCATATAACGCTTGTTGTATTCCTCATTGGTCATTGGCTGAATGGGCTGGTAAGTGGCAGTGGCCCAAGGTGGAAGGCGCTTATCCTTACGTGATTGGTTGCCCATGTTCACATGGAAAACCATTTGCGCAAACAAGTCAGCCACCATCTGGCAGCCAAAGAGAAAATTGTGGTCAAGGACCCCAAGATAGAGGTTGTTGAAAGCCTGAGGGCAGCGCTCCCATAATGTGGATCTCATGTTGAAGAAGACAACATCAGCCAGATGGATGTCTGCATGGCCGGCGGGGTAGACTGAGGCCTGGTGCCCGCGTCCCTGGATGGCCTCAAGGGCGGTGGAGCTACCCTCCATCTGGTGGCTCAAGAAAACCCGGTACTTGGAATTTGAGCCATCCCAGGAGTCGAGTAATCCACCGAGGATGTGGCTGTATGAGTAGCCATCAATGAAATCTGGGTTTGTCTAATAGTAGACAAAACCCTTGGCTGAAACAGCCAGAAATGCACCAATGAACGTCCCCTTCTTGACCTTCTTCCTTCTATTCTTGGCAGTGGCTTTTCCTTGCTTGCCAAAATTATCAAAAGCTATTGATAGCTTGTAATAGGAGATGAACATGACATCATCAGTTAGACTAGTTAGGCATCAGACCAGGGTTGATTAGATGGCAGTGTCATACAGGGAATCCTCAGCGCCATCCCATTGGTTGCCGGCAAAATTGGTAAGAACCCATATGAAAGCCACCTTCCCATACATCCAGAGCTGCACCATGCGCTCAGAGACCCATATGTTATGGTGCAAAAGCTGCTTCTGGACCTGGGTCAAGGGAAGCTTGGGATCCCGCTGGAGGAGGTCAAGCATGATTGGGTATGCCTCAGATATTTGTGACTTGGGAGCCTTCTTGGGCTTCTTGGCTGTCCCAATCAGATTCCCCCTGTTCATCAGGTTGTTGAATTCCCGCATGACAGTAGCTTGGGTAAATTGCAACTGGGCAGCAATCTTTTCCCAGGACAGACCCTGTAGATTCAGTGCCACAATTTCCTGAAGAATTTGGGCAGTGATGATTTGTTGCTTGGGACACTGGGCCAGGGGAGCTGAAGCCTGATTGGCTGTAGGGGAACAGGTTGGCTGGTGGCAGGAAGTTGTTCCAAATCAAGGTTGCCATCCTGATTGGTTGGCTGGTGGGCAGCTTGTGCGGGGGTAGGTATGGGAGCAGGGGCAGAGCTAGACACTAAGTGACTCTCAAACAAGTCAAAGCCATAGGGGTCAGTGGTCAGATACAGGTCAGCTTCCTTGTTACCTGCCTCAAAGGCTTGGGTGTAAACAGGTGCCTCCACGTTCTGAGCCTCACCTCTATTGAAGCTGACTTGGCTGCTGGCGCCGTCAACGATATTGCTTGTAAAAACCATTGTAAAAAACCTAGGATAAAATCACTAAAAATAGAAATTTTAAAATTTAATGATTTGTTTTTATTGTAATCTTAAGTCCATATTTGGAAGGTTCTCAAAACCTTTTCATACAAATCTGGAGCCATGAAAGTGGATAAAATGCCTCTGTTTCTAAATTGGATAGCTGTTGATTGGCTGTTAAACTGTTATTTTTCTATTTTAGGCTGCTCATACTACACATCTTGTGTGAGTTCATTTTGTTTTGTGCTTGTGTAATCTTGCTTCTAGATTGCTCAAGTTTTGTTTTGTTTTAGTTCTTCTGTTGGTGCCTCATATGAATCCTGCTTGGATTATAATATACTCTAGAACAGCATCCATCCATTTAACTTGTTGTGTCAGTTCATTTTGTTTGTGGTTTGAACTACACTGCTTGATGTTTGATATAATTTTGCATAATGGGCTAGTGAAATTTTGTTTTTTGTTTGACAGTCCATTTATTAACTGAAATTTTATAAATTAATTGAATCCTGAATCTCACGCAACTTGGATTTAGTTTAAATCTGAAATCATTTTGTTTAAATCTGAGGTATTTTTGGTTGTTGCCATAGCTTTTAAAACTACTGTATTTAAACCCTATTATTTACCATTTATTTAAATTATCCTTTTAATTCCTAGCCATTTAACTTTATCTAAATCATAAAATAGTTGTAAGAGACTGCCAATCCTGATTCAAGGGTGTAGGCTACATTATAGATATTGTATTTGATCTCTCTAGATTTAATACATATTCTTATACAGAAGCTTACAATGGTTTTTACCTCAAACTTTGCCTACAGATTTTTGGGGCAATGATTATGAGATAGACTTGTAGCAACCACTCTAAAACTACAACTTATTTGAAAACTTAGCTTTTGCAAAGGTAAACAGAAATACTTTCTGTTTGGAGTACTCCTCAATAATCTACCCTCATTTTTAAATGAAATAAAAAGCACATCAAAAATAATCTGGTAATTAAGCTACATACCTCTTTAAATAAAGTTTTCAAATTAACCGCTACAGCATCTATTGTATTACCTATAACTCACTTTGCTTTGCTTTGAGGCTTAAAGTTGAATCTAAAATATCATCCTACACTTGCTTATTCAAGTTGAATCCACATATCTTAAATTTTATCAAATTTAAATAGATGAAATAAACCTAAAATAAAATCTGTATCACAGCATCTTTAATTACTCCCTCTTAGGAAATCATTTCCCTAAGAGATGACTCAACTTCCAAATAGTTAGTGGCACTATTTTCACACCCCTATGCTGCACAAGGATCATTAATTTTAAATCCTATAAGGAACACTACTTGGACAAGCTCCATGGCTGCTACAATATAAATGGGTAATATATGACTTGTGTTGCAACTGAACCAATGATAGTTCAGTATTTGATTAGGAAAGACAACAGTCCAATAGAGAGGACAATAATAAGAATAATAAGATAATGTTTATTGGTTGTTATTGTGACTAATATGCCATATGGGGAAAGCCATAAAGCCACAAGGGGGTGGCACAGTGGCAGGTTTCATATAAGGTTTGAGGTTGTGGAATAACTTGCACAGGGATCAGCATGTCAAATTGGAAGTACTCCTAATTAGGAGATAGTGACCACCATTTGACATTGTCATCAGATTGGTTCATGCCGTTAGACACGTCATGGGGCAACTCATTGAGCGCCCCTGCATATTATGAGATATGTTTGCAGGCAAGGATGGAAACTCAGTTGCAACACTTGCCATCATACTATATAATATTATTCTCTTATATCAAATAAATTATTATTTTATTCTTAATTTTTTTCATCTCATAATATATAATTAACAGAATTACATACTTGGCAGTGGTATCAGAAGTAGGTTATTTGTAAAGTTATGCCTCCCCCTTAGGCCTCCACTTCAATTACTGCCAAATGCTTGGGAATTTCTACCAAATTATGTTTGAATATTTATCTGAAAGGTTACTGGATAAGCCCAAGAAAGGCCATCAATTTAATATTTTAGAATTATTATGAAGATGCCCCCTGCCTAACCCACCCAAGAGACACCTCTGGTTAAATATCATGTGCAAGAGCAGTCAGGAGCAGTGATAGTTGCATCCAAAGCATATTCCTGATGTTAGTTGGTTCAGTTTTCCTTTTGACTACATCCATTCAAAGTTTTTCAAGATCCTCCTGCCTCAAGAAATGCATTTGTATCCGCTCATATCATTGGTCAATTGGTTTGTGACATTCAATCTACCACCCTAATCCTATCACATCCCTTAAATGAATGCAAGTGTTATAAAAGATCTTGCTTCATCATTCTCTAATCTAATAAAGTTCAAATTTTTTTAGTAATTTTGGCCATTTGATTTTATCTGTTGCTTTGCAGTGTTCAGTTGACTCCTTCCCCCCTTTGACCTACCCAGGAATTGTTGGCAACAACCTTTTGGTTGTTTCTGAAACCACAATTTTTATTGTGGTTGAGAGCTTGGTTTTATTTCCTCTTAACCTGCTACCCAATGCTCACATTATTTATACCTAATTACCCAAAAAGATTCAGCAAAGAAAAGAACCCAGAAAACAGCACTCCTTAATGGCTGAAAAGATACAAATAGAGATGAGATTTTTTCACAGGGTACACCATCTTCAAAAAATTACTCTTGACCAGTAAACAGTTTAACTTCTTAAGCACACATGAAGTTCTGAACCCACCAGTAGCAACAGCAACCCCTAAGTCCAAACATAATATTTTAACGCCTTTGTTCTGCTGGAATTAAGATATTTCCAGGGCTCAGTTGAGAAAACATCACTATCTAAGATTCAAAGTACCCAAATCAAATCAACACAAGTTGGCTATCCCTAACGGCTCTGGGCAAGCAAATTTTTTCTTTGGGTTATAATAATAGCCTCTCAATTTGTGAGCAAGTAACTTGAGAACAACCTCTCTCAGAATCAAATATTAAAGATGTTCAAAACAGCATTTCTTGAGAAGATCAATTCCAGGATGCTGATTCCATGATAATCCAAGAGCTCAGATGCTTAAGATGATAATAAACATTGATGAATATTTTGAACTGTACAAATAATTTGGGATCAAGCACCTAGTGATATAGATTTTGATGACCCTTAATGCAATTGGACCTCTACAATAAACTAATGTTGTATATTGTGCTCCAGATTAATCTAGCAAGCTCAATAATCTCCCAAGGAACTTTCTTAAAAGAAAAATGTTCCACCCAGAAATCCAACAGCCTAAAAAATGACTAAACACAAGGAGAGAACTTTAATCAGAAAATTTACTTGTTCTAACAAAAAAGACAACCACATAACCAAATCTGATCCCAGAAAAGGGAACTGTAGCATCCAAGATAATCAGATGAGCACCAATATCTTACCCAAAGAGAAAAAACAGGGGAGTATTTAAAAAAGCTATTTTCTTCATCACAAGCCTTGTATATATATTAAGACCTATATTTCATGATCATGATCCGTGTATCCTCTAACAATCCTATATTGTTTGAAATGCAGACTGAAAATAAAATTCTCAATTATTCTTTATTTTTTATGCTATCAAGTCACATAACTATTTTAAGCTAGAGCAGCCAATACATTGTTGATGAGGAATATACCAGCCTTACAAATCCACCTACCAATAAAAGCAATGTAAAATGTGTAATCATTGCATATAACAGAAGTGCACCAGTGATCAAAGAAAACAAACCCTTTAGAGCACATATATAAGACATCTAAAGCACCCTAGATGATCCAGCTGTACTCATAACTAAAGAAAATATAGCTTTATGGCTTTATCAGATGAGGAAGACAAAACCACATGTCACATCTTATACCAGAGTTCAACTAGACTCCCACAGGCAAGACAGGCTGAGCCTGGAAGGCCATGTACACAATAGGCGCAATTTGGACCAGGTAGTTGACAGCAGTAGCTAGGGGGCATCAACTCCCAGTATGGGGCACAACTTAATCATTCAGCCCCAATAATGTGACATAAACAAACCCCAACTTACTCAAGTCCTGGGCAGGAGGCGCGTTGGATAGGGGGGAGCAGTAGGAATCTCCTTCATAGCAGGCAGGAGATCCAGATGATGAGGGTGGAAAAACTCCAAGTCAAGAGCGCAGGGTGGATTGACTGAGGTAGCAGAAGTATAACCAGGAGGATATGGATAGGCAAATTTATAATGTGTTGTGGATTCCCAAATAGGTGCAGAGAAAATAATTAAATTTAAGAAAAAATAGATAATTCCTGAAATAAGATAATAATTTCTGGGCATAAACTTGCTTTATTAAGATTTCAACAGTGGGGAGAACTTCTCCTCCTCACTACTTATACTTACTGGTAAATTTGTGGCCTTTGTGCCACCAGAGAACTGTCAGCATCAATTTCAGTTGAACTTATAATTTTCACTGGAATTTTTGTACTTGGGCCAGGAGGTGGGTGCTCATTGGTTGGTATAACATGAACCTTTCTTGAGCTGCAGCATGTAAAGATGCCACAGTTATTTACAGATCCTGCAAGCAATTGAGCGCCCAATTGCGCAATCAAGCAATCACACTCCTGATGTACCATTTCACAATAGTTGAGAGGCCCAAATTTGATAATAGAATCAAAGCCAAGGATTTGAGGCTTGTGTGCCTCTAAAATCCTGGGCCATTCATTAGTTGAAAGGGGATTTATTGCTCTGGGAGATAATTGGTAAGGGTTCCCAAGTTGTGGGATTTTTTGCCTCTAGGAAGGCCAGATGATTGTCAAGGGCATTATGGGCCCTGACACCATACTTTAATTGGGAGAGTTCTATTCTCATCATTTAACACAAAAAAGTACATCATCATTTTTACCCCACACACCTTGACACTATCATGAGAGACCAAGTATTTTTCAAGATCATCAAGGCTGAGGAAGGAAATGGCCCCAGAAAAATAAGTTAAAGCACTTGCACCTATCATATCATTCAATTTAATAATGTAGAAAAAGTAAGGTCTTGTCCAGTATGATGCAAGATTATATACCAAGCTATGTGAGGTGTTGGGATTCAAATTTAATAAATAAAGGAAAATAGGCATATTTTTATAAGGAATATCATTCCTTTCACAAAAAGAAATCAAAAATAATGATTTTAACATCATCAGAAATCATAATAATGATTTTGCATTTAAAAATTTAGAATTGCTGTTGCTTTTGGATTATGAATCTGTTAATGAGAGTGGAACAAAAACACGTTCAAAATTTTAAAAATGTGTAAAAATATATGCATGGATCTTAAAAGTGAATAAAACCCCAAAGAATAATATAAATTATATTATAAAACAATTGCCTCAGGATTGAGACAGTACTGTAAATTCAGAACCTAAACACAACAGTGCAGGATTGTCAAATCTGTGGTCCAAATTTCAAATCACATTTGCAGGATGGCCTTTTTTAATTAAATTGAATTAATTGTATTTTTATTTGGTTATTTGAAAATGTGGGAACTCATAGACACTTTGAAAATTTCAAGTCAGGCTTCATATTTTAAATGTATTAAATGAATTAACTGGAATCAGATTTGAAGCAGTTTAAATCCATTAACCATTTTCATTAAGTCTACTATGTTTTTTAGAATTACAGGATTGTCAAATCCAAAAACCAAATTTCAATTCATAAATGAATGTAACTAGTAATCTCAAATAATAATTGCAGGATTTGGAATCCAAATTTAATGTACAGTAAGAAACTAGGAAAAATCAGTCCAAATCAAGAAGCTCTACTCTGGATAAAATCAACTCAAAAATCCAATATTGATAGCCATTTTTAGACATGAAAATTAAGTGAGATGTAAAATTTTCTAAACATGGAACCTATACAATATTCTGCACTCCAAATCACTAATATAGCAACCACAAACCCATATTGATATATGAGCCACCCTCCTGACAAAGCAGAATTCTTTTAAAAGCTTTTTGGCCCTGGCTACAGTGGGAGCCAATCAAACTTCTTTTATAGGAATTAAGGAGAGGTGGGAAAGATAAACTATCAGTTTACTATGCTATGTGTTTATGTATTGCTATTAAAGATGCTTGATTACAGTTTATGTTAGAAAACACTAATGATAAAGTAGAATCATATATTACAGTCTATTTTTATCAAGTTGATTTTTTCTTGTTGTGGCAATTTTTTTTTGTTGTTGATAATGTTCTTGCATTAATTGGATAGTTTCACTTCCAGTTGTGTTGGCAATAGGAAATCAAGTTGCCTCCCCAAGGCCAGCTGGGGTCGCAGAGGCAACTTGGTTTTCTATTGCCAAGGCAACTGAAGGCAAAACTATCCAATTAAATGCAAGCACATTATCAACAACAAATGAAAAATCACTACAACAAGGAAAAGACAACTTGATAAAAATAGAGTATAATACATAAATATACTTTATATTTAGAGTTTTCTAATTTAGTTAATAGTAAGCATCTAAATTTTAGCCATCCTAAAATGTAGTTGGGTGATTTTTGAGGATGCCTGTGATTTCCAAAAGAATTGGCACAGATCCACTCTAGATTCTTTGACTTCCTGTTTGAGGCGCCCATAAACTAAATTTATTTCAAATTCACCTCAATTATGATTTGAAATTTGGTTCTTGGATTTGAAAATCCCGCAATTTCATATTTATTAACTTTTTCATGTTGTCTATGATTTGTTAGACTTAAGAAAATATCAAATTGTACATTAGAATACCGCTTTTCTGATTCATGTATCCCACATTTGTTTGCTGTGTTTTGTCTTTAGTTAGTTGAGTTATCTGCTCAAGGGATTCAAAATTTGCCAATTTAAATCAATCAAAAAAGATCAAACAAAAAGATTGAGTTTATTAAATATTTTAATTTTCACTCAGCTGAGTTGCCCGCAAATGTGATTTGAAATTTGGACCAAGGATTAGACAATCTCATATTTTTATGTTTAGTTCTGAATTTACAGTAAAATATATAAATATATGCTATATTTATATAATGTTTTATCAAATAATTTTTATTTTTAATTTTAATTAAAATTTTAAAATTCTCTATAAAAAATAAGGAATAAAAACAAAAATAAATCTAGAGTATGATTGATGAGAAATTTTGTTGTTTTTGTTGATAGTAGGTGTGTCTGTATATTGCCACTTGATAATGAAGGTTGCACACAGCCTCCACTGTCACATCATATATGGTGGATAAAATTTGATTGAAATACTCTAAGTAGCTTTTAAATGGGAGTACTGTTAGATGAGACTGAAGGAGAAGCTTTTCTGGTGGGAAAGAAAATCCATAGATTCCCATCAGGGCTAAGGTGCCCTGAATCATGTGGTCTACTTAGTTGTATCCTGGGAAAAACTTCTTTTCATACAGGGAGAGCCTGGCCTTGATAATCCTGAGTGGGATCCCATCCAGGTCTTCTACACCTGTGCTTATTATGAAGTAGAACAAATAACCAAGATAAACCATAATAATTAGTCTTTGTCCATAAAAAGCCTCCATAAGCTTTCACAATTTGTTGTAAACAGCAATAATCCTTTTTTGAGCTTGTTCTTAGAGAAAGTGTCTTCATTGCTGGTGGTAATCCAGCCTTTTTCCTGCACCAGGACATGCCAAAGTCTGCCAATAGGATCTTTATGTTGCAACTGAACCAATTAGAGCTCAGTATTTGATTGGGGACAACAACAGTCCAATAAAAAGGACAGAAATGAATATAATAAGGTATCATTTATTGTAGAATATTGTGATTAATATAATACATGGGAAAAGCCATAAGGCCACACAGGGGTAGCATAGTGGCATGTTTTATGTAAGGTTTGAAGCTGAGGAATAACTTGTGCAGGGATCAGCAGGCTGAATTGGCAGCGCTCCTAATTAGGAGGACTTGCCTGCAGTTTGATATTGACATCAGATTGATTCATGTTGCTAGATACATTAGCAGGCAAGGTGAGAAACTTAGTTGCAATATTTATCTTCTTTGTGGCTGTTGCATTGGCAACAGCCAATTTGACACTGCACCCCCAAAGTTCCCAATAAGGTAATGTTGTGTGTTTTTTACCAGGAAGCATAAGAAAGTGCCTCTATGGCCCCACTTTATCTCTAGTATGTTCTTGAATGAAAGTGTCCCCAGGATGTCCCAAACAAGATTCATGGAGTTTACACAGTAAACTTCACAGAGGGCTACCAGGTCTAGGTGGACTAGCTGGGTGTTCTTGTATGCTTTGAACACCCATTATTTTGCATCTCTTTTTGGTTTCAGCTGGGAGAGGACATCTTTTTACATTTAAACACCCTATTTATTTGATATTTGAGCTTAAATATCACAGAATGAGTTAGTACCAGCTGCTGGTTCATATGGCTGGCATAATTTTCATAAAATGTGACAGGTAAATTTAGAACAAGGACCTTTCTGACAACACCATCAATGATTTATAAAATAAAAGATGAGCATTTGTGAATTTTTATTGATATTTTTTTATTTACCTTCTTTGATTTCTTTGGTGCCAGATGCTTTTGCAGGCCAAGCCATTTTGGCACAACAAGCTGTTCAGGCGTCTCTGTGTCTTCTTTGCATTCCTTCTTGGTGGGCTTGAGATGCCCATACATCTCAGGGTCATCAGCCCAGAAAGACAGCGCAGAAAGGATAAACACCTTGAACTGAAGGCCCTCAACTACAGTCTTCTGAATGTTGAGAAAATGCTTAATTGTCTTCTTGGATGTGTCAGGCATCTGTGACCATCAAGGCCTTTGAAGACACCTTGTCAATTTTGTCCCCTTCAAGGATGGCGGACTTCACTTTTGCCTTGATTTTTTGATCAATCTTTTTGATCTTAAAAATTGCTGAGTAAATGTCTTTTAACTACTTTTCAAGTTCCACATGGATTTTTTACTAAACTTTACACATGTTTTTATAGCTTTCACTCAAAAAAACTCTGCATGATTCAGATCTTATTGACCCTTTGCTTTTATTTGCTTGTTTTTCTGTTTAATTATAATATACCATCTCTTTTTTATTTTTACACATGGTGTATATATTTTTTATAGATATTCTCAATTTGTGTTGTTTGCTTTGTGAATTGCTGTGATTTCATATTTTCTGTATTATTAACTTATTTAACCATCCCCTTGTGACAAAATAACAGCAATTTGGTATTTTGTCACAAGGGGCTGTTTAAAGAGTTAAAAATAAATGTGATCTAGATCTAGATACACAGCATATTAAACATATGATATTATATAGAACTAAGCCATAAATATAAGAAACAATAGAATACAAAGCAATTAGAAAAATAAACAAATGAAAATCTGGATAATAAAAAATGTAAATAAAATAATTTAAAGGATGAGAGTTTATATGAGACAGGGATTATGTGCCTATGAGGCAGAATAATTCAGGGAAAAAGTATAGGTGGTGCTGGATTGGGAGATCTGGGACTGAGATTGGGTGAAAGGGGCTGGTGTGTGAGGTTTGGTTGTGGAAGAGGTGAACCAAGTAGATTTTACATGAAGGCTAACAGATAAAGAACATTATATTCCTTGTCTGGAATTGGTTTGATTGATAGGCAGCTGTGACCTGGGGTGGAAGGCGCTTGTCCTTACTTGATTGTTTGCCCTTATTCACATGAAAGACAATTTGGGCAAACAAGTCAGCCACTATCTTTTGACCAAAGAGAAAATCATGGGCAAGGACCCTAAGATATAGATTGTTGAAGGACTGATGGAGCTGCTTTCAGACAATACTCATAATATTATAGAACATTATATCACCTATATGGATATATCAGGAATGTTTTTCCTGACATTCCTGTCAACAATTTACTCCTTGGCACAGGGGAAGAAAATTTCCCTGCTTTGGGTTGTTTTGAGTCCCCTAAAATTAATGGGTTAGTAAGTAGTATCTGCTCCTCTTTACCTGTTGATTTGGGCTCAGAATGGCTTCCAGAGCCAGCATTAACGTCACCAGGTTTCAAATACGGGTCTTCTTCTGTTTGCTCAGACGCTCTGTCAAGTAAAGAAACAATTAGTAATATAGTAAAGAGCAAATTGTTACCTTTTGAAAGTGATTCTAGCCAATCAGGGCTTACAATAATCTTTTCATCTAATTCTCTTAATCAAATTGATGATGCTGATAACTGTCTTGACTCTGTTTTTGCTCTGGCTTGTCTGTTGTCCTCCAGTTTTGCTGTTGGTTCCTGTTCTCCTTCCCCAGTTTTTACTGGGGAATAGCTAGGAACTTCCTGTTCTTGCCTGGCCTTATAGGCAATGTATTATATAAAAAGTTGTTTTAATGACGCTGAGACCAGAGTAATGGCTTCAGTAATTCAAAAATTTATAGTTTTAATTTAAACTGTCCAATATCTCCAAAATTCCCCAATCTTATCCCCATGAGATCTGATCTCCTTTATGTTATCTCCAGATTATTGTTTTGCTACCATGCTATATAAAGCTGGTAAGCTATGATCTATTACTTGTTCAATCAATAAGGTCTACATTCACCCAAGTGAATCATTTGCATATTTTTTACCTTGACTTAAACCCTTTAAATCCTAAACCATTAGATTGCCCAAGACTTTTTTATGGAGTATCTTGGGTATAAATGGATGTATTAGATGGTCTTGTTGCCAGCTGTTTTGGCCAGCATTTTGATAGGTTCACGCACAGATTCTGGTACCTCTCTCAACGCACAATTCTTAGACAGCTCCTGGAGCCAGGTGATACCAGGAGTATGGTATACCACCAACCCCTTGTCACATAACCCACCTTTCAGAAAAAAGCCAAGAACTACCAATCTGCCTACCCAACCCCTGAACCCCAAGCCTTCCGTCCTTTGTCTTCTGCCTTCCTCTTGTGTTACTTGGGGACGTACTTCTTCCTAAGACACTTCAACACATTATTGGGCAGTTATTGTTTAATTGGAGAATTATTTAATCTCAGAATGGTGTCCTTGCCCGTAGGATCCTTGATAACTTGGTTAAATCTTTCTGCTATCATTCACCACCTAGAAAGATTAATTCCTAGTGGGTGGATGCCTGACAGATAGATTGAACCTATTTTTGAGGCCCTCTTTTGGACCTCAGCCATATCAAGACCTTGGAACTCAAGTACCAGCTAGGACTAGTCAATACTCTGGCGCTGGTATTTATATCACCATCTTATGCCTTACTGTCTATCTAGCGGCTGTATTACACAAACAACCTTCCTTGCCTAAGTCCTGCAAAAACATTCAGGTTCAAACAGTAGTGTTGAACAGTATCTCAATAGCTCAACTGGAGGGAAAAGCCTCCAACAAGATCCTTATCCTCCTTACCCTTTCCCAATTGCTATTTGAGACCACTCCTAAACAATTCTGTACCAATGCTCAGAAGGTTCATCATGTTGCTGAACAGCTTAAAGGCAAGGCCTTCCAGTGGTACGCCAAAAGCATTCTCAAGGGAGATGAACTGCTACACAACTTCCCTAATTTTTGCGAGCACCTTCTTTCAACCATTTTGCCTAAGCTATCAGCAGAAGAACTCTGAGACCAATTATCTAGCTTCTACCAAGGCAAGATGGCTACTTCAGAATTTCTTGAGGAATTCACCCAGATTAAGAATGCCATTGGGATGGGTAATGAAAAAGCCTGCTACCTCCTACAGAAGAGACTTTCCCCTGAACTCAAAGGGTTCCTGGCCCACCACATTCTTCCTACCAACTACAACAATCTTGTTCTTTAAATCCTGCACTGGGATCCTCAGGTTAAGCAACTGCCCCCTTTGGAAGCCCTCCTCACGCCAGATGCCGCTGACCAAGAAGAACAAACCTGATACTCCCCCACAGGACTTGTACCCAAGGAAGGCAGTGGATACCAGATTTCTGATACCAAACGCAAATGTCACATGGAAAAGGGTTGCTGCCTTTACTGCAGAAAGAAGGTTCATCAATCTAAAGATTGCTTTGCTCTCAACTGTGTACAGCAGACCCCATCAGCAGTTTTGGCGGCTGCTGACCCAAATAAATCTGCCAATTAGTCTTACACTTCCTTTCTTGTTACAATCAAGATCTCTCAAGGAAGTCTTGACACATTTGCACTTTTGGATGTTGGGGCCATGGGTAACTTCCTTGACCATTATATTTTGAAGTTACTACACATTGAAGACTACACTTCCTCATCTGTCCTGTTAGCCAATAAGTCTTCAATCCATGTCAATCATATTTTCTGCCCATTGAAACCACCATAGCCGGGTCTTCTTTTACCTTGGATTATTCCACCATCTGTGGCCTTGCCTGCCCTGTCATTATTGGTTGCCCATGGTGTGAACAAGCCTGGATGAACATCAACTGGGATACACACCAAAATGAGTTCACTTAATCTTGAAATTAACTTTTCAGTGCCAATTGGTCAGTACAAAACACATGGTCATATAAAATTAGAACTCTTTTCTAGTCTGGGGCAAACCAACGGCCATCATAAGGGTTTGCTCCTAGAGGAATTGCTCCATTATGGAAGCTTGTTTAATGAGGCCAGCTGCAACAAGCTACCATCTCACAAGTCCTTAGATCTTAGAATTGAGATGATTCCTGGAACCGTGCCATCTTGGGGCAAACTCTATCCAACAAACCAAGCGCAGGGCATAGCCTTGAAAGAATATCTTGACAAGAACCTGAAGAAGGGATTCATATGCTGTTCCAACTCCTTCTGTGTATCTCCTATCTTCTTCATCAAGAAATCAGATGGAACCTTTTGCCTGGTAGTAGATTACGCCAAACTGAACTCTATCATCATCAAGAACTGAAATCCACTCCTGGCTGCTAAAACATTGTCAGACAAACTTAAGGGTGCCTGTATCTTCTCCAAGCTTGACCTGCAAAATGCTTAAAAACAGATCTGTATTTCAGAAGCAACAAATGGAAGACAGCAATTTGAACTCCTTTTGTTCTTTATGAATATTTAGTTATGCCTTTTGGTCTCAGTAACGCCCTGGCTGCCTTCCAGGGACTTATGAACAAGGTTTTTCCTCTATTCCTGGACACTAGTGTGATGGTTTACTTGGAAAATATATTGATTTACTCCCCAGATGAAGAAAGCCATCTTGGGCACCTTAAGGAAGTCATGGAAGCCCTTACCAAGCTAACCTGTTTTTGTAAGCTGTCAAAGTGCAAGTTTTCTGCTTTGGAAATTGAGTTCTTGGGGTACTTCATTAAGACAGGTGGCTTCACAATTTCTTCTTCTAAAGTTGAAGCGGTTTGGAATTGGCCAGTACCAACCTCCTGCACCAAGCTCTGTGGATTTTTAGGTCTGGCCAACTTTTGTTGGAAGTTCATTAAGGACTTTTTGGCTATTGCTCTTCCTCAGACCACTCTCACTTATAGTAAGGTTCCTTTTGTCTGGTCAACTCTGGCACAGGAAGCCTTTGATACTCTAAAGCATGCCTTTGTTTTGGCTCTGGTACTTCTACGTCCTGATCCAGACTGCCAATTTTTTTTGGAAACTGATGCGTCTAACTATGCGTTGGGAGCGGTACTCCTCTAGCAAGGGGAGGATGGTGAATTCCACCCTGTGGCTTTCTACTCATACAAGCTTCTGGATTGGGAATACAATTACCACATGTACAAGAAGGAGTTGTACGCTATTGTTAATTCCTTGAAGCACTCGAGGAGATATCTTGAGGGGAGCAAGTACCCTACAATCATTTGCACCAACCACAAGAATCTCTTGTATTTCACTGAGAAGCAAAAGATTGTTCCTTGTCCGGCCAGACAGGCCATTGATCTTTTGGCTTATGACTTTGTGATAGAATACACACCTGGTAAATTAAACATAGTCCCTGACACAATCAGCAGACCAGAGGATCTTAAGGACAATCCAGCTGCAGACCTTGACCACAACAATAAGGCAGTGTTATCTTCCTCCCAGTTTCTGTCCAGCATCATTAAGATATCTGCCTTCACTTCCCTGGACCAAGAAATTATGGAGGCCCAAATGTCTTTTTCCTTTCAGGAAGAGCTCATCAATATTCTGAAGAAAACTCCCAAGGCAGTGGTGGTTAACAATCAGGGGATCTCTTGTGTTAATGGCTCCTTAGTCATTCCTGAAGGTAACTTACAAAATCAAGCAGTGAGCCACATGCATGAAGGATGAATGGCAAGACATGGAGGCCTGATAAAAACCTTGAAGAGACTAAGCAGACGTTATTGGTGGCCTGGCATGAAGAAGGACATTTAGGAATACATCCTTTCTTGTGCTACTTGTGGAAGGAACAAGCCAGGAAAATCCAAGCCCCAAGGTCTCTTTTGCCTGCTTTCAATTCCAACGCTTCCTTGGTCTTCTGTTTCCATGGACTTTATAGTTAACCTACCAATGAGCAGCAGAAATTCAGGGGTTATAGTAGTAGTTGACTGTTTCACCAAGTATGCCATATTTTTTAAGTTTTTATCATGCACCACTAAGGAAACAGCCAACAGGTTCTTTTCAAAAGTAGTATTCAATCACAGCTTGCCTACAGACATTGCATCAGACAGAAGAGTTTAATTTACATCCTGGTTTTGGAAAGCACTAAAAGAACAAATGAAAGTCAAGGTCAAGCTATCTACTTTCTATCACCCACAGACAGATGGAAAAACCAAGCAAGTCAATCAGATTCTGGAAAGATATTTTTGGCATTAAATCAATTCTTGACAAGATAACTGGAGTCCCTTCTTCTACTTGGCTCAGTTATGTTAAAGCACCGCTTATCATAGTTCCATTGGAATGTAACTCTTCTTTGCCAAATCTGGTTTTGATTTGGAGAGTTTCCCAACCAAAATTTTGGAATCAATGTATCCTCAAGCAGACAAGCTGGCAAACCAAATGAAGAAAATACATGCAGACCTGATCTTGTTTTTGATCAAGGCCTGCAAGGAATACAAGAAGTACGCCAGCCACTACTGATTACCAGAGAAAAACTACTCAATGGGTTCCTAAATCTACTGAATGCCTGCAACTTGAAGCTAAAGAAACCTAGAAAGAAGTTAGGCCCCAAGAAGATTGGTCCTTTTAAGGTTCTGGAGAAACTTTCCAGCTTGAACTACAGACTTGAGCTTCCAATAGGATCTAGCGTACATAATGTCTTCCATGTGGATCTTCTAACTCCTTACAACGGCAATCCCAAGATTCTTGAGGAAAGAAATTACAGATCCACAGATTGTCTCTAACACCTTTGAGTGGGAGGTAGAGGACATAATCAATTCCCGTCAAGTCAAAGGGAAGTCACAATTCCTGGTGAAATGGAAAAACTATGGAGATGAGTCTAATTTCTGGGAACCTGAAGAGAACCTGCAGCACTGTCCAGAAATTCAAAAAGAATTCCTTGCTAGGGGTGGCCTTCCCTTAGGAGTGGGTAGTGTCAGGAATGTTTTTCCTGACATTCCTGTCAACAATTTACTCCTTGGCACAGGGGAAAAAATGTCCCTGCTTTGGGTTGTT
Organism: Entomophthora muscae; assembly: GCA_014839935.2. Lineage (NCBI taxonomy): Eukaryota > Fungi > Entomophthoromycota > Entomophthoromycetes > Entomophthorales > Entomophthoraceae > Entomophthora > Entomophthora muscae. The sequence goes on from QTSX02002881.1 coordinate 180,619, forward strand.
TTGAGTCTCCTAAAATTAATGGGTTAGTAAGTAGTATCTGCTCCTCTTTACCTGTTGATTTGGGCTCAGAATTTTTTCCAGAGCCATCATTAACGTCAATAGGTTTCAAACCTGGGTCTTCTTCTGTTTGCTCAGATGCTCTTTTGAGTAAAGAAACAATTAGTAATATAGTAAAGAGCAAATTGTTACCTTTTGAAAGTGATTCTAGCCAATCAGGGCTTACAGTAATCTTTTCATCTAATTCTCTTAATCAAATTGATGATGCTGATAACTGTCTTGACTCTGTTTTTTCTCTTGCTTGTCTGTTGTCCTCCAGTTCTGCTGTTGGTTCCTGTTCTCCTTCCCAAGTTTTTACTGGGGAATAGCTGGGCACTTCCTTTTCTTTCCTGGCCTTATAGGCAATTTATTATATAAAAAGTTGTTTTAATGATGCTGAGGCCATAGTAATGGCTCCAGTAATTCAAAAATTTATAGTTTTAATTCAAACTGTCCAATATCTCCAAAATTCCCCAATCTCATCCCCATGAGATCTGATCTCCTTTATGTTATCTCCAGATTATTGTTTTGCTACCATGCTATATAAAGCTGGTAAGCTATGATCTATTACTTGTTCAATCAATAAGGTCTACATTCACCCAAGTGAATCATTTGCATATTTTTTACCTTGACTTAAACCCTTTAAATCCTAAACCATTAGATTGCCCAAGACTTTTTTATGGAGTCTCTTGGGTATAAATGGATGTATTAGATGGTCTTGTTGCCAGCTGTTTTGGCCAGCATTTTGATAGGTTCACGCACAGATTCTGGTACCTCTCTCAACGCACAATTCTTAGACAGCTCCTGGAGCCAAGTGATACCAGGATTATGGTATAATGCTACCCCCTTTTCACATAACCCATCTTGTAGAGAAGAAACCAAGAACTACCTATCTGCCTACCCAACCCCTGAACCCCAAGTCTTCCGTCCTTTATCTTCTGCCTTCCTCTTGTGTTACTTGGGGATGTACTTCTTCCTAGGACGCTTCAACCCACTGTTGGGCAGGTATTGTTTGATTGGAGAATTATTTCATCTTAGAATGGAGTTCTTGCCTTTAGGATCCTTGATAACTTGATTAAATCTTTCTGCTATTATTCATCACCTAGGAAAATTACTTTCTAGTGGGTGGGTGCCTGACAGGATATCTGTATGGCTGGGTGGATAAATTGAGGCCTGATGCCTGCGCCCTTAGATTGTCTTGATGATTGTGGAATTATTCTCCATCTGGTGGCTCATAAACCCCCAATAAGAGGGATTTGAGCTGTACCAGGAGTTAAGCAATCTACTGAGGATCTGGTTATACTCATTACCATTGGTATAATCAGGATTTTTCTGATAATATACAGAGCTCTTGGGAAAAACAGCCAGAAATACACCAATTAATGTCCCCTTTTTGAACTTATTTCTTCCATTGCTCTTATTGGCTTTCATGCACTCTCCAAAATTATCAAATAAAATAGATAATTTGTAATATGAGATGAATATGGCACCATCAGATAAACTTGTTAAGTGCCAGGTAATAATGAATACTATTTTAGGACAATATAGGAAATTCTTGCTGACATCCCATTGGTCCCCTCCAAAGTTAGTCAAAACTGAGACTGAGGCCACTTTATCATTCATCCAGAGCTTCACCATATATAACAAAACACATATACCATGATTTGCCAGCTGGTTTTGGATTTGGGTCAGGGAGAGCTTAGGGTCCTGCTGCAGGAGATCAAGTATAATTGGACATTTTTTGTTGATCAGGGACTTGGATATTTTCTTTTGCTTCTTGGACATCCCAATTCTATTGCCCTTACTCATAAAGTTGTTGAATTATTACATCACAGTGAATTGGAAAATTTTTAATTGGTTGGCAATTTGATCCCACATTAAGCCTCTCTGGTTGAGTGCCACAATTTCTGGAAAATCTGGGCAGTGATTATTCTGTGTTTGGGGTGTTGGACTACAGGCACTGAAGCCTGATTGGCTAAATTAGGATCCAGTTGGCTATTCAAAGGCAGTTTTTCTGAACCAGATCCATCAATATATTAACTTGTTAGCTGGGGCCTTGTCCAGGGCTAGGAAAGGGGGCTTAAGCAGAGCTAAACTCTTGATGGCTATCAATCAAACCAACCCATACAGTGGTTTTCAAACCTGTTGAGATAAATAAATATTATTCAGTTTAGAAAGCTTAGGTTCAGCTAGACAAAAAAATTTCAGCTGGAACCAGTTGAAGGACAATTTAATCAATAAAACTTCCATTTAACTAGGTCTGGATTAAAAAAATAGTCAATCACATAACAAAAGTTTATTAAATACTAAATACCAGAAATGAGACAGCAAACAAAGAGAACCCATATTCAAAAGAATGCAAACCGTTTGCATCCTTAAGCAATCTGCATTAATTATGATAATGAGTGTGTAGAAAAAATGATACAAACAGAGAATAAATGAGGTTCAGTCATAAAAGTGATAAGTTCAAACACAAAACAACTCATTTTTTGAAAATATTAATTGTTTTTGAAACTCAAACTAGAATTAGTGGATTTCAGGAGTGAATCCACCAAAATCTTTTCAGGGAACTACAGCATTATTTTTAATGTATGTGATTCTAAATTTGGTCATTTATGTCTGAGCAAATGTCTTAAATAGGAGCAAACACTTTAATAAAATTAATACTCTGGAACTACTTTGCTTTTCTGTTTTTAAAGGATATTTTTATTTTTTGTTTACAATGAGTTATACAAGTGAAGATAACTTTGAAATCACCAAGTAGCAATACTAGGAGCTGATTCAAACCCAGATTTCTAAGCAAGGAAATACAACTGTCACAGCCCCTGTGTACACCCAATTTAACTTACTTTGTGAGGAAAACAAGTTGTATGTTTCACCAGGCATAGCACCAGAAGGCTTTATTGAAAGTCACTATGAAGTACCCTAAGACCAGGCCCAACCTGAGCCTATGCCACACTTTTGAGGCTGGTCAACTGTGGCCCCATTCAATAATTGATTAAAACTTTGGACCAATAAGAGAAAGCCCCACCTAATCTGGGTCCCATTATGCACAGTGGCCCCCATAAACAACAACTAGTAAAAATGATATTGTCAAGGAGATAGTGTACCACAAACAAAGTGGCATTGTATTTGCCAAAATTTTCACCTGGCTAAAGTCATCAAGGCAGTAGTAAGACATGAATTCTGAGCCCTCTTGAAGAGAGGCAGTGAAAAGCTGACCAAAAATCCAAAAAAGCAGGTCAACTCCCATATCAAGGAGGTGTATCCTATAATGCTTGCCCTTCTTCAATGTGACTCTTACCTCTGAATGACTGAGGTCTGTTGCCTACTTGAGCTCCACAGCATATACATTGCCTGCTGCACTGCACAGCTATAGATGCATAGGCTTGCTGTTAGTGTTCTGGTTCTGATCAATTGGCTGGGGAATAAGATGGATAGTGGCTCTGATTTGCCACACAACCCAATGATTGATGCTACAGCCACCTGCTGCCTGTTCAGTATTTTAAACAATTTCAAATTTATATCCTATGAAAACTGTCATTACATGTCCAAGATTATGGGGCTTTGGGAAAAAACACCCCTGAGAGTAAAAAAGAAGAGGACAGAAGGGATTGTCATTGGTGCATTCCTAGAAGCTTCCCTAAAAGGGACTGTTTTTATCAAATCACAATCAGTTACACCAATGGAAACTTGTGGCGCTCCTACTCCTAGGAGGTCATCAAGGTGTGTCCTGGATCAAAGCCAGGGACCAGCTGGGTTGGGGTTATATCCTCAGGGATATTTGTTCATTCCCCCTGTTGATTTTATACTTCTGGGAAGTATAATAAACAGAATAAGGGGAAGATTTAAAAAGAGAATAATACTTTATGGATATGAATATAGGATAATATATAGTATCATTACAAGCCACATGCTGTCCATGTACATCATGGGGATGATGGGGCTTATCTAAGTTGTGTTCCTCTTGGGTCACAAGGCTTACTCAAGTTATATTCCATTTAGGATCTGGATTGGGTGATCCCTGTCATAGATGGCTTGACTGATAATGATGTCACCAGTTTACTGGCTGGTTGGTGAACCATTTGGTGATCTACTTGGGGCATTAATTCTCCAAGAGGGAGTAATCAAAGATGTTGTGACATCCCCCCTGGGGTGCTGGAAGGCGGAGCCTTGGAGATTTTCTTAAGAGTGTCGGGGATATGTGCTTGGTATTAATCCAGTTTAGCGTGGGAAGAGGGAGTCTGGAGTTTTGTTGGGCTGTTCTTGCTTTGCACAGGCAGAGGCAGTCATGGTGCATATGGGTCATTATTTTTCTTGTTATGCCTAAGTGCTGGACTGATTATTTTATAACTTAATTACATTATTCATATTCAAATTATTCAGAAAGATTAAAATACAATCAATGTCAAATCTTTAATTGATCTTAGGCTTAGATAATTTTTTAAAAAAACAATTTATCAATTTTAGAATTGAAAATTGCACCTTATAATATTGCTGGAAATATCTTAAGTGCTACTACATACTACAAGCTAAAAATATTTATGATGAGTTGCATGGGAGAGTAATAGCATCCCCAAAGCTATAAATGCTGTTACCCTATCTTTGGCTCATCATAAATATTCTTAGTTTTTTTCAAAAAAGGTTGTTGTTTTTGAAAGACTGATAACTCTATTTAAAATACACCCTCTAGTAAGCTGCCCTACTTCATGAACTTGCCTTAATGCACCACTAGCATCTTCTGATGTTTTTATTTCTCTGGTATCATCACGTGATTTAAAAATGATAAGTTATCTCAGAATATTCTGAGAAACTTTCAAATGTTAAAGGTGAAGTATACTGCTTCCCATCTTTCATCAAATATGAAAGATTAATGCGCAGATTTTTAACTTTGAGCTCTCTCCTTATAGGCCTAGCTTTTCTCTCATAAATATAAAAGAATGACTTTTGAGAAATATTTGAGCCAGATAGCGCTGATTTATATAATTCTTTTCTTTTTTCTTCTTGCTCAAAAATATTTTTAATATCATTTATATTCTTAATATAAAGCTGATTTTCTTTCTCTTTTAATGTTTTTGATATTACACCAAAGTGACCATCAACAATACTTTTCCCATGACATTCTACAAATCTATTGTATTTAATAGACCCTTTAATGTATTGTGGTGCCTCTTTAAATAGATAATATAAGAATTCATAGGATCTAAAATGGTTTCCATTATCACTCCATACTTTGATATTATTTATTTTTTTAAACTTATCTTATTTAAGAAGACTTATTAGACATTCACCTGAAAACAAAGAATCATGAGACAATATTTGAGATAAAAAATCATGGTATTTATATTTAACTTTATTGTTTTCTTTAAATACCAATGCAAACCCCAATAAAGAAATAGGTCTTTTGGAATAAAAACAGTTATTAGTTTCAATTGGACCACCACCAACTTTTAAATTCTCTTTCAAAACTATAACTATATTACATGATTCATTATCTAATCCATTGATATCTTTCTTATATTCCCCATTTTGATGAGCATAAAAGACTTGGTGCTGATTAATAGCATTTAAGTCACTGTTTATAAAGTCTGGCAATAATAAGTTTTTACTTTCACATTCTTCTTTTCTTTTTTCTAAGGATGATTTTAAGTTACAAATATTACACATGTCAGTTTGTTTTTTACTCTTTATTATATTTTTTGGTATTAATTTATAATAAGTTGAAAGTGATATTGAAATTTCATTTTTTATTTTCATATTTTCATATATTTCTTTTTTTGTTTTTAATAGAGAATATTTTATTTCAGTTGAATATTCATTCATTTCTTTTTCAATGTCTTTATAAATTTTTTCTGGTGCTTTTTTTGTAAACTGGCTTGTGTCAAAAGAATTTTCCAGTAGTTAATTATTTTTTTGATTATTTCTTTTTTTAATGAATAGTTATTATCTTTTTGGCTTTTTTTGTTTAAGCTTACATTTTTATTTTTATTTATTTTTCTTGAGTATTCAAACTCACTTTTGGTTATATTAAATCCCATATCAGTAAGCTCTTTTAAAGAGTAACTGGAAGTAACCAGAGATCTCAAGGCTGGGAGATGCTTTTGAGGAGCAGATTTCAGAAGATCCTTTAAGTTTTCAATTATCCCATTTAGTTTCTGATTTTGAATTAAAGGAATGAACTCTGTTTTCCAAACTCAGTTTGAGTGAGGAAGTAATTGATGAAGGAATCAAGATTGCCTCCAGAAACAAATAGGAATGCTTTCTTTAGCATAGCAATTTTTTCTCTTTTTGTTGATGCTCCCAGTGAGAAAAATGGCTTCATGGCAGAAGTAAAGTTAACAGATTCCATAATATTGGATTTGTGATTGCTGATAAAGAGATGCTTTGTAGAGATGCCTTGCAAAAGAGTGCCGGTTGCAGGAATTATATCTTTTTGTGAAGATGGTTTGAAGTAAACCTTAGGTGGTGCTTTAGCTCTTATATACCAAGCCTTATGACACCATTCTGAAAGAAATGATGTGACAGCTTTATTTACAATTTCAACTTGAATTTATATTTCTAGAATAAATGAAATCCCCAGTTTTCATGCACAAGTGATATATGTGTATCAGCTAAGCATCAAATTACATCATATCCTCTTTGTAATCTATGCAAATCAATTAAAATGATGTATTAACTTAATTATAACTGTTCCTCATATTTTTAAAATGATAAAATATTAAAGAATTATATTTAAAAATTGCTTAATTTGAGGTTCACAGTTCACTTGAACCTCAAAATTCATCTAAACAGCAAATAAATTAACGTCCTAACTTTAAGCTACCAGAAAAACCAAAAAATTAAGCTTTTTAAATAAAATAAAATGCAGAAATGATGCTCTTGATCTTATCTTTAATTCAATTGAATAAAAAAGCATATATTAATTAATGAAAAATTAAATTTTTTAAGCTCTAAGCAATCTATTTTATTTCATTATCAAAATAATATAATAAAATCTGACATATGCTCTTTTAAATTGCTTTTTCTTTAATATTCAATAATATATATTAATATTTTAACATCAATGGAAAGATACAATTCTTAGCTTCATTTTGATAGTTTACAGTGTGAAAAAATAATAACTTTTTGTTGAGTTATTACTGTTTTAAATATAAACATTTGTAATTTGATTTTTCAAAATCAAACTGTGTTATGCTGCAATTTGGGCAGCATGTGCATTAGAAAATGGCCTAATCCCTAAAATAATGACCCATATGTTTCAGTTCAGTCTAAGCTCTAATTTCTTTGATGAGGTAGACGTTATTAGGCTTGAATACCATAACAATGCCTGTTCTACATATTCCTGGGTCTATTTTGTGTTGGTTGTGATTGACAACCCAGATTTTTCCCCAACTTGGAGCCTCTCTTGTTGCAATGGGATTGCTTCCCTTTTGACTCTTTGGTGTTCCATTTCTTCTTGGTATTTTCTGGATTGTAATATGCTGGGGTCCCTGTTGTCTGGCACCTTTTTGGGCAGAGGTAATTGTGGTCCTGCAGATGTACTAACAAGAGTGGGCTTTTGTCCATAGACAAGTTCATAAGGGCTTTTGCCTGTATTGTGGTTAACTTGTGTTATACAGACTATGAGTGCTGTTGAGAGCATGTCAACCAAGGCCTTTAGATTTTTTGCAGATAACTTACTGAGGGCTTCTAATAGCGTGCTGTTTAGTTGTTCAACTTGTACATTTGCTTGAGTGTGATATGGGCTGGCTGTGATGTGTTTTATGCTGTTTTTGATAAGGTAAATGTTGATGTCAATGGCCTTAAGTTCTGTGCCTCCATCTGTAATTAGGAGGTCAGGTTTTCCAAACTTGGCTATGACTTCCTTTCCAATGAATTGTCTCACATTGTTGCCTTTGTGCTCTTTGGTGGCTTGCGCCACAGGCCATCTAGTTGCATAGTCAATAGCTGTGATGATGTACTTCTTGCCCTTGTTTTTGCCAGGTATTGGTCCCACAATATCCAGTGATCATACCTTGAAGGGTTGTGTGATGGATACAGGTACTACTGACTTAGGTGGTGCTTTGGTTTGGGCGTACTTTTCACAGACTTTGCATTGTTCCAGTACCTCTCTGATATCATCTAGAATGTTGGGCCACCAGTACCATGTCTTGAGGTATTCATGCAAGTTTCTACTACAGGTGTGTCCAAGTTCTCTGTTATATTGGAGGATGGTGTCAATCTTTTGTGTTGACAGGACGCAGGGTACAGTATCACTATTTGGGAGTATTTGGTGTAGCATGCCATATTCTTTTTTAACAGGTGTTTTTTATTAAGGACTTTCTCTTGGATGTCCATTGATATTCCAGGTGAGAACCCTTCCTGGAGATTTCCCATGATTAACATGCGCCAGTCAGGGTCACCATCAGTGCAGAAGACATGTTTGCTGTATAGCCTTGACAGGACATCTGCAGTAAGCATTTTCTTGCCTGGCTTATACTTGATTTGCATGGGGTATCTCTGTATGAGACTCAATATTTGGCTTGTCTTCTTGACAAGTGTTGTTGTGTTTTGAAGAATATAAGCAACTTTTGATTGGTGAGTACCTTTAACATTTGGGCTCCTTCCAGATAGCATTGCCACTTCATGAGGCAGTGTATGATGGCTATCAACTCCTTGTTGTGTATGGAATATCTTTGTTTGCTGTCAGATAACTTCCTTGATTCATATGCCACAGGGAGGAAGTCCTTTTCTGCTGTTCAATATAGAATACTCCTCCTATGGCATAATCAGAAGCATTAGTCTCTAGCTCATAGATTCCCTCACTTTTTAGGTATTAGAGTATAGGGGCAGTGACCATGTGTTCCTTCAGTTGGAGGAAGTGTTGATCCTGTAGCAGCGTCCAGACAAACTTGGTTGTTTTTCCCGTGATGGCAGACAGGGGGCTGTTAAGGCACCCCAATCAGGGATGAACCTTCTTACATAGACTACCATTCCAAGAAAGGTGCAGAGTTCACTCTTATTTCTTGGAGCTGGCATCTCAGCTATGGCTTGTATCTTGTCTGGGTCTGGTTTGATTCCGTCCTTGCTGATAATGTGACCAAGGAATGGTAGTCTTGTCAAGAAGAATTTGCACTTTTGAAAGTTTTGTGACAAATTGGTTCTCTTCAAGGGTAAAGGGGACCAGGCAGACATTTTTCCAGTGTTTTATGGGTTGAGACTGTAAATTTTGATGTCTTCCAGGTAGATAATTGCTTATTTTCCTATGTGTTTCTTGAAAACTTTGTTAATGAAGGTCACAAAGGTACTGGGAGTGTTTTTCATGCCAAAGTTGAGGACATCATATTCAAAGGATCCATATTTAGTTCTAAATGCAGTCTTTGGAATGGCTTCATGTTTAAAAAAAAATTTGGTGATAACCTGCTGTCAAATCAATCTTTGTAAAGATTTGCCCCCCCAGGGCATCAAAAATGTTGTCAATTAGGGGCAGGAGATACCTGTTTTTAATTGTAACTTGTTGAACGCTCTTTAGTCAGTGACCAGTCAGAGTCCTCTATCTTTCTTTGCCATAAAGAAGACAGCGGCACCAAAGGGTGACTTTGAGGGTCTGATGAGGCCTTTTTGAGTGCTTTGTCAATGTAAGCTTTTAGGGCCTTGTCTTCTTGTGGTGTGAGGCAATAGATAGGTTGTTCTTTAGGTACACTCCCTTTTAGGTCAATTTTGTGTTGTATACACCAATCAGGGGTAACCTGGGTAGTGTCTCTTGGAATAAAGAGGAGAATTCACCGACTAGCTGGTCTCTAATGGGGGTCTGTTTGTGTTGAGTTTCTATGTTTTTGAAGTGGATAGCCTCATATGTACAGGTGCTCCAATTGATTTTTCTGGGATCAGTTTCTTCTCCTGTTTCCATGATTTTTATGAATATGTTGTCCCTCATGAGAGTGTAAAGATCTGTTGGTTATACATGGAGGTGGACTTCTCTTTTCTGTATGGTGAGGTTAGTGCTATCCCAGTCTATATGAGGTTTGGTCTTTCTCATTCAATCTAGGCCAAGTATAACACATACTTGGGGATTGGTATGTTTGGGCCACTTAGCATGGTTTTCACGTCTTCAATTTGGGCGCAGAAAGGTTTTGCCTCATGGGTAACTGGTGTTCTTTGGTTGTCTGCCATGATGGCCCTCTTGTTGTTACTTCAAGTGATAGGTAACTTCATGAGGTCAGCAAACTTCTTGTTGACTAGGGATTGGTCTGCTCCAGTGTTGAATAGTGCAGTGCCCTGATATCTGCAAAAACAGAAAGGATAAGTGAGGAGTTTATTTCCAGTTTGGGCAGCAAACAGTAGAGAATTGCCAGAGGGTACTTGGATCATGGTGATGGAATCCACATCTTGGTCCCTGTACAAGTATTGTAGGTTGGGGGAGGATGGCTTGCCTAAGCACTCCCTTGAGCTTTTCCCTCCTTGGTGATATTTTTATGTTTTCCTGATTGGCTTGTGCAGTGTGATTCCCAGTTTTAGGGTGGGTGTTGTTGGCTTGGTTGTTTTGCTTATTGGGCCAAGAATCCTTCTTGGCTGAAGGGCTCTCTTTGCGCTTGTTGATTGCATGTAGATTGTCAGATTTTTGAGCTACATGTTTCACTTCCAAGAATATGTCTTCAAGGTTCTTACAGTGGGTCATATCAAACTGACGTCTAATGTGTGTGGGAAGGCCATTGTAGAAGTCCAAGTGGGGCCCAGGCTCATCAAAGTTGATAGTGTTGGGTGTGCAGTCATGTAGGTCTTTGTATGCAGCAATGTACTCCTCACTTGTTCCTGCCATCTTGAATGTTTGAAGTTCTGTCATTATTACAACATCAGAATCTTTCATGGAGAACTTTTTGAGGAATGTGTCCTTGAATAGCTCCCAGTTTCCCTTCTGGTCAGGGTGTTGGGCTATCCAACCGCTTACAAATTGTGATGCAGTTTCTGTAACACAAAGGGCAATTTCACTGACCCAGAGTCTTTGGGGGGGGTAGTCCACTTGCCATATTTGCTTTGTGTACTGTTGATCCAAAGAGAGGTATTTTCCCAGTGTAGTCCTGCAAAGGCGCCAATTTTAGCTTTACACAGGTTTTGGAATATTATATTGGGTATCTCAGGCTGATGTGGTCCTGTTGTTATTGGCGCAGTGGGTAACAATCTGCGGGATTTGAGAGTATTGTATTGTCCAACAGGTACAAGGACATTGTTGTATATAAAAAAGCCTGAAGGAACATCTTGTCCTTCTTTGTAGTCTCTCTAGCTGTTAGTGTGACAGAAATTGCAGGATAGTATGAAGCCATTTCTAAGTGATGGGGAACTACCACCCAAATCCACATAGAATTAATGATTAACCACCAATGTGGCTTCAAATATCTTTTTGTAAAATTTCCAATTGTAATACCAGGATTAAGCAGAACAATTAACCCTAACCAAAGTAGCCCAAGATAAATGGCCTGAGATAACATCAACATATCTTCAGAATAAAATTCTGGACATTGGGAAGCAACACAATTTTCATTTTCCATAATGGGGGGACTCCAAAATCAGTTGGCGCAAAATTAATATTGAGTGGCACCAACAAAAAAGTTCCAACTGCAGGACCCCATCTTCCAGAAATGATTTGGTTGAGAATTGGGTTGTACAGAATATATTGTAACAACCCAACCACAGGATGCATTTTGAAAAGTAAATTAGAACTGGGGATAAATGATTTTTATTGAGTAAAATTTTGGGAGGACTCAACTCTTAGAGTTGAAATAGTAAAAATTATTCAATATATATCAGAAAATCAACTAAGCAATACCACCTAAATCTTGACCTCCTATTCCTTCCACATTGTCAAGTAAGTATCAGGTCCAGGTTGCAAAGAACCCTTGTGTGACCAGTTTCTGACAACCATGCTGATTGACAAGCTCATATCAGGTGACTCTCAAATTACGCCAATTTATCAACATTGATTTGCAAGGAGGAACCGGTTTCACTAACAGACTGGAGCAGCTGTAACCCATTTCTAATTGAGTGTTTGATTTAAATCCTTTAACTTGGTCAATTTAGATAAAGGTCTTCTGGCTTTTTGAGCCTTCTTGCTTGGGCGGATAATTCCTGGTATGATGGAACCTACCGTGACATTACCCTCTGCTTTAGCCCTGGGAACAATACCACCATCCAGGAGATGGGATAAGGAGAAGTTCTTGTGGGCAGGTGGGAGTTTCATTGCGGCTAAGGTAAGTTCAGGGTGGCCAATAGCAGTGAGATTGCGCTTATAGAACTTGTGAATCAGATCTGGGGAATTGGAACAATTGTAGTGGGGAACCCAGGAGTTTTCAGAATCAGGATAACCCTTCCAAGACATCAAATATTCCAAGTGTCAACAATTCTTGCAGGAAGACAGAATACAATTTAACTCATACTCAGGTTCTCCTTCCACAAAATGGGTTGGGAAGAAGGAGTCTCTGTACCTTTAAAGGGAGTAAGAAGAAATTTGTGAAAGGTGTGGGAAATCTTGAAAGCAGGAGATAAATCCAGCTGATAGGTGGAGGGACCAATTTGACGTTCAATTTTGAAGGGGCCAACTTTCTTAAGCCCTAACTTAAACAGGGAACCTTCAGTTTCATATTGCAAGCATCAACCATGACTAGATCACCTGGCCTGTAAGTTGGACCTTCCTGACGCTTGAAATCTGTGTATTCCTTGTAAGTTGTCACAGCGGTAGCAAGAGTAACCTGGAGCTCCTGATGAGCCAGCTTCAATGCAGCAGCCTGATCAGTTGCAGCTTCCAAGTTGATAACCAAACAAGGACCCATATTGGAAGAAAGGTTGTAACTCACATTGGCATAGAAGGGCACTACTTGAGTTGATGTGTGCAGAGCGTTATTATATGTGAACTTTGCCATGGGTAGGTTATCACACCAGTCATCTTGTCTCGCATTAGTGTAGCAACTTAGGTAGACCTCCAAACTTTGGTTTACCCTAACCATTTGTCCATTAAATTGGGGGTGGAAAGCCGTGAAATGGCACAATTTGATACCTAGAATCCCAGCAAAAGCTTCCCAGAACTGAGCAATGAATTGGGGCCTGCAATCACTCACAATATCTATTGGAATGCCATGTAAGGGGAAGATTCTATTCACAAACAACCAAGTCATTTCCACCAAAGTAATTGTGGTTGAGCAAGGTACAAAGTGTGCCATTTTTTTGAAACAATCTACCATCACTATGATTGTTTTATACTCATTGGAATTGGGCAGTTCTCCAATAAAATCCACCAACACAGACGTCCAGGGTCCTGCAGCAGGCTACAGTGGAACCAGTAAACCTGTAGTCTTGTTCCAGCTTGGCTTATATCAAACACATACCAGACAATCACAAACAAAAGCCGTCACCTGCACTGTCAAACCTTTCCAGGAAAACTGGCAGTGGATTAGTTCCACGGTTTTGTTTTTTTGGATGGCTTGCCGTTGAACAGGTATGATTAGCCTCCATGATTTTGTCCCTAATAATTCCTTCTGGGACCCACAAGCAACCTTGGCAATATAGAACAGGACCTATCTTATGATAACCCTGAGGCTGACCCACTGGGTTTTCACATGATAGCTCCAATAGCCTATCATAGCCTTTGGACAAAGGTTGCAGAAACTTAACTTAGGAATATAAGTCCAGGTCTGCACCCTCAGTTAAGGACATGGTGGCTAGCATAGCAAGTGGAGGTAACACAAAAGGCACCACAGCCTCATCTGGAATCATAGTATGTGTGTTGAACTTGGTGTCTATACTATCATCTGGGAGATGGGAAGAATTCCTGCTTAGTGCGTTGGCCAAGTGATTGTCAGATCCCTTAATAAACTTGTAGCAGAACTTGTATCTTGTCAGGTCACCATGCCATCTGGATTGACAACCTGACAACAACCTGGGTTGTCAATAATAAAGAAGAACTTTGTAGTCAGTTCTTACTACAAATGAATGATGTGCCAACATAAGATGGTTATACCAATGCTTTAACAATTCCACAATAGCCAACAATTCCTTGTTGTAAATCATGTATTTGTTTTCACAAGCCTCCATCTTTCAGGAGAAATACCCTACTGGTCTCTCAATCCCATTGCTGGCAGTCTGCAACAAGACACCAGCCACAGCGTGTTTAGATGCATCTGTGAAAACCACAAAAGGAAGCTCAGGATCCACATGTCTTGACACAGGTGACAACAACAAAAGAGCCTTGACTGCTGAGAATGCACTTGCGCACTCAGGCGTCCAGACCAAAGTTGTCTTCCCACTAGTCAAATACAAAGGGGCGGCCACTTCAGACAGGTGTGGAGTGAATTTCTTCAAGAACATGCAGGTGCCCAAGAAACTACGGAGTTAGGATACTGTCATAGGTTAACATGCTATAAAACCTCAGCTTCCTTATCAGGGGCAATGGTGTGGCCATCCTCAAAGATAATATTACCCAGAAAGGTAACCTTACGTTTAAAGAAATCACACTTACTCCTTTTAATGATCAAGTTTTCCTGGAGAATGTGCTCTACAACTGCCAACAGGTGGGCCTTATGTGACTCCTCATCTGGAGAGAACACCAAGATATCATCCATATAAGCATGGCACATACATCCAAGAGATCCCTCAAGACAGAATCAATTAGTTGCTGAAAGAAAGCTGGAGAATTCTTCAATCCAAAAGGCATTACCTGGAACTGAAAGATACCCTTCTTGGTTTGGAATGCTGTTAGTCATTCCATTCTTTCTGCAATCCTGATTTGATTGAAAGAATTCAATAGATCAAGTTTTGAGAATACCTTAGCCTTCTTAACACATCTAGAGATCTGTGCTTTTAGAGGTAAAGAGTAGGGATTGTGATGTTATTTGATTTCCCGTAGTCAACACAAGGACAAAGAGACCCATCAGCCTTTTGAACAAACAACAACAGGGAGCAAATTGATGAAGCCTTTTTAAAAATATAGCCCTTTGCTAGCATGTCACAAGTCCATTCTTCCAAACATGCGTCTTCCTTCAAGGTTAAAGGGTAAATAGGGGACACAATTTGGATCAGATCAACAGTAACTTTAAAGTCAAAGTCAAACTGAGTGTGTTTGGGAAGGACCTTGCCTCTGGTAGCGTCAAACGCTGCAGACCAGGGTTGTAAAAATGCCGGTAAATCCAAACTTGTGGGGACAGGAACAGGAACCAATTGAATAGTCTGAGAGGATTGCTCCATTTGGGACATGCCTAACAGCAGAATACAAATAGATATACCTGAGGAGTGTTCCACTTGTAATGCATTTTCTTTCAGTAAGGTGGATACATTATTATCTCTCTACCAACCCACACCCAAAATGATAGGATACATTAGGGAGGAGCAAACAGAGAACCTCACAGTAAAAGACTGACCCAAAACTACAAAGGTTACCAGCTTCTTCAGATGGAAAGAGGGAAACTTTGAAAGTTTCCACCCCCTAAAAGCATTCCAGTATGGTACTTGAGTTGTAACAAGTTGGCAGTCTCCACACTCATGAAGTTCTTGGAAGCACCTGTATCCAACAAAATGGCTGACTGATAGATAGTCTGGCCGTTATCAATGCTACCGTAAAACAAGAAATAACCAGAAGCAGATTTATTTGTAGCAAAGGTGGCAATCTTGGCAGGATCCTGATTATCTTTAGTGGTACAGACAGCAGCTAAAGAGGCAGAATGCTCTTGGAAGTAATGCTCAATCATTTCCTGGATAGCACCTGGAAGAACAGGGTGATCACAATCAATGGGGACTAGGGGCAACTCTTTGGACGTAATCATGGAAGGCTTTGCAGGTATGACGTGCTGAAGCATTGCCAAGGAACTATTAGGGGCAACAGCGCCCATGTTGAAACTAAAAATGTCAACAGTGGCCATGTTGACACTTTTAATGTCAACACTATAGTAAAGTGACAACCTGGTTTTACTAAATGTTGTTTCCTGGATGTTGACACTTTTTTAATTAATAAAACACTTTATCCTGAATATTTTTAATATAAAAAAATATTTTAAAACACATTATTATACTAAAATGCTCCCAGAGAGTTCAAAACTGAAATAAAAAATTGCCATAAGTAATAAGAATAAGGAGATATAAGCAACTATTTTTCAGTTTACTATGTAAATTACACTCTTTATTATAAAATTATTTTTTATTCCCATAAAAATTAAAATTCCAATGAATCAAAAATAAAGATATTTAATATATCATAATGACAAAAAATATAAGAAAATTATAATTTTAATTTATTATACTTTATATAAGCACAACTGAAAATATCTCATAGCTTAAAGATAAATTAACAAAATATAAGATATTTCTTACCTTACACATTGAAACTGTATCTTAAACTTACCATTTATACTTAAAAAATTATTACTATCCAAAAAAATTAAAAAATTAAAAGCTTAAAAGTAAAAAATATATAGGCAAAGCAAAGTTTATTTGGCTAATTAAAGCCACCAGCAAGAGCAGTGGCAACATCTTCAAGGTACTTCTTAATCTCCACCACCTTATACTTTTTCTTGACCACCCTCTGCATGTCCTCCTGGTAGTCTTGCTCCCTGGACTTTTGCTTCTTGGGGGCCACCTGGTTGGCCAGGTTGCAGAACTTGGAGACAGTCTGGGCCTGCTCCTCCTGTAGCTTAGAGAAGAACTTGTTACATTTGGAGTTGGTCCCAAACTCCACCTTCAGGTGCTTATGCCAAAAATCAAGGCTAGAGGTGGTCTTCATCTTCTTGAGGCAGGAGCCTTGACAGTTCCAAGGGGCAATGACCCTGCTCTTACCTCTCCAGGAAGTTACCTTATTGCTCACACATTGGCACTTGAAGTAATCCAGGTAGCCTTTGAAGATGGTGGAGTGCTTCTTGATGTAAGCATCCTCCAGGAGGGCCTCAAAGCCAAGCCCAGTATGCTCTGGGCGCACAAAAGCCAAGGCAGCAAACTGAGTCAGGGCAAAGCGGCACTTCCCCTTACCATTATTAAGATACTTCTCAAAAAGTCCTTCTAACTCTTGAGATTCTTGACAAGGGCCTGCCTAAAATGGAAGAAGCAGCCCTGGACTTCTCCATTGAAGGTGGCCTCAAAGGCTCTGAACTAAGCCTGCTCAAAGTCCATTATGATAACCTTTGGCCCAAGTGAGCGTGCATGACCTAGCTGCTCAGCGGCTATGGTGGGCTCATCCTTCTCAGCAGAGGAGGGATTTTCCCTTGTGGCGTGAGTGGGAGGGGGGAGCTGGTTGGTGGGAAGGGAGCTCAAAGAATTCCAGACAATCTTGAAGGCTCTGGTGTAGACTTTAGTCTTGGCACCAGGAAGGAGAAAGAACACAAGGGGGATGACCTGGTCATTAAACTGCCCATGCAGGACCCAAAGCTGCTTGAATAGGGAGGGGCAAGTAGCAAATGTGACATTGCACAGCCAGGTGGTAGCAGTGTTCAACTGCTCCAGGTTTTGGGTTGTGGAGTAGGCTGCAATCCTATCCTCCACTTCCTGTCCATTGTTATGGAGCAGGAACATCTCATCATCCTCTGTCTTCCTGAGGGGATCTGTGAGGATAAGGTCCTTGATGCTGGTGGCACTCTTTGCCAGGGGATTGGAGGCTTGACGCCTATCACTTACAAACTTGGCTAACTGATTGTGAGTTGGAACCCTCTTCAAGTTGGTTGGGGAGAGGTACTTGCAAGCAAGAACAGCCAGCTGGGTGGGAGAAAGATCTTTGGAGGTGGGCATCACCTGCACCAGATATCACTTGAGAAGGCGGGCTATGATGGTATTGGGCATGATGCAGGTATGCTTGTCCTTGATGGTTTTCACCATGTCCCAGCACTCAGTGTTGAGCTGCACTGGGCAGGAGCGGTCCTTGCAGGTGTAATGGTGGCTCCTGAAGCCCCAGTTGGCATTGTTGCAGCTGAAGATATACCCATTGGCCACCATAGCCGGCCCACCTTTTACACTCATGATTGGGAAGTATTTAGGCAAGTAAGAGGGAACCTTGACTTTTCTGTCAACATTGCAGATGTTGTGGGCCAACAGAGGGTCCCAGGGGCCAGCAGGAGCATGGCAGAAGCCAGGGAAGTAATCAGGGCAGGGCTTTGAATCATCCCTAAATGAGCTTGAAGGGGGGGGTTTGGCAGGGGTGGGGAAGCAGAAGGGGGCTTATTGTGGTGCTCCTCATGTGCAGGAGACTTATCTTTGGGTGGGGTATTTTTTCCTTACTGCTTCTTCTTGGTCAGCTCCTTGTCAGAAGCCAAGTTGTAGAAACTGTGCTATGTAAGAGAGCCATCAGTTTCCTCTCCCCCAGTGGAGTGAGCAGGGCTCTTCTCAGGAGAGGGCTCAGGGGAGGGCTTTGATGAGGGGTTTAGGGATGGTTTGGGGGTGGCCTTCTTTGATGAGACAGGCTTCTTTTTGGTGGGTTTGGTTAGCTTTGAAGGACGCTTGGTTCCTTTGGGCTGTTTGGAAGTGTTCTTGTCCTAAAATAATAAGTAAAATGGGTTAAAATAAAGCAATGTATGTAAAAAACAAACAAAAAACTTAAAAAGCATAATATATAAAAAGTAAATCTTAGATGGCTTTTCTTGGCATTTAAAAGTTAAAAAATACTTGTATGGTTTTAATTTATTATAGTTTTAAATAAAAAATTAAAAGTTAAGATATTTATGTGAAAGTACTATATTTAGATAGAGATTTTATTTTAAAAATTAAAAATATGTAAGAGGAAAGTTAAAAATATGGCATATCAAAAAATGAGAAGTTTTTACTATATAAAACATAAAGTTTTATATGTGAGAACTGAAAAGTGTTGACATTATGAGTGAAAATTAGTAAAAAAAGCTGAATTTCACTGTCAATTACAAAAATTGTAGACATTGGTTTTGACAACATTGTCACTTTTGAAATTTTTTTGAAAATTTACTATGTTTTTTCATAGTACACTTAATTAAATTTAAGTGGGCTAGCAAAAATTAACTGTTTTCTGTGTGTTTTTGTTCACATGAAAATTAAAAAAAAACATATAAAAATAAGTAAAAAAAGTATCAAGGTTCTTTATTTCTTTATTAAAAATTATATTTTTGGGGTGTTAATATGATATTTTACCATTGTGCTTATATGAAGTTGTTAAGAAGTTGTATTCAAGTATTGAAAGGGGTAAAGTGTCAACAATGTCACTTACAACATTCTTTATATGAGGTGGCATATTAATCTAGGCTTAATTGTGCCACTCTAATTTGCTTAACTCCACCCCAGGGGATGATCATGAGCAAATAAACGACATTTACAAGTGTCAACATTATTTTTAATAATAAATTCTATAGTAACTTACATAGTAACTCACGCTTAAATTATTGGATCACTGTTAGCCACCAATCCACTTAATATATTAAAGTTGTAATAAGTGCCACATAAATATTTATAACATGAACATTTCAACAATCAGCTATATGCACACTGTCTTTTTCAATATAATAATTCAATAAAAAAATATTTTTAAATGCACACTTATTTTTTTACTGTGGATGTTTCAGGTTTGTTATTAAAAATAAGTTCGGCTTAAAAAGTGTCAACATTGACACTTTTACGTCGTGAAAACAAATAAAGAAATAAAATAATTTTTATTAGTAAAAGTAAAGTAAAAATCAGGTTACATCAAGTTTTTTATTAAGCTTAATATTAAATTGTGTCAAGATGGCCACAATTTTGTTGTGTTTTCTGGGCTTGCACCATTGAACGCTTTAAAAAAAGAATTAAGCTAGCACAACTAGCAAAAAACATAGGAGATTTAGAGTTTTGAGTCAACATGGGCGCTGTTGCCTTATCAGGACCGTACACTACTGGGGCCTCCTTTACATTGGCAGGTTTTTTCACCACTGCTAATTGCAACTGGAACAGGCTAGGGGGAGAATGATCCTGGCTTTGGTTGGAAGGAATGACTGCGGAGCTAGGACCAGAAAAGCAGGAGCGCGCAACAGGTTTATCCTCAATTACCAACATACCTTGCTTGGAAGTGGACAGATTTGAGACCAGAGAAAGAATTTGGCTTACCAGGGCCTCAGTTGTGGTTAACAGGGAATCCTAAACCGCCAAATCCTGGACAGTCTGGTCAACTGCTAACCACAACACTGAGAGTTTATTCACCTCAGGAACATCAATTGTATGGCAGTAGGCAAGAAACTGAGGAAGGAATATTGAAAGCAGAGTAGTACCCTGATGGAAGGTGTACAGCTTACAATATACTTTGAGCTCCTCAATAGATACACACAAATTTTTTAAAAAAGGGTATAGAGATGCACTTTCAGTTAAAATGTGTGGATTGTTCTCCACTGCAGACAACAACCATTCACAAGCATCCTCAGAAACCTTTGTCATCACATGGTAAACTTGGGATTTGTGACTAAGGCTTGAACTGGAATAGAATGATAATGCTGACAAAACTTCACAAAAAATCTCATCAGTGGGTGGAGCAGGAAAATAATCTGGACACCAAAATGATATGACACAACAGAAATAGGAAACAGAAGATCCAGTCTCAACAACTTCAACCAGAGATGAAAACCACAAATTAAAGAAAAGCCCAACTGAAAGCTCAGAAATGAACTGATGCAAATAAACATGGTAAACGCAGATATCTTGACAGAGCAGGAGAAAAGAAACACAAATTCATGACAAACTGCTTCAAAAACTCAGAAGAAAAAGAGTTGAGTAATGTGACGGAAATTACTGGATAATATGAAGCTGTTTCTAAGTGATGGGGAATTACCACCCAAATCCACATGGAATTAATGATTAACCACCAATGTGGCTTCAAATATCTTTTTGTAAAATTTCCAATTGTAATACCAGGATTAAGCAGAACAATCAATCCAAACCAAAGTAGCTCAAGATAAATGGCCTGAGACAACATCAACATATCTTCAGAATAAAATTCTGGACATTGGGAAGCAACACAATTTTCATTTTCCATAATGGGGGGACTCCAAAATCAGTTGGCGCAAAATTAATATTGAGTGGCACCAACAACAAAGTTCCAACTGCAGGACCCCATCTTCCAGAAATGATTTGGTTGAGAATTAGATTGTACAGAATATATTGTAACAACCCAACCACAGGATGCATTTTGAAAAGTAAATTAGAACTGGGGATAAATGATTTTTATTGAGTAAAATTTTGGGAGGACTCAACTCTTAGAGTTGAAATAGTAAAAATTATTCAATTTATATCAGAAAATTAACTAAGCAATACCACCTAAATCTTGACCTCCTATTCCTTCCACATTGTCAAGTAAGTATCAGGTCCAGGTTGCAAAGAACCCTTGTGTGACCAGTTTCTGACAACCATGCTAATTAACAAGCTTTTATTGGGTGACCCTCAAATTACGCCAATTTATTAACGTCAATTTGCAATGAGGAACTGGTTTCAGATGACAGAATGGAGCAGCTGTAACCCATTTTTGGTCAACTGTTTGATTTAGATCCGTTAACTTGGTCAATTTTGATAAAGGCTTTCTGGCTTTCCGAGCCTTCTTACTTGGGCAGATAATTCTTGGCATGATGGAACCTACCATGACAGATGGGATGCCTAGGGGGCAGAGAAGACATTCTGGTTTAGAGTGTCTTGTTTTGGTGTGCCCACATGTCTCTCAGTCCTCAATGTAGTTAATAATATCTGTGTCTATCTTGTATCACAGGTAATTCCTTTTGATGCTTTGAAGGGTTTTGTGGAGGCCTGGGTGACCAGCTAGCTCTAAGTTGTGATAGTCCTTTAGGACATAAATCTGAGCTAATCCTTCTGGTATGTAGACTCTTCCTCAGAAAAGTAGGGTGGTTCCTTTTAGTGAGTAATCTCTTTTGTACAGGAGGCTGTCTAGTTGTGTTGAGAGTTCTGAAACCATGGTCTTGACAGCAGGGTCTTTTGCCTGGGCTTCTAATATGTCCAACTTCTTAGCAATGATTTTCAGGTAGTTTAGCTGTATTTTTCCACTGGTTGTATCCAACAGGGTATAGATTTTTATTTCTTAACTCAGTGAAGGACAGGATCAGGTTGGCTCTTCTACTTAGGGCATCTGAGACAATGTTTACTTTGCCAGGTTTATAGTCAATTTCTAGTATATAGTCCTTCAGTTCTGGAGCCCATCTCGTGTGTTGTTGATTAAGATGATGTGGTTTGAAGAAGTAAACCAAGTTTTTGTGGTTTGTCAGGATCTTTACTGGGTGCTCAGCGCTGCATAGGTATCTGTGCCAGTGCTTCAAAGTCTTTATTATAGTTAGTATTTCTTTATTGTATATAGGATAATTTCCTTTGGCATAGATCATCTTTTTGGAGTAATATGCTACAGGATGTAGCATACCATCCCCTCCTTCCTGAAGAAGCACCCCTCCCAGGGCAAAGTAGGAAGTGTATGTTTCCAGGATGAACGGCTTTGTGTGGTCAGGAATGGCCAACACAGGCGCAGAGGTGAAGGCCAACTTCAGGGCTTCAAAGGCAACAACACAGTCAGGGGTCCATACAAAGTGGACTTTCTCTGAGCAAAGGCGGGTCAGGGGCAGCATAATCTGAGAAATTATTTTTATGAAATCTTTACAGTAGTTTGCTAGCCTCAAGAACCTCCTAATGTCTTTTCAACAGGTAGGGGTGGGCCAAGCTGTGACTGTGTTCACTTTATCTTGGGCCATGGCAAATCCCCCAGTTTGTATCACATAGCCCAAGAATTCTACTTCAGGTTGAAAGAACTCACACTTCTTGAGTTTGATGGGGAGGTTGGCTACTGCTAGTTTCTCCAATATGAGGTCCAGGTGGTGGAGGTGGTCTTCAATTTGTTTTGCTATATATCAGAATTTTGTCCAGGTACGCCACACAGAATTGGTCCAGTTATTCTTGAAGGACTGAGTTAATCATACTCTGGAAGGTTCTAGGGGCATTACATAGCCCAAAAGGCATGACCAGGTATTCATAGAGTTCATATCAAGTTTTGAAAGCCGTTTTGTATTCATTGCCTTCTTTGATTTGAATTTGGTTAAAAGCAACTCAGAGGTCAATCTTAGAGTATACTTGTGCCCCATTCAAGACGTCACATAGGTCATTGGCATTAGGTATGGGGTACTGGTTTTTTACTGTGATTTTGTTCAGCTTCTGGTAGTTTACACAAGGTCACATTCCCCTTCTTTCTTCCCAACAAATAGTAAGAGAGAAGAGCATGGGGCCTTTGAGGCACAGATAAATCCCTTCTTGATCATGTCTTCAATATACACTTTCAAGGCCATTTGTTCTTTGTGGTTGCAATTATAGATGGGTCTGTGGCTAGGCTGTGTATCAGGGAGTAAGTCAATGGTGTGGTTGTAGATAGAGTGCTCAGGTAGTTGAGTTACTGCCTCTTTGCTAAAGACCCTGGCCCATTTCTTGAGGGCTGAAGGCAGCTTCTCTGAGCAAGGGTCCAATCACATGGTCATGAGCTTGGTGGGGGGTACTGCATGTGGGCTCAGCTGGATGTGTACAGTGTTAGGGGTAGGGCCTTTTCCCAGGGTTATAGTTTGGTCACAATAGTTCAGTATTACACCATGCTTGTCAGCCCAGGAGTCTCCAAGTATCAATGGGTGTGGTAATTCTTTCAACAAGATAACAGATGAAGGGCAAGTGTTTTGCCCAATCTTCAGCTCAAGGTGTTGATTACATTCTTGGCCAATATCAGTTGAACCGTTTCCCATAGTGACTTGGAATTGAGCATCTGAGGGGGTGAGCCCTAGTTTGGATGCCAATGCAGGGTTGATGAAACTTTCATCAGCTCCTGTGTCCAAGAAAGCCTTTTCATTAAATACTTTATCTCCTACTTCTAGGGTCACTATGATATACTTATAAGACTGGGAGGTAGTGCTTAATTGGGCAAGAGAATCTGAAGTTTGGTTTCTTCTGGGACAGGCCCTGGTCTGGTGCCCTGCTTCATGGCAGTGGAAACACAACCTGTCTCTGTAATGTTGTTGCAACTCCTCAGGTGTCATGGCTGTTCTGGCCTCAGTAGGGCTTCTGGCCACTTGGAGTCCATGGGGGCGGCACTGTGGGTTTCTTGGTTTAGGCTTAGTCCTTGTCAGAGCACAATCAGTTCTTCTAACCCAATTGTGGGGTGGTGGTTCTTGAGGAGGTCCTTTAACCCTGGGCCCATGCCATTTCTAAATAAGATGGCAGCCAATTTGTTGTCCAGCATAGCACGGGTCTGTAGTTTAGTGAACTCTTCTACATAAGTCTGAAGTGGTCAGCTGTTTTGCTTGAATTCTAACAGGGTCATGAAGGCAAAGTGACAGGTATTATAGTCCTCTCCTGTGGCCATTAGTTCAGCCTCAAATCCAGTATAGTCTAAGCAAAACTCTATATTGTTGGTGGTGGCTTTGCTGAACTAGTCTAGGGCGTCCCTGGTTAGAATGGATGCTACTCCCAAGACTTGACTGTGTTGTTGGGGTAGGCGGTGGCATTAGCTAGAAAGTGCAGTTGCAGTACCAGCATGGCTCTTCTAGCTTCCTCTAGGATGAGCTTGCCCATATGGGGCATGGTCACATTAGAAGTGGTTTGGTTCAAATAATGTTCTGTACTTGGAAGAGGGTTGCTGTGGTTGAGTCTTTGCGCTCTAGAGCATCTTTGGAATCATACAAGGCCCAGTTTGTTCTCATCCACATGGAGGAGATTTGGTATGATAGCCACAAATAACATTAATAAGTGATAACTAAAAAACAAACATACAAATAGCCCCAAATGCTAATAACATCTTGGGGCCCAGGTTACCAAATTTTGTGGTGTATTATCATAATGTCAGGATACCAGGAGTACTGTGGAGCTCCAGCAGGTGAGGGAGGAGTTGAAGCAGGTACTGGCATGGCCCACCAGATGATGGGACCTAACTTTACCAGGTAGGAAAGGGCCTTATCAGCCACAGTCCAGGGCCCAGCTGCTGGCAAGACAGAGTCAATCAATCCAGCAAGCTCCAGGTAAAGCACTCCCAGGAATTGACTACTCTGGCCAGTGGCATCAGAGGTGGGTGGGGTTAAGATGGTTGGTTTGGGTGTTGGGGGTGGTTCTATGGGGACCAGGTAAGCAGCAGGATTGTTGTATTTTCTGTTGAAGATCAAATGGTAAATGGTGACTAATTTGCTGTCACAGAAAATTTGGTAGGGATCCTTGGGGGATTTTGGGCGGGTGTACCACTGCAAGTCTTTCAAGGTCCAGGGTTTGTGATCAGGATTTGGGGGATACTTGGTGAAATGCACAGGGCCAAATGGAGCATTGAGAAGACAGTAGTAGTTGTAGGCTTTGGTTTTATCAACTGGATCCTGGCTATCTATCCCAGTGGATGGGTGCTGACACTTGGGTGTATGCAGATGAAAGAGTATCAAAAATATGTAGGGAAACAGATTGGTGAACCAAAGATTCATAACAACTTTATCTGGTAAGAATGACAATACAGAACTTTTTCAGGTGCTTCTGGTTTATATACTTACTCACATTCAAGTGCCTCTGTGAATTCTTCTGGTGCTATCTGTGTGGCAGAGCTTGGCAACTCAGGTTCTGCTGTTTGATTGGCTGCTTCATGGTCATTTTTTGGGGTTTCAGGAAAAGTTGTTTGGCTTCTGGGGTTATAGGGGTTTTCCCAATTAGATCACCATTTTTGGACTGGCTTGACTGGCTTTCCTGAGGCCAAGGAACTTGATTAAAAAAGGGGTCCCTAATTGGGGACTCCAAATTACTTAATGGAGGATGGGCTTGGACTGGGTTTACTGGGAAGCTAAAGTTAGCCTACCCAGGCCCAGCCAAACCCCCCCAAGTCTTGGGTATAGCTTTTGGGGCCCAGAATGGGCCCTGCATCTGTCATCAGGACAGGAATGATTCCTGCACCTATATTCACTTCAAAAAGCAAAAATACAGGTGCAGGCAAATCTCCCCCCACCTGCTAGCCCTGCCTGATGGCTAGGAGGGGGTTCAATTCCCACTTGGGTTTTTGAACTTGTAGACTTATTTTCTGAGTCTGAGATGTTAGTAGAAGGGACTGCAGAGAAGGACAGAACCTTGATGGTTCATAAATAGAAAGACTGTTACAAAATTAACAAGTGAGTTAGCGTTTGAATAGGCCCTCATCAGTGACCACCACTTTAGGCCATCAACCACAGACAATCCTCATGCCTGTGAAGCTGTTTTTACTAACTCAAGTGGTTATTTTGAGCTTTCAGCCGCAAAGTAACCAACTTTACTTCCCAGGAACCTAGTTTTACCAAGTTCTGCAGCTGCTTGGTAAAGCAGCTACCTTGATAACGTCCCTGGGCATATCCATACCTCTCTGGTGGCTTCAAGACCTTCTCAAGGCTTCCAGTGAGACATAGACAGGGAAACCTTACCCCTAAACTAGGTAAAGTTTACCACCTGCATACCTCCTGCAAGTGGCCAAAAGATCTCAGAGCTATCTCAGCCCATCCTTTCCTAGTATCCATAAGTTATCTACTAGGTTGGGACAAAATACAGCTTTAGTACCCATAAGTTACCTGCTAGTCTGAAGCACCACCCTTTCTCACTAGCCATAAGTTACCTACTGGGTTAGAGCACCCCACAGGGACCTACCCTGGGCCATGCTTCTCCTCAACAAACATTCACCTGTCTTAGACCACTATCCTTCTCTTGGTCAGCATTAGCCCTGCCTTCAAAACTCCCAAAATGTGGATCATCACAATACTGATATGGAAATTTTTTCTCTTAATTGCTTGCCATCTGGAGCTTGGGCAATTCTAAATTTAGGATTTTCCTGAGCCATCAAATGAAATGTGCTGAAGCGGTCTTCAAGAAGATCCAAGTAGGCTGACACAATGTCTCAATTTTTCCTGCTGACCATGCCAATATACACCTAGGAGAGGTGTTGTTCTTTAACGTTAGGGATACAATAAGAGAGCGCAACCTCACAACTATCAAAAAGGTGGTTCTTGCAGCCCACAACCACAATGTGCTTTTCCCCTGTCATAAAGTCGCTGACATGTTCAAAAGAATAGCCTTGAACGCCCACAGCAGTAGCCAATTGTTGTGAATGCTGCCATTCACTGTATTTTGATTTTGCCTTTGATGGGTTATTTTAAGTAAAAATGTCTCTCTTTTGCTTTTGCCCTTTGAAATGAGTCTGGCTCCAAATTGGGAAATTCAAATGTTCAGTTTCCTAATCATGCACAACTCACTTGCCCCACTCATGCTTGTGGCAAGTGATCCAACCGTCTATATACTGTTTTGTGGTAAAGCTATACAGTATATATTCCCAATCTTTTCACCCAATAAACTTAAGTTCTATTCACATTTTTTTCTGTGTCTTCACATACTTTGGCGCCTCTCTAGTCACACCTAGCAGATCTTATTCATTCAGGACCACAATTTAATTGCATAGCCTGCCATGCAATTCTAACCAAGACTTAGTACAAATCCAATCCTAAGGTTAAGATTTCCCATTGTGACTCTGTGCCGCTCCTCAGATCACAACAAAAATGGTGCTCACTACAGGGGCTGTAAGCCCCTTGGTTATTCCTTTTGCAACCATATTTTCAGGACCTTTGCCTCCTCCCTTACAAGAGCCAACTTTGCCTTAAATTACCAGTACTTCTATTGAAGAAGACATTGCCAACCCGCCTATTGTCCCTACTGTACTGAGCTTTGGGAATGGTCCCTGCCTAGTGGTCTACCCTTTGGGTACCCCTGACTTGGAAAAAGTCATGGCAGTAACCCTTGGGTTAGCCTGTGATGGGGCCATCCCTTGTCTCTAGCTTCAGTTCAGTTGATCAGAGTACTACAAATTGATTGTGGCTCCACAATTTCCACAACATTTCCTCTAGGCAGCTGGCTCTGCTGAACACCTACTGCCATCTTTTGTACAACCCGCCTTAGCCCACCATCAAATGGTATTAGGACTTCATGTTCAAGAGATTTCATCTCTGCAAGCGGCTGTCACTCATCATTGGGATCAGTTTGTGGCCTACCAGCAGTGGATCCACTCCCTGTTTTCCTTAATATCAGACAATCAGTGCAACTCTATCACCTCCCAGGCTTGCTTGGTCAAATCCATTGATCAAATGCGCCAGTCCATCCCTGAGTACGTCAGAGAGCGTCTATACAATTTTCACCAGTTAGAACAGCCCTGGTGCACCTAGTAGATTCCACTCTAAACGCATATCTCTCCTATTTTGAACAACTTGTACAACAACTCAAAAAGTTCAGTGCTTACTTGTTAAATCAGCTACAGCAAGTGGCAGCCCTTGCCCCTAAAGGCCTCTGCAAACTTGGCAAGGAATTCAACCAAGAAAAGGCTTCTGTTGCCACTACCATTGCCAAACTTCAGACTCAATTAAATGAACTGTCTATCCCCAGCCAGATGCCCTGCCTTCTCCTCCATCAGATTATTTAGAAGATAGAGAGCAGAAACTGTGGGATGCCATTTGAGAGTTGAGAGTGTCCACTTGCAGCCATGGTTGCTCTACCAAAGCCCCCCAGCCTGATCCTCAAGTGCTTGCTCTGACAACTCAAGTTGCTGAATTGCAACAAGAGGATACTACCTTGCGTGGGATGATGGCCTCTACTGCTAGTGCAACTGGAGTTATCAATTAAGATGGCTGTTGCCCTGGCTTGTCAGGAGCCCTCCACATTCACTGTGCTAGGGAATAGATAGCTCTATCCAATGAAGTGGATCACTTGAAACAAGATCATTCTGAGCTCAAAAAAGAGGTACAAGAACTGAGTGAAGTAATCAATTTGGTAAATGACAGGCTTGTGCCTTGCCTCTCGGTGAGTCCTTCTCTTACCTCCCAACTGGCTGAGCTTTCCATAGTAATAATAACTCAGAGCCAGCGCCTAGATGTTACAGAGCAACAGACTACCTTGGTTAACACTATGGCTGCCCGCACTTCTGAAACCCTGACTACACTTGAAGAGAGTGTTTGTCAGCTGTGGGCCAGACAGCCCCCCTCTGAATCTGAGGCAGAATTCTCCCTGTATATAAACATGCTTGACAGTAACAGTGGTGGTCCATCTCCTGAGGCGCACTTCAAACCTACCTTTAAGCAAGTCTTTGACCCCAAAACCTTGGCCATTGCATCTTTCCTAACTATCTATGAAACTATCATGAGAAGAGCCTCAGATGAGGTTAAGAAGAAGCACATTCTAACATGTCTGCACCCAACCTGCCAAGAGGTAGTAGTGCCCAAGTTGCTCACCATTGAAACATGGGAGAAGAAGAAGCAGCTTCTGATCAACAAATTTGGTGGCAACCTTAGCTTGGAAGTAAAGAAAAATATACACTCTGTTAACAGGGTTTATTGGCGTTAATGGGCAAAATGGGTCAACACAGATATAAATTACTCACGCGTAAAGTAAAACCATTCAAAATATAATCCAAAATACATGGATTCACAAAAAAATGATGTGAGTTGACTTTTGGTGTACATATGTTTACTATGTTAATTGGTAACAAAATATACCCAAGCATGGTGTATCAAAACTCAATCCAAAAACAAAACACAATAGCAACTCACTATGTAAACAAAATCACTCAATCAGTTTGTGCAATGGGTTGTAATCAAGAATGATACCAAGGTATCTAAAATAAGACACAAGATCTGAAACAAATAGTTTAAAAATATTGTGTTGGGTGATTATTTGGCGTAAAATATGGGAAAATATATGGAAATTATTTTGGGTATTCTAAAATGGGTGTGGTAAAACCAAAAACAACTAAGAAATAAAAAAATCTATAATTGGGATATTGGGTGGGAAAAAATATTAATTGAATAAAAAATAAACAGATAAAGCAAAAATTAAAAATAGGGAGTAACTTAATTAAGTTTTATTAAATATTTTATTAAATTCTCAAAATGGAAGGAACACAGCAACAGACTACCATTGCACCTGTTGTGCGCTGCAGTTGCGGTTGCCCCCGCGGGTCAAAGAATAGACTTACTGCAACACAAGTGCCTACTCAGGAGGGAGGCAGGAGAGGAGAGTTCTATAGTGACGCTGCACTGACACAGCTGGTTCAAGGAGCACAAGCTGCTAGGGTGAAGAGCATAAACTCTTGGGTCCCAAAGCTGACCCAGAAGCCCACCAAGGTTACCATTACTAAAACAGTTAGAAACAAGGAGGTAGACTTACTTTGTATGTGTTTGATATTGTGTACCGGCAATAGTTGGTCCTGTCAGCCATGCTGGAGAAGGTGAAGCCTGTACTTGATACTAGCTACAAGCCCTACGTCAGTGATGGCAATCAGGAGGATGACAAGGAGCCACAGTTCTACCAAACCAATGAGGGACAGCTGGTGTTAAAGAAAGTTGCTGTGTTTTACACCAAGGTGCCCATGCCCTGTTTTGTGCCCAACGCCAACAAGCCAATCCCCACTGCTAAAAAAGCCCACTCACAAGCGCATTCCTGACATTAAGTGCATCATCCTTCTCCGGCTCATGCGGGAATCTGGTGATTACAAGGCGGCTGTGGCTCTTGTTGGGGTGGATCCCAAGTACGCCTCAAAACCTTCAACAAGTTCATTGATACTGGCCAAGACCTTGCTTCAGTGAAATCCTTGTGTGTTTCCACCATGCTCACCAAGGAGCACAAATGGGCAATCCGCCAGTGGATCACCTGGGACTGCCATCTTGAACTGGCAAATATACAGGCCATGGTCAAGTCCTCTTTTGGGGTTGAGGCCTCAATTTCCTTTTACTACCGTCTGCTCAAGGGGATGTGCTTTTCCTGGAAAAAGCTTGGGGTATCTCCTTACAACAGAAACAGCCCAGCCAAATTGAGACCTGGAAAAATTACGCTGAGGCATACACTGCCCTCAAAGCCAAGGAGACGGTGATATTCTATTATATCAACAAATCAACATTTGCCTTGTCAATGTGCAATGGGTATGGGTATGTCCCAAAAGGCTCCAATGACAGGATGGCTTGGCGTGCTGCAGTCCACGCCACAGCATACTCAATGGTGGCTCTCCTTAACCAAAGGGGGTTGAGCTTTATCAAATGATATTGGGTTCTCACAACAGCCCTACCTTTTTGTCATTCCTCCAATTGGTCCAGAAGCACCTGAGGCACACAAGCCCAGGCTTCACCAACATAATTGTATTGAAAAATTTTGGTCTCCACAAGGTGGCAGATAATCTTGAAGAATTTCCATCAATTGACACAAGCATTGCAGTGGGCCCCCAGCAATTGTCCACAGTAAATTTGCGCCTTCTCTTCCTCCCTGCCTATTTGCCCTTCCTAAATCCTATTGAGGAAGTCTTTGGGTGGCTCAAGCAATTTGTCAAGCAAGGAACCCCAACAAGGACCAAGGACCTGTTTGATTTGCAGCAGACAAAGATCCATACCCTCCCAGCTATGACTGTTCTAAATTGTATGGCTATGCTGATTTGTTCATCCTTGCATGCCTAGCCAAACAGCTAATCAATTAAAGGCTTAGTGTGTCCAACTTTTTTTATATTCTCTAATTTACTATTCAAGATTTAGTGATTATCATTTTATATTTAGATGATTCCACGCCTGCAATCACATTCTGAAGGACCATCAATAGATGTAAGTAATATATTTATTTTATTATATAAAATTTAATATGTCATCTGAGGTTATCCCAAACGCTTGATACTGGATTATGCAAATATATTTATCTCACTTTTGTTAAATAAATATAAAATAGTCTTATAAAAATTAAACATAAATTGTAAGGTTGAAATTTATTTTATTACCGTATTATTTTATACTTTTATGAAACCCATTTCCCAATATATTTTGCAAATCTTGTTTGCTAAAATATTGTTTGAAAAATTATTTATAATATAAAAATATAGTATAGATATAAATATATTTATTAATATAGAGATAAAATTAAGTACACCTGTAATGGGTTCAGCAGTATGTACCCACCTCCATTGCGGGGTGGCGCATAACCTCCACCGCCATACCGTGGACGGTGGATACACCTGTATTAAATTATTTGCGCCTGCTGGTAAAAGGAAGGATGGTGAGGTGGGAATAGAGGAGCAGCTTTTCTGGCGGGACTTCAAACCCAAAGATGCCAGCCAGGACCAGGGCGTCCTGGATGACATGATCCACTGAGTTGTACCCAGGGGGGACCTTCTTCCCGTCCAGTGAGAGCCTGGCCTTTTCAACCCCAAGAAGGACCCTCTTTAGGTCCTCTACACTGGCGCTCATCCCAAATAAGAAAAGATACCCAAGATAAACAACAAGGTGAAGCCTTTGTCCAGCAAAGGCTTCTGTAAACTTGCACAATTTGTTGTATACAGCGCTAATCTTCTTGTGCTTGGTTTTGGCAAAGGGCAGCTCCATAGCTGCAGGGACCCCCATCTTGTTGGCACTCCAGGCCAGCCCAAAGTTTGCCAGGAGGATTTTTGTCTTCTTTACAGCTGTTGCGTTGCAAACAGCTAATTTTGACACAGCACACCCAAAGTTCTCCAACAGTTAAGAGATGGTATGCTCCACCAGGAAGCAGAATCAAGCAACCACATGAGCCCACCCTATCTCCAGTATATTCTTGAATGGGAGTGTTGCCAGGACATCCCAAACAAGCTCAATAGAGTTTACCCAGTAAACTTCACTGAGGTTAACTGGATCCAGGCGGACCAGTTGGGCATCTTTGTAGGCAGTAACTGCCCACTCAGATGCCCCCTCATCATGCAAAAACCCAGCCAATGCCTCCTGGACATTGGGAATGTACCATGAATCCTGTCTTCAAGCTCCTGCAAGACAGGGGGGACAGGAAAAGCTGCCTTGCCACATGATTAGCATAGTTGGCATAGAAGGTGGGGGACAAAAGGGACCAGAACCTGGCAGAGTTCACTATCAACACCTTCTAAAAATAAGTAAGTATTTAAGAATTTTTATTAATTATAATTTTTTAGGTTAACTTCTTGGGTTTCTTCCTTGCCAGCGGCTTCAGCCGGCTGCCATTCTCAGCAAAAGCAGTTGTGCGGGCAATTTGGTATCCTCTGCCCTGGCACACTTGGCGGGTTTTAAGTGGGCATACATCTCCAGGTCATCAACCCAGACGGATGGCGCAGAAAGATTGTATGCCTTGACTGGAGGCCCTTGACCACAGTTTTTTAAATATTTAGTAAGTGCTCAATTGTCTTCTCTGGGGTGTCAGGCATTTTTGTCATAAGTGCCTTTGCAGACACCTTGTCAATTTTGTCCCCAGTGAGGATGGCGTACTTCACTTTGGCTTTGAACTTGTGGTCAATGTCCTTTATTTTGGCAATTGCCAAGTTGAGGTCCTTCAGAAGCTTTTTCAATTCTCTAATTAATTTAAACTAACCTTTCCATATGTTTTTATAGCTTTTGCCTCAATAAATTCTTTATTATTTTGATACTGTTGCCTCTTTGTTTATTCCTTTTTTTCCATTTACTACATTATCCCATCTTTTTACCCATTGTGTATATATTTTATGCTTATCTCAATATGTGTTGTTTACTTTGTGTTGGCATTGTTTCCTTGATTACCATATTATTTTTGGTGCTTGACATAGCCCCTTGTGAAAATAGTAACAATAATTTGATGATCAGGTAAATTTGAATTAGAAAATTATAGTGTTAACTGTTTTTAGATAAAGTTGTTACTGATCCAAATTCAAAACCTTAATGATAAACTTTAAGCCAATCACTTTATCACTTGGCTCCTGTATGGCTTAAAATTTATCATTAAGGTTTTGAAGTTGAATCAGTAACAACTTTATCTAAAATCAATTAAAACTATAATTTTCTAATTTAAATTCAGTTGATCACCAAATTGTTGTTAATATTTTCACAAGGGCAGTATTTGGGTGCTAAAAATAACTGTGTTCAGGATCTAGATACACAACATAGTAAATATATGAAATTATAGAAATAAGATGAACATAAAGAATAAAGCCAACTATAAACAAAGAGAACACAAACAATTGAAATTCAAAATAAAGATAATTAAAAAGGAAATTTTTTGGGACCAGGGGGTTTATTGAGGCAGGGAAGAGTGATGCCTAGTAGGCAGAATGGCACAGGAAGGAAGACGTAGAGGCAGTGCTGGCCTGAGGGGTCTGGGATTGGATGGGTTTGGTTTGCAGGTGGGGGGTGTTGGTGGCGGGGGTGGAGGCAGGAGGATTGCGTGTGATGGCCGCCATATACTGCTCATTGTACTCCTCATCAGTCATTGGCTGGATGGGCTGGTAGGTGGCTGTGGCACAGGGTGGGAGGCGCTTATCTTTGCATGATTAGTTGCCCATGTTCACATGGAAAACCATTTGCGCAAACAAGTCAGCCACCATTTGGTGACCAAAGAGAAAATTGTGATCAAGGACCCCAAGATAGAGGTTGTTGAAAGCCTGAGGGCAGTGCTCCTGGAGTGTATCTCCAATATTAAAGAACACAACATCTGCCAGATGGACGTCAGTGTGATCATCTGGGTACACAGAGGCCTGGTGCCAGCGTTGCTGGATGGCCTTGAGGGCGGTGGAGCTACCCTCCATCTGGTGGCTCAAGAAAACCTGGTATTTGAAATTTGAGCCATCCCAGGAGTTGAGCAATCCACCAAGGATGTGGCCGTAGGAGTACCCATTGATGAAATCAGGTTTTGTCTGATAGTAGACAAAACCCTTGGCTGAAATAGCCAGAAATGAACCAATGAATGTCCTCTTCTTGACCTTCTTCCTTCCATTCTTGTTGGCGGCTTTTTCTTGCTATCAAAATTTTCAAATGCAATCAATAACTTGTAGTACAAGACAAACATGATGTCATCTATTAAACTTGTCAAGCATCTGACCAGGGTTGATTTGATTGCGGTGTCATATGGGGAATCCTCAGCGCCATCTCATTGGTTGCCGGCAAAATTTGTAAGAACCCTAATTGAAGCCACCTTCCCATACATCCAGAGCTGCACCATGTGCTCAGACACCCATATGTTATTGTGCACAAGTTGCTTCTGGACCTGGGTCAAGGGAAGCTTGGGGTCCTTCTGGAGGAGGTCAAGTATTATTGGGTATGCCTCATTAATCTGGGACTCTGTGGCCTTCTTTGGCTTCTTGGCTGTCCCAATCAGATTTCCTTTATTCATCAGGTTGTTAAATTCCCGCATGACAGTGCCTGGGTGAATTATAATTGGATGGCTATCTGATCCTAGGACAGACCCTGTAGGTTGAGTGCCACAATTTCCTGAAGAATTTGGGCAGTGATTATTCTGCGTTTGGGGCGCTGGGAGGCAGGAGCTGAAGCCTGATTGGCTGAGGGGGGGGGGGGTCAGGTTGGGCGGTGGCAGGAAGTTGTTCCAAATCAAGGTTGACATCCTGATTGGTTGGTTGACAGGCAGCTTGTGCAGGGGTGGGTGTGGGAACAAGGGCAGAGCTAGACACTAAGTGACTCTTAAACAAGTCAAAGCCATATGGGTCAGGGGACAGTAACAGGTCAGCTTCCTTGTTACCCGCCTCAAAGGCTTGGGTGTAAACAGGTGCCTGCACGTTCTGAGCCTTGCCTCCATTGAAGCTGGTCTGGCTGCTGCTGGCTTGGCTGCTGGGGCGGTTGAAGATGTTGCTTGTAAAAACCATTGTAAAAAACCTAGTATAAAATCACCTAAAAGTAGAAATTTTAAAAATTAATATTTTATTTTTATTGTAATCTCAAGCCCATATTTGGAAGGTTCTCAAAACCATTTCATACAAATCCGGAACCATGAAAATGAATAAAATGCCTCTGTTCCTAAATTGGATAGCTGTTGATTGGCTGTTATACTTTTATTTTTCTATTTTAGGCTGCCCATACTACACATCTTGTGTGAGTTCATTTTTTTTTGTGCTTGTGTAATCTCGCTTTTAGATGGCTCAAGTTTTATTTTGTTTTAGTTCTTCTGTTGGTGCCTCATATGAATCCTGATTGGATTATAATATTCTCTGGAACAGCATCCATCCATCCATTTCACTTGTTGTTTCAGTTCATTTTGTTTGTGGTTTGAACTAAACCTCTTGATGTTTTCTTTAATTTTGTATAATGGGTTAGTGAAATCTTGTTTTTGGTTTGACAGTTCATTTATTAACCAAAAAAATTTAAATTAATTGAATCCTGAATCTTGCACAACTTGGATTTTGTTTAAATCTGAAATCATTTCATTTAAATCTGAAGTATTTTTGCTTGTAGTCATAGCTTTTAAAACTACTGTATTTTTTTAACTTGTAGGTATTTTTATTGTGATAATATATATTAAATTTAACTACAGCAATGACTGGCTTTAAAAATACCACAAGTTTAATTCAAGTGGTTTAACATTTATTTATTCTATTTATTCCTAATATTATTTTAATCTTTTTATAGCTCTACAATCAAGTGAATTTAAAAAGCTACAAGTGGTAAGTAGCAGCCAATCATAATTGACATTAGCATCAGGGAACCAACCTTGGGCAGCCAGCCTATTTTTTTCTGGGAACATGTGGGCCACAGGTTTTGCAGGCAGAGCCCACCACAAGATTGGCTCTAACTTAATGAGGTAGGACATTGATTTGACCACCCAGGACCACAGGCCAGCGTCTGGGATTATAGTGTCTATCACCCCTGTGAGGATAATATACACTATCCCAAATAGCTTGTTGGTTTGATCAAGGGAAGCTTAGAAGCAAACATAGGCATTAGTTTGGTAGTGATTGGTGGTTCCATGTCTAATTGGTATGTAGACAGTGAGGTGTATTTATCTTTGAATAGATGGGGCTCAGTTACATATCAGGGGCCTTGTCTATTTTATCTGGTAACACTTTTGTTTGGGCCAAGAGATCTTGCGCTAATATCTTCTTAAAGGTGTGTTCTTTGTATTCAGGCTCTAAAGGGTACTCTGTAAGTGAATAGTACCAAATGGGGCACCTGAGAAACAATAAACTGCTGGCAGAGGGGCAGACAGTCTAGAAGGATTTGAATTGAGTTGGTGAATAGCTAAGATAAAATATAGCAATATTTGGGAGAACCTATATCTCATAACCTTTATTTAAAAATGGCAATAAAGTCTCAGCACAGTATATATGAGTATATATAGTACCCTGATGCCAAAATTTACATTTACTATGTGGGGTTCATTATAGGATCAGGAAATATGAGGTCAGATGGCCAGAACACCCAGGGTTTGAAGCAGCAAAATGACACTGGTGAAAGACAGTTGTTCATTGGCTGAATCTTTGAGAAGGGTAGCAAGATCCTTCTGTTCTAGAGCAATATTCTTGAGTGTGGATGTGGGGTTTCTGTTCCCCAGTCCCCATTGTGTGTCCTGGGTCATAGCCAGGGACCATCTGAAAGGAGTTGTCATTCCCTAGTAGAGGTAGGTGTCAGGGATCCAGCCTGTGGGGGGTTCCTGAGAACTCACAGGCAGACGGCCCACGGGCCTGGCAGGGAGGGTCCACCACAAGAGTGGGGCTAACTTTATGATATAAGATAACAATTTGACCAGGAGGGCCCAATGCCCACTGGCAGGTACCATAGAATCTATCAATCCAGTAAGAGTTATGTACATCACCCCAAATATCTGAGTGGAAGTGGATTCATTGGCAGCAATGGATTCTTGTGGGTAGTTGGGCTGCGGGGTGAAAGGTGGTGTCATTGGAACCAAATATGTGGGCAAGTAGTTGTACTTGTTGCAGAATAGCAGAGGTGGTATGGTGATTTTGATTCCATCTCTGTAAGCAGTTTCTGTCTCTCTAGTTCTAGCCTTTGGATTGTAGATTAGTATTTTCTCTAGTGTGAACTCCAAATATACCAGGTTTGGTGGATATTCTGTGAAATGTACCAGGCCAAAGGGAGCTCCTGGTGGACGGTAAAACTTGGGCAGTTGGCCTGCAGTTTCTTGGGGTTGTTGGGTATGGGGTGTGGAACTAAGGGAGGTAGACTGTAGATGAACTAGAACTAAAATCAAATATGGAATAACCTGGTTGAACCAAAGGTTCATGTCACTTTATTGCAATAATGGCAATGGGCATCTTCCTGGAGGTCCAGGGTATAAGTATGCCCATCTGTCATGGGAAAACTTTTTACAAATTTCTCTGGCCCAGGTGGTACCGTTTACCTGATTTTTCCAGTCCTTGGTGGCATTTATTGCAGGAGTTAATTCATTGGCTGGTTCAAACTGTGAATACTCTGATTTTCTTGTTGGGTTGTGGGGTTAGTTATTTCTGGGTGGCCTACATTTATTGGGAAGTTTCTATATTTCTTTTCCCATGGAGGCCCAAGTTATTTTGAGTTCTATGGCTGGGCCTGCCTGCTTATTGGTTATGTTAACAGGAACCTTTAGTGTGGGAAGTGTCAATGTAGATGATTTTGATTCATCCAGCTTTAGAGTGTTTTCCAAAGTCAAGTTCTGCTCTGGTTTGAGCCTGGAAATCTGCAGGCTGGCAGCCTGCAGGGTCTCAGGGTTCAAATCCCGTAGTTGAGGCTTTCCGATAAGCATGATCAGTAGGAGTTTGTCACTTGTGACAGTAGGTGGCTAGCTTGAAGTTTATACTTGGCATGCATTACAGCAAACTCTTCCAATACTTTCCCTATGACTAGGCAGAGATCCTCACCATGTACTTGTACTTCATCTGGTACAAAACCCTCTGTGCGCCTGTACCAATACTTTAAAATCTAGTAAACACATTTCCAATCAATTCCCTCCCCCTATCTGTCATCTCAAGGTGTCTAGTTAACCTTTCCCATTCCTCCTGGGAGTTTTTACTAGTTGCAAACATTTGACAGCTTTGGCAGTAAGTATCTTCCCTCTTTTACTAGGGTAGAAGATATTGGACAATTCACTCATTGGGACTATCTGTACTACTTGTAAATATGAGTAGGGTCAAAATGGGCTTTTATTTGCTTTCAGAAGGAAGGTCTCCTTATAAATATTCAGTTATATTGCCTGGGGGTTATGGAAAACAATTGATATTTGCCAATACTTGGAGTCCTCCAACAATCTCTTGGACTTCTTGTACTTGGTCTTGGGCTCCTGCTACTTAGTCTTGGGCTCCTGTTCCTTGCTTGGGCTCCTGCTCCTTTTCCTAGGCTCCAGCTTCTTTATATTGGGCTCCTGCACCTTTATATTGGTCTTCAGCTCTCTGTGTAGTCTTAGTGGCCTTTGATATCCACTGTTTTCAATCCCTGAAAAGCCTCAGACTGATCCCCCTTTTATAGCTTCTTTTTTTAGTCCCTGTTTTCTCTCAGATATTTGATTTTTCAGGCTTAAACTATCCAGTTTCTTCTTCTCTATAATATATTAAACCTTTCAACTTACTTCAGAAAATTAAAAACCAGCTTTTCCTGGCTCATTATTCTCATTATTTAGGCTTAACCTCTTCAGTTAAAGCCCTAAAAACTTGATCAAACAATCTTTGACCTGCAGTCAATCAAACACCTGGATTGAGCTGTTTTTCCAAAATGTTTACCCAAATGACTTACTCTTGACTCTGGTTTGAACATGGTGTTGTCTCACTCTGGATAAACACTTGCTCCAAGTTTTGAACAGTTTTGCTGTGATTCCTGTCACGTTTCTCCAGCCAAACTCAAGAGCTCTTACCTATGTTTTACTTATAAGATTTTCAAACCCTAATTTCTTTAAAGTTCCTCCGTGTTTTCCTGTGTTTTCTTTCACATTAAATCAGTTTGAAACTGCCTGCTACTTGCTTCTCTTAATTGTTTTGTAAAAGCTCCAGCCTTTGCCCTTGGAGTTTCTCTGTTCTGTTTCTGGCTGCTCTGGCTCTCTCTTTCTTAATCAACCCCTTATAAATTCACAGTATATTTCCTGTGAACTATTTCCTGCCTCTTTCTTATTTTATTATGATATTTATCTTAATTGTTTTATCATATCTTTTTAGCAGTATACTTAATTCTTTTATCTGCTTATTTTTTTCATTAATCCTATTTCCAGTAGTCTAATTCCATCATTCTAGCTTCTTCATCTACTTCTTCTAGTCCTTTTTAGCCAACTTATGGTCCTTCAGCTAGTCTTTCTTCATGATAATCCTGTTCTTTAACTAGTCCTGCTACATGATCTTCTAGCCCTTCAGCTAGTCCTGATCCATGATTTCCAATCCTTCAGCTATGAACCACCTAGGTTTTATTTTCAGTACCTATTACTAATACCTCAGACTCAG
Source organism: Entomophthora muscae (assembly GCA_014839935.2). Classification (NCBI taxonomy): domain Eukaryota; kingdom Fungi; phylum Entomophthoromycota; class Entomophthoromycetes; order Entomophthorales; family Entomophthoraceae; genus Entomophthora; species Entomophthora muscae. The sequence goes on from QTSX02002881.1 coordinate 220,778, forward strand.
GCAATAAATCTACAAAGCTACTAGCATTTTTACTGGGCCCCTGTAAGTGACCTCCACTTGGGCCATTCAATCACACACAATCCTCATGTCTGTGCAGTTGTTTTTACTCACTCAGGTAGTTAAGTCTGAGATTTCAGACGTAAAGCAACCAACTTTACTTTCCAGAGACCTGTTCATTATCAAGTTCTGAAGCTGCTTTCCCAAGCAGCTACCCTGATAACATCTCTGGGCATATCTTTCAGGGCCCAGAATGCCCTAGACAATCAGCTAGCCTTTCTAGATATAAAGCAACCAACATCATGGGAAACATTACCAACTGTCTTCCTGGGAGGAAGCCCCCCTTTCTGATCATAAATGGACTGGGGTTTTCAAGGCCCACGTGCCACAAATTGCTGGCATCAAATCTAAACACAAATTTGGGCACATTACTATCAGGAAATGATAAATTGGGAGGGTGATTGTTTGATTGCGCAATCAGGCGCTTGATTGCTTGTTGGATCTATTAGTAGCTGTGGCACCTTGGCATGCTACAGCCAAACAAAGGTTATTCTTATAACATCTAATGCCCTTCCACCCCCAGGCTCAAAAGCACAATTTCCAGATCAAAGTGCAAGTGTCACTGAAAATGATGCCATCAGGCCTCTGGTGGAACAAAAGGCTAAGTATTACACAGTAAGTATAAATAGTGAGGAGGAGAAGCCTTCCTCACTGTTGATATCTTAAAAAAACAACTTTATGCCCAGGACCATTATTTTCTTGCAGGAATTATCTATTTTTGCACCAATATAATCATTCTGTTTGCATCTATTTGGGAATCCACTACACAATACAACTGCAACTATCTGTTCTCTCCTGGTTCTGCTCCTGTTACTTTGGTTAAGCTATTGCACACCTTTGACTTGGAGTTCTTCCATCCTCATAACCTGGATCTTTCTCCTGGCCACCCTAGAGTGACCATTCTGCCTACCATGAAGGAGGTTCCTCTCACTTTCCCCCTTCCCAATGTGACTCCTGCCCAGGACTTCAGCAAGTTGAGGTTTGTTTACATTGCAGTATTAGGTCTGGCCAATCAGGTTGTGCCCCATACTAGAAGTTGGCGTCCTCTGGCTACAGTTGTAATTTTCCTTGTCAGGATATTATCAATTATGTACATGGCCTTTCAGGCTCGGCCTGCCTCCCCTGTGGGAGTCCAGTTGGACTCTGGTATGGGCCGTGATAATATTCATGCCCCTATGATGGCTTTAGAACCTCCCCAAAGCCTCCAGGAGAACACAGGCAAGGACACCCTACCAGCCCTTTAGATAAGGTGCTCACTTACAGACCTACTGCAAGTGGACAAGAGATTGTGGAGCTATCTCAGCTCCTTTCTTCCCTAACAGCTCTTAGTTACTTGCTAGGTTACATCACCCATTCCCCGTTGTAGTCAACTTTACCTACCAGGTTGAAGAGCCATCCCTCCCCAGTAGCCCTTTGTTATTGTTAGGGACCCACTTGAGAGGAAACAAGTCCACAATCTTGTGAGCCAAGGCCCCTAAGTTAAACCCTGAAATTTCCAAACTGATAGGAACTGTAACCATAGTGAGGTGATTTAAGTGCCTTAGGAATGCAAAATGTCCCATTATTAGACTGAATATTCTCAGTAATTATATCCTATCAGATAAGACAATAGGTAGAAGAAGGCATTTGGTCTCACCAAGGAAGGTTCAGCAGGTGGAGGTAGAGTTGTGGACTGGCTGTACTGGAATTTTCTTCCCCAGTGACTTGAGGGATATTTGAACCAACTGTTAGCCAGGGACTCCTTCTGGTGGGAGTTTTCAGGAAAAGAATTATGCCAGTCTGTGGTGGGAGTTGGGTTTTCAAGGGCCAATACCGCTGAAAGCAAAGGAACTAGAAACCAGAACAGGAAATGACTTCCTTTCATGGCTTCAAAAAGGATTGCAAGAGATAAGTGTAGACAAACTTAGTATAGAAAAAATATCTTTATTTTTGGAACAATTAAAAATAGAGATATCAAACTCTCTTAAATGCCAAGCTGGTTATTTTACAAACCTTTGAGAGTATATTTGGAATTGGGAAGAGATAAAACAAGTCTTACCAGGCTTATGGCTAAGAAGAGGTTTTGCAGAACTAAATGTTGTAAATAAAGCTTCATAATAATAAATATGGAGTATATGATAGAGGGACTGGAACTGCAAGATAGTGTAGTAAAATAAGGCACAAGGTGGCTTGAATCTTTAACACTGTAACTAGGATATGATGCAGAGCAGGAACCTACAAAGAGTGTTTTCAAAGTCGTCATCAGTAGTTGGAGTAGCCAACCAGAGTTTGAGCAGTAAGTACTGTTACTTAATATTGTACTAACATTTCCCAACCTGAAAGCAAAAGTCAGAGAAAAAGTCAAATTACTGGTGTCCATATAATTTGGTACTGTAAGTTTAAAGGTTGGTTTGTTATTAACATTGGGTTTGTTCTTAGGGTTTTGGGTTCAATCCCTGTCTGGCTCCAGTTTTGGAGTTCCATTAGCGTTAAAACCTTTGTTCTTGGCTGTTTTTTCCTTAATAGTCACAATGAAAGGTTCTACCATTTCAGAGTTGTCAAGGGAAAATTCCCTAACAGTTATCTACTGGGTTGAGACTTTATCCTCTCCTAGTAGCCAATGTTACTTACTAGGCTGGTACATTCCCCACCCCTAGTTGTCCTTTGTTACCTACTGGGTGGATACCTTACCTTCCTCTAGTAGACCATTTTACCTACTAGGCATTTACTTGTCCCAAACCACTATACTTTGCCAACTTTAAGCATATATACTTTATTGTGGCCAAATCAGCCCTTGTCTGCACAACTGCTTCCATGTGGACTGCCATAGTGACCTTCTGGTCTGTACTGCCTTCAGGGGTGAGATTCTGATTGGCTACTAGTGAAGACATCAGGCTCATCAGAACAATTATTGGGACTTTTTTGCCTCCATTAGGCACTTGGTTATGTTTTTTGGCAAGAGCCATCATTGGCGGGTCAATGTTGGTTCCTTTAGTTATGGTAGTATCTGTGGTTTAAATCAGAGAGGATTTAATCCCAAAAAGCACGGGCAGACTTGATCAGGGTTTGAACCCTGTTCCAAATCTTGGGTTTTAAAAGGAGAAAAATGATATTCCTGACACATGGCTTTGTAAAACTATAGTAGTTTTAAAAGCTATGGCAACAAGCAAAAATACTTCAGATTTAAACAAAATCCAAGTTGCGCAAGATTCAGGATTCAATTAATTTAAATATTTTTGGTTAATAAATGAACTGTCAAACCAAAAACAAGATTTCACTAACCCATTATACAAAATTAAAGAAAACATCAAGAGGTTTAGTTCAAACCACAAACAAAATGAACTGAAACAACAAGTGAAATGGATGGATGGATGCTGTTCCAGAGAATATTATAATCCAATCAGGATTCATATGAGGCACCAACAGAAGAACTAAAACAAAATAAAACTTGAGCCATCTAAAAGCGAGATTACACAAGCACAAAAAAATGAACTCACACAAGATGTGTAGTATGGGCAGCCTAAAATAGAAAAATAAAAGTATAACAGCCAATCAACAGCTATCCAATTTAGGAACAGAGGCATTTTATTCATTTTCATGGTTCCGGATTTGTATGAAATGGTTTTGAGAACCTTCCAAATATGGGCTTGAGATTACAATAAAAATAAAATATTAATTTTTAAAATTTCTACTTTTAGGTGATTTTATACTAGGTTTTTTACAATGGTTTTTACAAGCAACATCTTCAACCGCCCCAGCAGCCAAGCCAGCAGCAGCCAGACCAGCTTCAATGGAGGCAAGGCTCAGAACGTGCAGGCACCTGTTTACACCCAAGCCTTTGAGGCGGGTAACAAGGAAGCTGACCTGTTACTGTCCCCTGACCCATATGGCTTTGACTTGTTTAAGAGTCACTTAGCGTCTAGCTCTGCCCTTGTTCCCACACCCACCCCTGCACAAGCTGCCTGTCAACCAACCAATCAGGATGTCAACCTTGATTTGGAACAACTTCCTGCCACCGCCCAACCTGACCCCCCCCCTCAGCCAATCAGGCTTCAGCTCCTGCCTCCCAGCGCCCCAAACGCAGAATAATCACTGCCCAAATTCTTCAGGAAATTGTGGCACTCAACCTACAGGGTCTGTCCTGGGATCAGATAGCCATCCAATTATAATTCACCCGGGCACTGCCATGTGGGAATTTAACAACCTGATGAATAAAGGAAATCTGATTGGGACAGCCAAGAAGCCAAAGAAGGCCACAGAGTCCCAGATTAATGAGGCATACCCAATAAGACTTGACCTCCTCCAGAAGGACCCCAAGCTTCCCTTGACCCAGGTCCAGAAGCAACTTGTGCACCATAACATATGGGTGTCTGAGCACATGGTGCAGCTCTGGATGTATGGGAAGGTGGCTTCAATTAGGGTTCTTACAAATTTTGCCGGCAACCAATGAGATGGCGCTGAGGATTCCCCATATGACACCGCAATCAAATCAACCCTGGTCAGATGCTTGACAAGTTTAATAGATGACATCATGTTTGTCTTGTACTACAAGTTATTGATTGCATTTGAAAATTTTGATAGCAAGAAAAAGCCGCCAACAAGAATGGAAGGAAGAAGGTCAAGAAGAGGACATTCATTGGTTCATTTCTGGCTATTTCAGCCAAGGGTTTTGTCTACTATCAGACAAAACCTGATTTCATCAATGGGTACTCCTACGGCCACATCCTTGGTGGATTGCTCAACTCCTGGGATGGCTCAAATTTCAAATACCAGGTTTTCTTGAGCCACCAGATGGAGGGTAGCTCCACCGCCCTCAAGGCCATCCAGCAACGCTGGCACCAGGCCTCTGTGTACCCAGATGATCACACTGACGTCCATCTGGCAGATGTTGTGTTCTTTAATATTGGAGATACACTCCAGGAGCACTGCCCTCAGGCTTTCAACAACCTCTATCTTGGGGTCCTTGATCACAATTTTCTCTTTGGTCACCAAATGGTGGCTGACTTGTTTGCGCAAATGGTTTTCCATGTGAACATGGGCAACTAATCATGCAAAGATAAGCGCCTCCCACCCTGTGCCACAGCCACCTACCAGCCCATCCAGCCAATGACTGATGAGGAGTACAATGAGCAGTATATGGCGGCCATCACACGCAATCCTCCTGCCTCCACCCCCGCCACCAACACCCCCCACCTGCAAACCCAACCCATCCAATCCCAGACCCCTCAGGCCAGCACTGCCTCTACGTCTTCCTTCCTGTGCCATTCTGCCTACTAGGCATCACTCTTCCCCGCCTCAATAAACCCCCTGGTCCCAAAAAATTTCCTTTTTTATTATCTTTATTTTTAATTTCAATTGTTTGTGTTCTCTTTGTTTATAGTTGGCTTTATTCTTTATGTTCAGCTTATTTCTATAAAATCATATATTTACTATATTGTGTATCTAGATCCTGAACACAGTTATTTTTAGCACCCAAACACATCCCCTTGTGAAAATATTAACAACAATTTGGTGATCAGCCAAATTTGAATTAGAAAAGTATAGTGTTAACTGTCTTTAGATAAAGTTGTTACTGATCCAAATTCAAAACCTTAATGATAAACTTTAAGCCAATCAGGAGCCAAGTGATAAAGTGATTGTTGTGACATAAAGGGACATTCAATAATTCTTTGATGCATGTGCACTAATTAATATGATTGGCTGGATGTTTTGCCATTGTACGCCATTGCTGCTGTGGCAAGTTGTTGATGGATTAGTGCCCAATCAGCTTCTGGGTTAGCACTAGTCCATCAACAACTTGCCACAGCAGCAATGGCGTACAATAGCAAAACATCCAGCCAATCATATTAATTAGTGCACATGCATCAAAGAATTATTAAATGATCCTTTATGTCACAACAATCACTTTATCACTTGGCTCCTGATTGGCTTAAAGTTTATCATTAAGGTTTTGAATTTAGATCAGTAACAACTTTATCTAAAAACAGTTAACACTATAATTTTCTAATTCAAATTTGGCTGATCACCAAACTAATGTTACTATTTTCACAAGGGGCTATGTCAAGCACCAAAAATAATATGGTAATCAAGGAAACAATGCTAACACAAAGCAAACAACACATATTGAGATAAGCGTAAAACATATACACAATGGGTAAAAAGATGGGATAATGTAGTAAATGGGAAAACAAAAAGGAATAAACAAAGAGGCAACAGTATCAAAATAATACAGAATTTATTGGGGCAAAAGCTATAAAAACATATGGAAAGGTTAGTAAAAAATCAATGAGAGAATTGGAAAAGCTTCTGAAGGACCTCGACTTGGTGATTTCCAAAATAAAGGACATTGACCGCAAGGTCAAAGCCAAAGTGAAGTATGCTGTCCTCACTGGGGACAAAATTGACAAGGTGTCCGCAAAGGCACTAATTTCAAAAATGCCAGACACCCCAGAGAAGACAATCAAGCGCTTACTAAATATTCAAAAAAACTGTGGTCAAGGGCCTCCAGTTCAAGGCATACAATCTTTTTGCGCCGTCTGTCTGGGTTGATGACCCAGAGATGTATGCTCACCTCAAACCTGCCAAGCGTGCCAGGGCAGAGGATATCAAATTGCTGGCGCAAATACTTGCGCCAAGAATGGCAAAGCCGGCTGAAGCTGCCGGCAAGGAAGAAACCCAAGAAGGTAACCTAAAAAATTATAATTAATAAAAATTCTTAAAGACTTACTTTTTTTTAGAAGATGTTGATGGTGAACTCCACCAGGTCCTGGTTCCTTTTGTCCCCCCACCTTCTACACTAACTATGCCACTCATGTGGCCAAACAGCTTTTCCTGTCCCCCCCTGTCTTGAGGGAGCTTGAAGACAGGATTCATGGTACATTCCCAATGTCCAGGGAGGATTGGCTGGGCTTTTGAATGATGAGGGGGCATCTGAGTGGGCAGTTACTGCCTACAAAGATGCCCAACTGGTCCGCCTGGATCCAGTTAACCTCAGATGAGTTTACTGTGTAAACTCTATTGAGCTTGTTTGGGATGTCCTGGCAACACTCCCATTCAAGAATATACTGGAGATAGGGTGGGCTCATGTGGTTGCTTGATTCTGCTTCCTGGTGGAGCATACCATCTCTTAACTGTTGGAGAACTTTGGGTGCACTGTGTCAAAATTAGCTGTTTGCAACGCAACAGCTGTAAAGAAGACAAAAATCCTCCTGGCAAACTTTGGGCTGGCCTGGAGTGCCAACAAGATGGGGGTCCCTGCAGCTATGGAGCTGACCTTTGCCAAAACCAAGCACAAGAAGATTAGCGCTGTATACAACAAATTGTGCAAGTTTACAGAAGCCTTTGCTGGACAAAGGCTTCACCTTGTTGTTTATCTTGGGAATCTTTTCTTATTTGGGATGAGCGCCAGTGTAGAGGACCTAAAGAGGGTCCTTCTTGGGGTTGAAAAGGCCAGGCTCTCACTGGACGGGAAGAAGGTCCCCCCTGGGTACAACTCAGTGGATCATGTCATCCAGGACGCCCTGGTCCTGGCTGGCATCTTTGGGTTTGAAGTCCCGCCAGAAAAGCTGCTCCTCTATTCCCACCTCACCATCCTTCCTTTTACCAGCAGGCGCAAATAATTTAATACAGGTGTATCCACCGTCCACGGTATGGCGGTGGAGGTTATGCGCCACCCCGCAATGGAGGTGGGTACATACTGCTGAACCCATTACAGGTGTACTTAATTTTATCTCTATATTAATAAATATATTTATATCTATACTATATTTTTATATTATAAATAATTTTTCAAACAATATTTTAGCAAACAAGATTTGCAAAATATATTGGGAAATGGGTTTCATAAAAGTATAAAATAATACGGTAATAAAATAAATTTCAACCTTACAATTTATGTTTAATTTTTATAAGACTATTTTATATTTATTTAACAAAAGTGAGATAAATATATTTGCATAATCCAGTATCAAGCGTTTGGGATAACCTCAGATGACATATTAAATTTTATATAATAAAATAAATATATTACTTACATCTATTGATGGTCCTTCTGAATGTGATTGCAGGCGTGGAATCATCTAAATATAAAATGATAATCACTAAATCTTGAATAGTAAATTAGAGAATATAAAAAAAGTTGGACACACTAAGCCTTTAATTGATTGGCTGTTTGGCTAGGCATGCAAGGATGAACAAATCAGCATAGCCATACAATTTAGAACAGTCATAGCTGGGAGAGTATGGATCTTGGTCTGCAGCAAATCAAACAGGTCCTTGGTCCTTGTTGGGGTTCCTCGCTTGACGACTTGCTTGAGCCACCCAAAGACTTCCTCAATGGGATTTAGGAAGGGCAAATAGGCAGGGAGGAAGAGAAGGTGCAAATTTGCTGTGGCCAATTGCTGGGGGGCCACTGCAATGCTTGTGTCAATTGATGGAAATTCTTCAAGATTATCTGCCACCTTGTGGAGACCAAAAATTTTCAATACAATTATTTTGGTGAAGCCTGGGCTCGTGCGCCTCAGGTGCTTCTGGACCAATTGGAGGAATAACAAAAAAGTAGGGCTGTTGTGAGAACCCAATATCATTTGATAAAGCTGAACCCCCTTTGGACTAAGGAGAGCCACCATTGAGTATGCTGTGGCGTGAACTGCAGCATGCCAAGCCATCCTGTCATTGAAGCCTTTTAGGACATACCCATACCCATTGCACATTGACAAGGCAAATGCCAATTTGTTGATATAATAGAATTTCACCGTCTCCTTGGCTTTGAGGGCAGTGTATGCCTCAGCGTAATTTTTCCAGGTCTCAATTTGGCTGGGCTGTTTCTGTTGTAAGGAGATACCCCAAGCTTTTTCCAGGAAAAGCGCATCCCCTTGAGCAGACGGTAGTAAAAGGAAATTGAGGCCTCAACCCCAAAAGAGGACTTGACCATGGCCTGTATATTTGCCAGTTCAAGATGGCAGTCCCAGGTGATCCACTGGCGGATTGCCCATTTGTGCTCCTTGGTGAGCATGGTGGAAACACACAAGGATTTCACTGAAGCAAGGTCTTGGCCAGTATCAATGAACTTGTTGAAGGTTTTGAGGCGTACTTGGGATCCACCCCAACAAGAGCCACAGCCGCCTTGTAATCACCAGATTCCCGCATGAGCCGGAGAAAGATGATGCACTTAATGTCAGGAATGCGCTTGTGAGTGGGCTTTTTTAGCAGTGGGGATTGGCTTGTTGGCGTTGGGCACAAAACAGGGCATGGGCACCTTGGTGTAAAACACAGCAACTTTCTTTAACACCAGCTGTCCCTCATTGGTTTGGTAGAACTGTGGCTCCTTGTTATCCTCCTGATTGCCATCACTGACGTAGGGCTTGTAGCTAGTATCAAGTACAGGCTTCACCTTCTCCAACATGGCTGACAGGACCAACTCTTGCCGGTACACAATATCAAACACATACAAAGTAAGTCTACCTCCTTGTTTCTAACTGTTTTAGTAATGGTAACCTTGGTGGGCTTCTGGGTCAGCTTTGGGACCCAAGAGTTTATGCTCTTCACCCTAGCAGCTTGTGCTCCTTGAACCAGCTGTGTCAGTGCAGCGTCACTATAGAACTCTCCTCTCCTGCCTCCCTCCTGAGTAGGCACTTGTGTTGCAGTAAGTCTATTCTTTGACCCGCGGGGGCGACCACAACTGCGGCGCACAACGGGTGCAATGGTAGTCTGTTGCTGTGTTCCTTCCATTTTGAGAATTTATTAAAATATTAAATAAAACTTAATTAAGTTACCCCCTATTTTTAATTTTTGCTCTTATCTGTTTCTGGATATTCAATTGATATTTTTCCCACCCAATATCCCAATTATATATATTTTATTTCTTAGTTAGTTGTTTTTGGTTTTACCACACCCATTTTAGAATACCCAAAATAATTTCCACTCATTTTCCCATATTTTACGCCAAATCAAGCACCCAACACAATATTTTTAAAAAAAATTTCATATCTTGTGTTCTATTTTAGATACCTTGGTATCATTCTTGATTACAACCCATTGCACAAACTGATTGAGTGATTTTGTTTACATAGTAAGTTGCTATTATGTTTTGTTTTTGGATTGAGTTTTGACACACCACGCTTGGGTGTATTTTGTCACTGATTCACATAGTAAACATATGGGTCATTATTTTAGAGATTAGGCCATTTTCTAATACACATGCTGCCCAAGTCGCAGCATAACACAGTTTGATTTTGAAAAAATCAAATTACAAATGTTTATATTTAAAACAGTAATAACCCAACAAAAAGTTAATATTTTTCACACTGTAAACTATCAAAATGAAGCTAAGAATCTTATCTTTCTATTGGTGTTAAAATATTAATATATATATAATATTTAATATTAAAGCAAAAGCAATTTAAAAGAGCATATATCAGATTTTATTATATTATTTTGATAATGAAATAAAATGGATTGCTTAAAGCTTAAAAAAGTTACTTTTTCATTAATTAATATATACTTTTTATTCAATTAAATTAAAGATAAGATCAATAGTATCATTTCTACATTTTATTTTATTTAAAAAGCTTAATTTTTTGGATTTTATGGTAGTTTAAAGTTAGGACGTTAATTTATTTGCTGTTTAGATGAATTTTGAGGTTCATGTGAACTGTGAACCTCAAATTAAGCATTTTTTAAATTACAATTCTTTAATATTTTATCATTTTAAAAATATGCGGAACAGTTATAATTAAGTTAATACATCATTTTAATTGATTTGTATAGATTACAAAGAGGATATGATGTAATTTGATGCTTAGCTGATACACATATATCACTTGTGCATGATATCTGGGGATTTCATTTATTCTAGAAATATAAATTCAAGTTGAAATTGTAAATAAAGCTGTCACATCATTTCTTTCAGAATGGTGTCATAAGGCTTGGTATATAAGAGGTAAAGCACCACCTAAGGTTTACTTCAAACCATCTTCACAAAAAGATATAATTCCTGCAACTGGCACTCTTTTGCAAGGCATCTCTACAAAGCATCTCTTTATCAGCAATCACAAATCCAATATTATGGAATCTGTTAACTTTACTTCTGCCATGAAGCCATTTTCCTCACTGGGAGCATCAACAAAAAGAGAAAGAATTGCTATGCTAAAGAAAGCATTCCTATTTGTTTCTGGGGGCAATCTTGATTCCTTCATCAATTACTTCCACACTCAAACTGAGTTTGGAAAAACAGAGTTCATTCCTTTAATTCAAAATCAGAAACTAAATGGGATAATTGACAACTTAAAGGATCTTTTGAAATCTGCTCCTCAAAAGCATCTCCCAGCCTTGAGATCTCTGGTTACTTCCAGTTACTCTTTAAAAGAGCTTACTGATATGGGATTTAATATAACCAAAAGTGAGTTTGAATACTCAAGAAAAATAAATAAAAATAAAAACGTAAGCTTAAACAAAAAAAGCCAAAAAGATAATAACTATTCATTAAAAAAAGAAATAATCAAAAAAATAATTAACTACTGGAAAATTCTTTTGACACAAGCCAGTTTACAAAAAAAGCACCAGAAAAATTTTATAAAGACATTGAAAAAGAAATGAATGAATATTAAACTGAAATAAAATATTCTCTATTAAAAACAAAAAAAGAAATATATGAAAATAAAAAATGAAATTTCAATATCACTTTCAACTTATTATAAATTAATACCAAAAAATATAATAAAGAGTAAAAAGCAAACTGACATGTGTAATATTTGTAACTTAAAATCATCCTTAGAAAAAAGAAAAGAAGAATGTGAAAGTAAAAACTTATTATTGCCAGACTTTATAAACAGTGACTTAAAAGCTATTAATCAGCACCAAGTCTTTTATGCTCATCAAAATAGGGAATATAAGAAAGATATCAATGGATTAGATAATGAATCATGTATTATAGTTATAGATTTTAAAGAGAATTTAAAAGTTGGTGGTGGTCCAATTGAAACTAATAACTGTTTTTATTCCAAAAGACCTATTTCTTTATTGGGGTTTGCATTGGTATTTAAAGAAAACAATAAAGTTAAATATAAATACCATGATTTTTTATCTCAAATATTGTCTCATGATTCTTTGTTTTCAGGTGAATGACTAATAAGTCTTCTTAAATAAGATAAGTTTAAAAAAATAAATAATATCAAAGTATGGACTGATAATGGAAACCATTTTAGATCCTATGAATTCTTATATTATCTATTTAAAGAGGCACCACAATACATTAAAGGGTCTATTAAATACAATAGATTTTTAGAATGTCATGGGAAAAGTATTGTTGATGGTCACTTTGGTGTAATATCAAAAACATTAAAAGAGAAAGAAAATCAGCTTTATATTAAGAATATAAATGATATTAAAAATATTTTTGAGCAAGAAGAAAAAAGAAAAGAATTATATAAATCAGCGCTATCAGGCTCAAATATTTCTCAAAAGTCATTCTTTTATATTTATGAGAGAAAAGCTAGGCCTATAAGGGGAGAGCTCAAAGTTAAAAATCTGTGCATTAATCTTTCATATTTGATGAAAGATGGAAAGTTGTATACTTCACCTTTAACATTTGAAAGTTTCTCAGAATATTATGAGATAACTTATCATTTGAAATCATGTGATGATACCAGAGAAACAAAAATATCAGAAGATGCTAGTAGTGCATTAGGGCAAGTTCATGAAGTAGGGCAGCTTACTAGAGGGTGTATTTTAAATAGAGTTATCAGTCTTTCAAAAACAACAACCTTTTTTGAAACAAACAAAGAATATTTATGATGAGCCAAAGATAAGGTAATAGCATTTATAGCTTTGGGGCTGCTATTACTCTCCCATGCAACTTATCATAAATATTTTTAGCTTGTAGTATGTAGTAGCACTTAAGATATTTCCAGCAATATTATAAGGTGCAATTTTCAATTCTAAAATTGATAAATTATTTTTTTTTAAAAATTATCTAAGCCTAAGATCAATTAAAGATTTGACATTGATTGTATTTTAATCTTTCTGAATAATTTGAATATGAATAATGTAATTAAGTTATAAAATAATCAGTCCAGCGCTTAGGCATAACAAGAAAAATAATGTCACATATGTACACCAAAAGTCAACTCACACCATTTTGTTTGTGAATCAATGTATTTTGGATTGTATTTTGAATGGTTTCGCTTTGCATGTGAGCCCTTCATTGCTGTGTTGACCCATTTCACCCATTAACGCCAATAAATCCTGTTAAAAGAGTGTATATTTTAACCTGAGAGTTGTATTTTGTTTAAATCTGAAATCATTTTGTTTAAATATGAAGTATTTTTGCTTGTTGCCATAGCTTTTAAACCTACTGTACTATATACAGTTCAATTCAAAAACAAGTCCTGAAGTTCTGCCAATCAGACCTTCAACAAGCCTCATATCACCATACTAAAATACCTATATTCATATTCCTCATCAACATCCATTATATTCCTATCTTGTTATCTCAAGCCTTATAAACATATGTTAAGCTAAATTTTCCAGTCAATAAATTTTTATCCCCATTGTTTTTTACTATACCTGATGGTTAGTTGCTGGTATTATAAATGGGTTCTCTCTTAGATCCTCTGTTAAAACATAAAAATATAAAATATTAAAAAATACAACTTACGTTTCAGTTGATTGGTTACATTGCAAGACCGGCAAGGATGTATAACCCATATTGGGCATAAAACTTTGCCACTGCCTCAGCCAAAAGGATGCAGACCCCAACTTGAAGCAAATCAAACTGGGCCCCAGGTCTAGTTGGGATGCCGCACTCAATAACTTTCTTGAGCCATCTAAAGAACTTCCTAATTGGGTCCAGGAACAATGGGTATGCAGGACAAAATAAGAGCTGCATGGACACGGTGGCCAATTACTGTTGGCCAGTTTATGTGCCTGTATCATCATTGAAAACTCCTCAAGAATATCAGCCACCCCGTGAAGCCCATCATTATTCAACACAGTGATGTTGGTAAACCCTGAGCTAGTGAGCCTGAGGTGCTCTCAAACTGATCAAAGAAATATGATAAAGGTCCCCTTATTGTGAAAACCCTTGATCATCTGATACAATTTAATGCCAAGAGGATCAGAAGTAATATCTTAGAGTAGGCCATAGCACAACCAGATGCATGCCGGTATATATCATCCTTAACATCTTTGAGCACATACCCATATGCATTGTGAATCAATGACACAAAGAAAAATCCATTGATATAGTAGAATTTTACTATGCCCTTGTTCTTTAATGTGATGTGTGTTTCAGTGTATTTATAGCCGGTCCCAATGTTCATTGGGATATTCTGATTGTATGGAGATACCCCAAGTTTTTTTAGAGAAACCTCAATCCTCTAACCACACAATAGTAAAATGGAATCGAGGCCTCAATTCCAAGAACAGATCTGTGGCTGTATAGCAGGCACTTTGATGTTTAGCTGAATAAACTTGCCGATACATACAGTAGTTTTAAAAGCTATGGCAACAAGCGTAAAAACTTATCTTTAAGCGAACTCAACTCACCTGTAAGTGAAATCAACTCAGATGCAAATAAAATTTAAGGGATATGAATTTGTATTGATTGACAATAGATCTGGGTTCACTTTGATTTCGCTCTGAGATACATTGATTTCGTTTACAGATGAGTTGATCTCCTTACAGATGAGTTATTTTTGCTTAGCGGCACAGCTTTGAAAACTGCTGGCTTGATAGCTGAAACCATCTGGGATGCCTCATTCCTGTGCAGCTTTGGAACCGATGGTGGATAGCTGTAGCTCCTTAGATCCCCTTGGGAATCTCATCACAAGTAGGTTTAGTGGGGCGGGTAAAGCTAGATATGAGCCACATGGACCGGTGGAGCTGGAGCAACTTGCCAGCGATCGAGATTGCTTTGCCTCGATTTTGTTTATCAGTATAGCTGGGCAAGTTGGATCCCTTCTTTATTCGATCTGTATGTAATCGATCTGGATTTTAGGTGTGGCTCAAATCTGCATCGAGTATTGCTGAGTAAAGAGGTTGGAAATAGGGTTCACTAAAGGAATTTTTAAACGCCAATGGATAGTTTTTAAACGGATCTAATAAAAAATAGAGAATTGTGGTGGGTAGGAGTAAATTAGTGGCAGTTAATTAAAATCGATATAAGCTTTATTTTAAAATAATGAATTATTAAGTGTCTTTGACGTACTTATTACTGAAATTATCTATTTTTATTACCTTTTAAAATTTGTTTATTAAAAAATAAAAAATAATTGAAATGTTTCATAAATTAATTTATTATTTTTAAGCCCTTCCCTAAATAAGACTTGATGTGATGAGAGCTATTATGGGGTTGACTTGTCTCGTATTTACCAAGCCAGATCAAATTCATTCAGCAAGAAATACAGATTGATTTGGGAATATCGACAAGCTCAATCGCAAGAAAAACAAATGGAGAGCCATTGAAATTAATCAGCACATGGTCTGTTTCAGCTGTTTTAAGTGATCGGGTTAGAGCGAGCCAAATTTAGAAGTCAACTGTAACATTGAAGATTTTTTCGAGAACTTCTAGTTCCAGTGAGGCACAGGAAAGGGTATATCCAGCTTGGGGGCTGCCTGGGGGCTAATGAATGAGAAATCCTAAACTCCAAAACTCACGCTGTGATAGATGTTTTCAAAAGCACTTGCGTTGCAACCGTGGATTGCCCGAATGTGACCAGTGTATATTGGCGCCAGCCACATACTGCAGCTATAATCGTGTTGCGCTACGTAAAACAAACAATCATGAGGGGTATTCATCCCAAGTGAGGGTATTTGGGTTTAAGCAACGATCTACAGATGTATCTGTGATAGCTAAGGACCTTCGCCTGGGGAGGCATCCCTCATGATGGTTCATCGGGCTCCCTTTCAGACCCTATTTAGTCGCACCATGACCTTCCTGCAGTACCCTTGCCCTCAGTCATCGCCCAAAGTTGCTTCTTTATTAGTGTGGCTGGCCACTCGACAGAGATCAAGTGCTCTTTTGATCCAGGCCAAGTTTCCTGAGATGTCTTCTGTTAGATCGAGAAGACTGCTTATGAAAGCAGAGCAAGCATACTTTGATCATGCCGGTACTTTTATCCCTTTGTTTTCGAAAAGCAGCTTCCATACCCAACCTCGTTCTGAATTACTCAAGGCTGCTGTGCTTGCTACAGGGCTTTTATGGTGCGACAAAGATCCTTTTGCCAAGAAGCTTGGACGCTATCTTAACAGCTACCTCGAAACAGCTACCACGCCAGCTCGGTTAAATTTTAGTCTCGATACACTCCAGGCTATTTTGATCATAGTTTTGGGTTTATTTGGTGCCCCTTGGGTTTTGAATCGCATGGAATATTTTGGCATGTTAAGTCTTCGCATAGCCTATGCTCTAGGACTTCAGGCTTCAAGGCCCGGACAAGAGCACGCGTTGACAGCAAGCTGTCTTATGTATCTGATCAATTATCTCAGTATCACCGATATGCCCTTTACTTGTGTACTCCTTCCTATCCCAAGAACTGATCCCTCCCCTGGCTCATGCTGATTTTTTTTAGCCGTTCTTAACCCCATTATTCCCCGTATCCATCAGTTGAAATTTGCTTTAGTAGAGACTATTTGCATGTTTACTACACTAGAAATTGATCATCAGATCTCTGCTCTTAATTCACAACTTAAAGAGTTAAGTTTAAAGTTCCTCACAAAGCATTATCGCAGCGCTGCACAAAAAAATACTCGTCCAAGCCACCTTCTTGGGATCTTCAGCTTTTATCACACCTTTTATGCATTCCTAATTTCTAGTATGCGCATGTATCGCACTAATGCTTCACATTCCCCCTTCTTCTCTCTCACCGCCCTCTTCGCAGGAGATTGTAGAAATATCAAACCTCTGCTCTCAGTCGATCCGCTGGTCTCTCCAAGTCCCCCAAGCCAACGCGCACTGGTTTTACATCTCCAAACTTATCCAACTTCTTCTGTTCCTCTCCAGAAACAAATCATCCCCCTACCACGCTGAAACCTTCACTCTTGGTTTAGATCACTTAAAGGCCTTCCAGGATACCCCGTATGCCCTCTCCGTAAAGAAGAAGCTCGAGGTTCTTAATCAACTGGCTACGTTAGACTCCAGTACTCAGTAAATTTCCCCTTCTCTTTAAGCTATTTTTTACATGTTTGTAGTGCATATAAAGCTATGTAATTTTTAATGGTCTAAAGAATTGTCGCATGAGTTTAATTCAGGGTGCTGGCAATGCAAGCTATTTATTTATAAGATGCAATAGCATTTGTTGGATGAGCCTTTTTCATAATAGCTGATATGCGAACTAGGGCCAATCCTGAAGCATGAATTTGCCTGTCCGTTCTGAATTTAGCTTCCAGTGATCGGCATAGATATGTAAGGCTGTTCAATCAAAGGTATCTTTGCTGCTAGCATGAGGTAATGCCAAATGAAAATATTTGCTATAAACAGGTCAATTTTTAAACTCCATCCATACAACAATCGTCGATATCTTTAAAATTCTTGGTTTATCGTGTAAGCGTCAAAATCGTTTAGACGCAATAAAAATACGTGGCACTTGAGCATCCGGTACCTTATGAGAAAACTTTTCTTGTGGCAATTAAACCATCTCTAACCCTTGCATCCTAGGACCTCAATCCACCTTTAGTCAGAAAGTCTAGAATCAACCCTGTACTAAACCTGTGAACAAGAATCAATACATTCTCCTGTTATCAATAACTTATCCCAGCCTTAAAATGGGGTTTCTAGTGCCAGTGAGCTTGTACTTATTGACACTCAATACCAAGAGCTCATGTAAGTCAACAGCCAAGGCCATGGGGCTTGTGATGTACACACCCAACGCTTTGAATTCACCCAAGATGCCAAGGTGCTGTAGGTTTCATCTATCATAACCGGTGTTTTGCTGTTTGGACACTATCTGGAGACCATCACCAACCAGGGAAATCACCAGGCCTCACAGAGAGAGATGTCAAATTTGATCTGTCCCCATTCAATATCCCCCTTGCGGCTCCAACAAAAGTGCGCCAATTGGCAGCTACTTTAGCCAACCAGGCCAACACCGATCTGAATCCAAATAACGGCCAAAAATTGTAACTAACCATGTCATCTAAGAGATCATGACCACATACCCAGGTGGACAGCAATTTTGGGGAAACTGTTGAATGTGTTAGGTTTGCATGGGAAACTATCATGGGAGAGTTTCAAGTTGTCTTCAAGCAAGTGAACCGCATTAAGAGGAATCCAGTATCGGTCAAACAGACATGCCAATGTACAGAGTCATAAAGTATCCTTCTATCGTTTCTGAAAAATGGCCCAGACCTCAACCTCACCCAGGGCAGATACCAACTGCTGCCCCAAGGTATCCAAGCAGATTTTCAGGCATGGATGCATGGTATGGATACCCTGGTACAAATCTTATCCAATAATCACAGGGATGAGCAGGTCATGCTGCAAGTTCACCATGCAGTACAGAGTTGGTGGCACTGTCCAGCAACTCCTCACATCAGCTGGGGTTGGCATAGCTTTTGCATCAGATTACAAACCATACATAACCTATACAAAATATGCCTCCAAAAAGGGCCACAAGAAGCAGGTGGTACAAAACTGCAGGCCAATTCTTTGAGGCATCTTTTGGCAGCTTTTCCCAAAGGGGCCATATCTTATTGAACTTCGACCAATCATGTATGTGGCTGTGGATACAAGTTCTTCCTGAAGGACATGCAGGAGATACACAGTTCAACCAGGGCTAACTACACAGTCTACCTGGGCTACCAAATAGAGGACAACTAATATGAAAAAAGATGCCATCCAGGAGGCAGAGCTCCAGTGCATCATCCATCCCCAGGCCACACAGGCTGCCATCTTGACAAAGTTGTATTCCACAACCTTGGCATACAGTCTGATCCAGGGATTCAAGGGCCATGGCTGCCCAACTCCTGGCTCTAGATGGTTACAAAGGCCTGTGCTCTCAGCCAGCTGTCTCAGACCTTGTGTTAGATCCAGGGCATCCCAATCCAACTTACCATTGCTGTTGCCTTCAAGACTCTTACCATCTGTGGAACTCTGCTGCAGAGCTTCAGCAAGCTTTGGTTCCAAATTGACTACCTTTTGACTCTGCTCTTTGTTTCTCTCTCTCCACCTTACCAACTCATCCCCACCTTTGACCTCCCTTGATCTAGATCCTTCTGTTTCCCTGTCGGTGGCACCCTTCATCTGCCCTGAGGTTCTGTCAACCTCATCCAACAAATCCCGGGCTTCCACCTCATCTTCAACTGTAGGGAATCCTTCTTGAGCAAAGTAGCTAGCATATAGCTATGGTTTTTTTAACCAAAGAGTTGCCGGGAAACCTTCTCATTACTCCCAGATCCTCCCAAGGTCTCCTCACAGAACACCCGGGAATTTACTTCCTTCTGCAGCGTAACAGCACCACTGTAAAAACACAGCCTTTTGAGATGCGTGAGAAGAAGACTCAAAAGAACTACAAAGGGATCAAGAGTGTGCAGCAATAATCAATTAGATAGGTTTATTTGTCATATTGGTCTCCAAGGATGTTTTATCCAGAGCATACCTGGCTGAAAGCCCTCCCAGCTTGAACCTCACCTGGATCCTCCAGAAACCATCATCAATAACCTTATCGATAGATCCTGCCTTCTCAGAAAGGTTTGTTCTGGGCCCTGCATAGACTTGGTCAGCCCTTAACCAGAACCGCCTTGATCCACTACCTGGGCATCCCTGCTATAGCTTGAGTGTCCCCTGCTCCCTCTGCCATGCTGACCTGCCAAGCATTCAGGATCCAAGCCTTTCCCAGCCCCTACCCGGGGCTGGCCGATCCAACTTGGAGGTAGCATTACCTCTACCCCACCAAGCCTGGTTTATCACCCTTATGTTGAACAATCTTTTCATCATATTCAGGGCCAATAACCTTAACCTTGTACCACATCTTGAAACTGCCAAGGCATTCTGATCCCTGGAATCGACCTGCTAATCCCATCCTTGGGGTTTCATTAACCCCCTGGCCAACTAACCAATCTTTGAAGCACTGATGCCAGGGTAGTGCCATCTTTTCCTAGGTTAGATTGTTCAGAGAGGGAGCAGAGCGGTGGGAGAAAGAATGCAGACCCTTAAGATCCCTGGACGATCTCAACTCTGCTCTGGGTAGAGACATTCCCGGCAGCTCTGTATATGTGGGATGCAACCAGACCCTGTCTGCTGGGGCTTGGCCCAGAAGGTTACCTGCCCAGGTCCGTGGGTATCCCGCCCCCTGGCACTTGGCTGGTTGGCCGCCTGAAGTTGACTGCCCCGGGCGCCATAAGCGGGCTGGTTGAGATCTCTGACTGGGAGGTAGTGGCGTCTTTCAACAGCCAGCCACCCTCACACCCCACCCAGAGGAGCTGCAGCCCCCCAGCCCCCCTCAGAAACCTTGCTTTCAGGTATTTCCCCCCGCTATCAATAGACAAGCCTGCTGTGATAGTTCACATTGTTGGCAGGCTTGCAGGCATGGACAGATGTTGTCCAAGAAGAGAATAGCTGCCTGAGAGAAGTGGATGCTGGATGTTTGGTTCTTCCTTGGGTTCCAGTAGGGTAGCCATCTGTTGGGACCTGCAAAGGGTAAGGAGAGTGCCCAGGGATAGTGGTGCTAAGATAACATCAACATCCTTGGACCGGCTGGGGGATAATCCTGCTGGGGTTCACTTGGATGGGGAGGGTACTGAAGTAGCTTTGCCCTTCCAGAAGGTCGACTGGGAAGTTAATACAGTTGAAGCCCCTGGGATGAAAAGGTGCTAGAAAAGCACTGAAATTGTGATACCAGCTGGGGGAAGTCAGCTTGGCCACTTTTAGAGCGTAAGAAGCTCTATGCCAATGCCTTTTGGGTGATTTTAAGAACAAGCCTTTCTATCACTGTTCAAGCATAAGGTGCCTGGGGTAACCTGAGAGATGGCTGTTCAGAGAAACAGCTGTTGAACCCAACAGTCAGAGCAATGCCTGAAAGTGGATTTGGTTACTCTGCAAATTCCAACCTAACCACTTAGGGAGAAAAAAAGTAGCAGGAAGAAAGTAAATGCTTGTCTCTGAAAGCCTCAGTGGAAGGCACCTATGGTGGCTACATAAAGAGATAAAAGATCAGGTGAAAGACATCTGTAGTGGCTATAGGGAATAAGATACCTGGATAAAAGTCATTTATAGTAGCTAGAAAAGAGAAAAGCCCAGATAAAAGCTATCTATAATAGGTAAAATAGGGAAAGCCTAGTTGTAAGTCATCCATAGTAGCCAAAAAAGAGATTAGATAATAAAGAAAAATAAATAGAAAGATAAGAAAATTAAATAAATAAAGAAAAAAAAATAAATGAATAAAATTTTATTTATTCAAGAAGTACAGGCCAGAAAGCAGTGGAAATTTGCACTGCAACAGGAACCAAGTAACACTTTGGAGCGCAAAAGTTAACATTTTGAGCGACTTGAGCAGTGAAAATTGATTTCCTAGTTAAATTGTAGTAGATCTTCAGAAATAATGTAGTTTTTAACACTGCAATCATTGGTTGAGTTAAGTGCATGCTTACTAATAAATATTATTGGTTGAAAGCCAAAATCTTAAAGTATAAGCAAGAAAATAATGAATTAATACTTCAAGCTTTTGAGAAAGTAAGATGGTAAGCTTAATTTATTATAAAAAAAGTCAGCGGCAATGGTTTAAGCTTTTGAAGAAAGCTATTCTGAAGGTAGAACTGTTGGGAAAATAACACTATAAGAAGGAGGCTAGCTGAAAAGTTACAGGGTCTTTTGGGTTTCTACCAAAGGGTTTTTAGAAGCCTTTTGGTTGCAAGCAGGAGTTTGGTTGGACTGATACAGTGGATTACAAAGGCCACTAGAGCTACACAGAGAGCTGAAGACCAAGATAAAGGTGCAGGAGCCCAAGATATAAGAGCTGGAGCTGGAGATAAGGAACTGGAGTCCAAACAAGGATCAGGAGTCCAGTCCCCCTCTAGAGACCAATTTGCCAGCCCACCTCAGGCACTATACCATCTCCCTGGAGCCCCCTTTAGACCTGTGCATTTTACCAAATACACACCCAACCCTTCCTAATTAGAGTTTAACTTGGAAAACATACTCATTACCAACTCCTTGGCAAGGACTAGAGGGGCCAAATACATAGGACACAAAGGAAAGTAGTACAAGAGGCTGCCAAGATTGTTCAAAGCAAGTGCAATTATCTGCCTGCATACTTTTTTCCCCATGGCTCTGCCCTTAACCCTGCAACCCAACTGCACAATGAAAACTTTCACTGCCTCCAAGAGCATGTCCACCCAACTATTTGGAGTACTATACATTACTTTGATGGGATGGTGGACTCTATGGTGCTCAACTCCGGGCCCTTGTCTTTACTTGGGTGATATGTATTCTATATTATCAAGTTAGCACCCATCCTATGGCGGGCATTACCCACTGGCCCGGTGGTATCCTGTCCTGAGTCACCTAATGCCTCTTCCTATGACTGGCTTCCTGACAGGTTCTGGTTCTCCAGTTTTCATTGTGTGTCTTAGGTCATACCCAGGGACCGGCTGGAAGGAGTTGTCATTTCCCAGTAAAGGCAGGTGACTAGCTTAAAGTTTATACTTGACCTGCATTACTGCAAACTTCTCTAATACTTTTTCTATGACTAGTGATGTGAAGCAACTTTTGGGAAAGCTTCAAATATAGAATTGAGAAAGAAGAGAAGTATATTTTATTAGATAATACTTTAGACTTATATAGCTTTAGCTGTGGCGGAGATTTAGTTGGATCAAACCTAGGGGTTAATCATATGCAGGATGGGTTTGAGTCACTGGATACTTGGACAGTCATGTGATATTGCTTGTTTTCCATTTCTGGTATGTAAAACTGTATATTGGGAGAGCACCAAATTGGGCAATGACTGGATGTTAAGTGGGTTGGCAGTAGCCAGAATACTTGTACATCCAGATCCTTGACACCCCTCTTAAGAGGTTACTCTGGTACATCAGGAGGGGGCTTTGTCTTGACAGCTGCCGCCTGATGTTCCTGAAGCTGTTTGCTAGTTGGTACCAGGCAGGCCAAGTGTTCTCCTTTACTAAGGCAGAGACGGGTTCTGTGATATTTCTTGACAACAGGGTCTTTGGCACCTTGGAATTTCACTAGATAGGTGTCTCTGCCTGGTCTGTACTTGATGATTCTTCCTGGTCCCCTGTGTACTGAGTCTAGCTTCTTTCTGTTTCCAGCTAGGACCCAGACGGGAGAGCAGATGGGGAGTGGTTCCTCTGTAGAGGTTACCTTTTGTGTTTTGAGCCTTTTTGTTTCTGCTATTTTAGCTTTGAGGCATATGTGTTGTAGATTTGGTACTTGTTCTACTGTGGGGGGTTTTCCCGGGGGGATTTTTACGTATGGTTGCTTGTTGCAGGTAACTATCTCTGGTTTGTATCTGTATATTAATTCAAACAGTGAGTAGCCTGTCCCTTGATTGGTGCAGACCTGGGGTACCAATAATGCATGCTTCACATATAGTAGCCATGTGTCCTTGGCTTTGTCATTCATTATTTTCTTGAGGGTTCTGATAAGGCTGCCGTTTAGGTGTTCAACTCTGCCGTTGGCCTGTGGCCTTTAGGGCAAGGTTATAGAATGTTTGATGTTTTTGGATTTTAAATTGTTGTTTACTACGTGACCTGATAACTCTGTTGCTCCATCAGTTATGATGTAGTCTGGAGTGCTGTAGTCAGCTATGATTGCTTTATTAATGAATTGGTTTATTGTTTCTGTTTTGTGATCCTTTGTTGCCCAGCAGATGGGCCAGTGTGTGGAAAAGTCAATGGCTACAATTAGAAAACATTGATTTGTCTTAGTTTCTGGAAAGGGGCCCACTACATCCAGTCCCCAAACCTTGAATGATTCAGGGTCAGGTACTGGGTTAACCAATGGCTGGGGAGCCTTTATGCTGGCGTATTTTTTGCACACTGTACACTTTTTCAGAACATCAATTATATCTTGTTTAAGATTGGGCCACCATACCATCTCTTTTAACATGAGGTATAGGTTGTTAGCCTTTGTATGTCCTAGTAGGCGGTGATGTCTTAATATGGTATCGCCTCTTTGTGCAAGTGGGATGTAGGGAACATGTTTGTCATTAATGATTTGGTATACAGTGCCATTTGATACATGGAAATACTTTTTGTTCCTTACTAATGTATCATGGGTCAGTTGGTGTGTTGAGGGGTTTTCCCCTTTGTTTATATACTCAGTGTTGTATAGGTTTGGCCAGTCAGGGTCCAGGTGGTAAGGATGATCCTCTCTAGGCTGACATAGCCTAGAGAGAGCATCAGCTGTGACCAGCTCTACCCCCTTTTTGTATTGGATGTCCAAATTGAGCTGTTCCAGCAGGGACATCCATTTGGCTTGTTGCCGTGCAAGTGCGTTCTGGTTTTGAAGTAGATTAAGGATTTATGGTCAGTTAGTACTCAGACGTTTGAATTTTCTTCTAAATAACATCTTCATTTCTTGCATGTGTGGTATATTGCTAGCAATTCTTTATTGTGTATTGGGTATCTCTGCTCAGTGTTGGTTAGTTTTCTGCTTTTGTAACATACTGGCAGGAAGTCTTGCTGCCCTGGCTGGCAGATGCGTAGGACTGCGCCAATGGCGGTGTCACTGGCATCTGACTCAAGCTCGTAGCACCCGTTGTTATTAGGATATTGCAAGATTGGTGCTTCAATCAAAGCTTGTTTTAATAGTTGGAAATACTTGTCACATTCTGGTGTCCAGATGAATTTCTTTTTGGCATTACCCTTGGTTAAGTTGTTGATTGGTGCAGTGAGTTTTCTGCAGTCTTTGATGTATTTCTTTTGGTAAGCTACCATTCTGAGAAAGCATCTAACTTGTTTAACAGAGGTGGAGCATTGCATGTTATTTATGGCTTTTATTTTGTCTGGGTCTTCTTTGATGCCACCATTAGAGACAATGCGGCCCAAGGACAGGAGTTCCTTTTTCATGAATTGGCACTTACTTGGTTTTGCATAAAGTTTGTGCTTTACAAGTCAATTGAGTGTCTTGCGGACATGTGTGAGGTGTTCCTCTTTTGTTTTTGAGAATATAATTATATTGTTGAGGTAGCATAATGTATTTGAGAGGCTGTTTAGCTCTTGGTTCATAATAGTGACAAACGTTGCAGAAGCGTTGGTCATCCCAAAGTTCATTACTTTACATTCAAATGATCCAAATTGTGTATGAAACACAGTTTTTGGTATTCCTTTTCTTTTACTTAAACTTGGTTATAACCTGTGGTGAGATCAATTTTAGAGAAAAATTTGGCTACAGAGAGTCTTGCAAACAGATCCTCTACAAGTGAAAGGGATATTTATTCTTTACTGTGCTTGCATTTAGTGCTCTGTAGTCATTTACTAGGCAAAAAGTGCCTTCCTTTTCCTTTACAAAGAACACTGCTGCCCCCATGGGGATTCCAATGGGTGAATGAATCCTTTGGCCAGGTTGTCCTCAATATGGGTTTTGAGGGTTTGGGTCTCCATGGGGGAGAGTCTGTAGAGAGGTGCAGGTTTAGGAATGGCTTTACATAGGTTGCTGCCATTTTTGACCTCCTGTTTGGGTGTAACTCTGTGAGCTCATCCTTGAATACATGTGCGTATTTTTTTAGAAGTGCTGTAAGTTCTGGGCATCGGATTTTGGTTGTTTGTATATTATTGAATTTGGTGTACCTCATTATGTAGAGGGTACTGTATTTGGTTAGACGTTCTGAGTTGTCTTGGTTTATGACTTGGACAAAGACTGTGTTCCTCAGAATGAGGTCACTGGGTTCTTCAAGGATGTTAAAATTGACTCCATTGTGTTTGATGTCATGGTTTTTGTTTTCTAACATACGCTGGGGCTCACTTGGGTGAATCAGTCCATGCCTGCTACAATGTTGTAGTTTATGTTGTTCATGACAAGTCCTTTGATAGACGTTTGTATGCCTTGGAGGTCAATTCTGAAGGAAGTTGTTTTGCCTTTGAGTAGAACCTTTGATTTGTCTGCCGTTCTGGAGTATTTGAAGTTGGATTTGACAACTGGTATTTAGTACTTGCTTACAAATGGTTTGATAACCATAGTGTGTTGTGCACCAGAGTTGAATAAAATTTTATGTGTATTTGATTTATAAGTGCATGGGTAGACAAGGAGTTGTGAGCAATCTTTAATTTTTATGTTCATAAAAATGGAGGATTGTGAGACACATGAAATGTGCACAGCAAAGTTTGTGCCTTGGTACAATTTCTTGTTGGTTTGGGGAGAAACAGGGGCACTCAAGCCTGTTACCCCTCCTCTTTTCTCTGTTTCTCTGTTTTGAGACCTTTGAGGTCAGAGAATGTGGGGTCGAATTCATAGCAAGTTGCTGTTTCAGTGTTGTTAACTTTGGTGGTAACCTCTTTCTTGGGAAAGGAGCAGTTTGTGCTTTGGCTGCAATTGCCATTGTTGCAATTGGAGTTTCTGTTGCTATGATTGGTGTTTTAGTGTTTGTTGCCATTGAACTTTTCTCTGCCATTTCCGTTTGAGAAGCAATTGCTGTTGCATGTCACATATTCCATGTTTGCACATTTTTCTGCGCGCTTGGCTTCTGCAATGAGTGCGGGCATGGAGGTGTTGGCCTCTGGACAAATGAGGGCAGCAACAGAGGGATTTATTCTGTTGATGAATGAGGCTTTGGTGTGTATGTTGTCAGCTTGCGCTGGGTTTTGGATCTTGCAGTGTATTTTCTTGAATTCCTTAGTGTAAGCTGTGATAGTGGTTTTTTTGAGGAAGATTGCTGAGCTGTATTGCAATGTCTTGGAGGGATTTGGTGATGCAGAAATTTTTTGTGATGTCTGCTTTGAACTCTTCCCAGTTGTCAAGCTGTTCGTCAGTTCATGAGCTTACCCAGGTGGCGAACCAGTTAGCTTCAGCCCCGTGCAGGTATTTGCTGGCTTCCTGGACCCATTTTTGTGGCAAATGCGGCTGGCGCAGAGTTTAGCGGCTGAGTGGTCTAGCCAGTTGATGATGTTTTCTTTGTTTTTATCAAAAAACTTGTCAATACCAATGTATTTGGTGTTGGTAATTTTGCCTGTGATAGGTGGTTGTGTGTTTGTTTGTGGTTGAAGAGAGTGACTGTATTGAATCATCTTGGCACATGCTTTGAGCATGACCAGACCTTTGAATATGGTGCATCCACTAGGTATATCTTTGTCAATGTTGTGGGCGCAGAAGTACGTCTTCCAGGTCTCCTGGGATATGGCCTGGTTGAGTACATGAGCAAAGGTGGGCAGGTTTTGGTCAGTCATTTTCTCTTTCATGGGCGTGGTCAAAAAACCGTAGCTGCTACCAGTGATAAGGAGTGCCTTTTGGAGAAGCTTCAGATATGGAATTAAGAAATAAGAGAAGTATATTTTATTGGATAATATTTTAGACTTATATAGATTTGGTTGTGGCAGAGATTTAGTTGGATTGAACCTAGGGGTTTGTCATGTGCGGGATGGGTTTGAGCCACTGGATACTTGGTCAGTCATGTGATATTGCTTGGTTGTCATTCCCGGTATGTCAAACTGTATATTGAACAGGCACCAAATCAGGCAATGTCAGAATGTTAAGTAGGTTGGCAGTAGCCAGAATACTTGTACATCCAGATCCTTGACACTAGGCAGAGATTCCCACCATGTAATTGTACTTCAGCTGGTGCTAAACCCTCTGTGGGCCTGTATCAATCCTTTAAAAGCCTATTAAACTCATTTTCAATAAATTCTCTTCCCCTATCTGTCATCTCAAGGTGTCTAGTTAGCCTTTCCCATTCCTCCTGAAAAGTTTTACTATTGGCAAACCTTTGACAGCTTTGGCGGTAGGTATCTCCCTGCCCTTGGCTAGGATAGAAGATATTGGGTAAATCACTCATAGGGTTTATCTTTACTACTGTGAAATTTGGGCAGGGGTCAAACAGGCTTTTATTTGCTTTCAGAAGGAAGATTCCCCTAGAAACTTTCTGGTATATGGCCCAGGAGGTCAGGAAAACAATATGGGTTTGCCAATAACTTGGAGTCCTCCAACAATCTCTTGGACTCCTTGCACTTAGTATTGGGCTCCTGCACCTTAGTCTTGAACTCCTGCACCTTAGTTCTGGGCCTGATTGTCTACTTGGCCAGAGTTGTGATGAAAGATTTCTAAAACTAGATAAGGTAGGATTTGTTTGAACCAAAGGTTAATAAAGCTTTATTATCAAAAATGACAATAGTGTCATCCTCATACCATCAGGGTTTTTATATCAGGTGGTTTTGCTTCTTTGATTTTTGTGGACTTCAGGCCTGTGGACAATTTGCTGGCAGGACATGGACCTTGGCTTCTGGTTTTAAGGGCGGCAGATACTGGATGTACATTCTCTTGAAAAGAAGTGACAATGCTTCTTTCTGCTGCTACTGTTCACTATATCACCTGAGCCAGCCAATTATATTACACATTCTGGACTGGAGACTGGCAGCAGCTGGTGATCATTGGCAGGGATAGTAGTAGACCTTGTTTTAACCTCCTTTAGGCAAGCTACAACTTCTGTGTAGATCTGGGTCTTTGGTGGCACAAGGTTGACAGCAGTCTGGTGACTATTCAAGGAATCATCCTTAAGAAGCTGGTGGGTCTTGGAGTAATTCAACAACTTGGGTTTGTGACTCAATGAGTTGGCTTGGCCCCTGTTCATCCTGGGTGACTCAATTTGCCTTTAGAGGGTCAGGGGTTGATTCCAGAGTTTCCAATGTTGATATTGAACTTCCATTCTTGATAATTGGCAGGTTGACAGGTTTCTGTCTCTACTAATTGGGACAAGGCATCTCTGGAGGCCCAGAATTTGGCCTAACTGGCAGTCTGGCAGGCTCCTGTCTACCCTGGTTGATGCAAGTTTTTCCTGAGAGCTGGGGCTCAATTCCTAGGTTTTCAATAAAAGTGTTGAAATGACATTCATGACAGAACCTCACAGATGCTCTGAGGCAAGTAACCATAGTTGGTCTTGAAAGGGATCATCTTTGTTCCTGAGTTGTAGGAGTTATTATAACTGAACTAGGCTAATAGTAGCAGCTCTGACCATTTTTCCTGCTTTGCGTTCACATAGGCACTTAGGTAGGTCTCCAGAATCTAATTAATGTGTTCTGTCTGTCTGTCTGTCATTCTGGGGATGGAAGGTGGTTGATGTGTTCAACTTGACTTGAAGTTGCCTCATTGTCTCCCCCCAGAAATTGGAGGTAAATTATGGTCCTCTGTCTGAAAAAATGTCCTTGAAGAGTCTGTGGTGCCTGTATATGTGATCTAGGAACAGGTGGGAGGTAGCTGTGGTGGGCATCTTTCTTGAGCAGGCCACAAACTCTACAGCCTTGGTGAGTTGGTCCACAAATACCAGGATGCCGGTGAAGCCTTGGCTTGGAGAGAGATTAGTGATAAAATCCATGGAGATTGATTCCCAGGGCATTGTAGGGATCTGGAGTGGTTGGAGGAGTCTGTGGGGTTTCTGTGTAAAGTGTGTTTCTCATACAGGATACACATTAGCCAATGTAGTCCTTTACTTGTGGAAACATGTAAGGCCACCAGTAGTTCAACTGGAGTCTCTCCATGGTTTCTTCACACTTTCATGGCCTCTGTGGGGTTCCTGTCCACCAGTCCCCAAAGTGTGTCCTGGATTGTAGCCAGGGACCGGCTGAAAGGGATTTTTATTCTCTAGTAAGGGAAAATGTATCTCAGAAATATGTATAGGGGTTGAAATGGGCTTTTATTCACTCTCAGAAGGAAGATTCCTTTAGAAACCTTCTGGTATATGGCCTGGGGGTCAAGGAAACAATATGGGTTTGCCAATACTTGGAGTCCTCCAACAATATTTTGGATTCCTTGTAGTTGGTCTTGGACTCCTGCACCTCAGTCTTGGACGTCTGCTCCTTAGACTTGGGCTCCTGCTCCTTAAACTTGGACTCCAGCACCTTAAACTTG
This sequence comes from Entomophthora muscae, assembly GCA_014839935.2. Lineage (NCBI taxonomy): Eukaryota > Fungi > Entomophthoromycota > Entomophthoromycetes > Entomophthorales > Entomophthoraceae > Entomophthora > Entomophthora muscae. Next base: position 250,812 of record QTSX02002881.1, read on the forward strand.
GACTCCAGCGCCACGCTTAGGATCCAGCTTCTTATTCTTGGGCTCCTGCTCCATTACCTTGGGTTGTATCAGTCCAACCAAGCTCCTGCTGGTAATTAAAAGGCTTCCAAAACCTCTTGGAAGAAACTCAGAAGGCCTTAGAAAGATCCTGCCAAAGACCTGGAAAGACTTCAAAAAGACCTTCAAAAGACCCTGTAACTTTCCAGCCAGCCACCTTTTTATAGTGTCCTTTTCCCAACGGTTCCGCCTTCAAAATGGCTTTCTTCATAAGCTTAAACTATTGCCGCTCACTTTTTTCTATAATAACTTAAGCTTACATACTTACTTTCTCAAAAGCTTAAAGTATTAATTCACTATTTCCTTGCCTATACTTTAAGCTTTTGGCTTCCAACCAATCATTTTCATCAGGAAACCTGCCAGAACTCAACCAATGAATGTAGAGCGCAGAAATAGACCATTTCTGAAGTTCCACCAGGATCCAACTATGAAAATAATTTCCACAGCTGAAACCCCTCAAATCAACAACTCTTTGCGCACCAAATTGCTAACTGGTCCATTATTCCGGCACCAGTCTTCCCTGCATTTAACCTGAACCCATTTAAATAGTGTAATACTATTTAAAGTGTTCTTTCTGAACATCCTCAACGTTTTCCCCATATATTTACAAATATAGTAAAATCCAAGGAAAACATCCCACCAAAACAACTTTGTATCCAGCTCTTATAGCAACATACCTTCATCTATCCTAGGAACTTAATAAATAAACATCTTATCCACACTTCTATACACATTGCTTCTTGATTTTACTACTAAACCAAGGCAAAACATTCTACATTTTCTCACTTTGGAAAATCCATTCAGCAAAATCTTGGCTCATTTCTATGGACCACCAGTTCTTCATCATCATCTTCTGATCCTTCAACCAGCTCACATTCCAGCTCTTCAGCTTAACCAGCAATCAGTCCATCTTAGACAACAAACAGCTCATTCCAGTCTTTCAACGGCTTATCAGTCCTCTGGCTATTCCTTTATCATGACCAGCTACTCCTGCATCATGATCTCTGAGCCCTTCCACTTATCCTCACTAGGAATCATCTTGGTTCACCTGCACAATGAACCATTTTGGTTCCAAACTTCAATATGAACCAACAGTCCTTCAACTAGCCTTCTCTGTGATCAAACAGTTCCTCTCACTAGTCTTCTCTGCTGATTCTGTGAACCACCTCAGTTCTTTATCTCAGTCCCTGTTACAAGAACTTGTAGACCCAGGCATGAGTCTACATTGAACTGGCGTTTGACTGGGCCCTTGCAAGTGGCACTCCACTTAGGCTATTCAACCATAGATTAATGTCTATGTGTTGTCTTTACTCACCCAGGTGATTAAGTCTGGGCTTTCAGTCGCAGAGTAATCAGCTCTACTTTCCAGAGGCCTGATCACACCAAGTTCTGCAGCTTGCTTCCCCAAGCAAACCGCCTTAGTAACACCTCTGAGAAAATCTATGCCCTCCAATGCTCACTTTGGGTTCCCCCAAAGCTCTCATAGGGGAATAAACGAGGACACCCTACCAGTCTGTTAGGTAGGATGCTTGCTCACAGACCTCCTGTAAGCATATTAGGGTATTTAGAGCCCTCAAAGCTCTTCCCCTCCCTGGCAGCCCACGTTACCCGCCAGGGGTCCAAAACCTACTCCCCCTCAGAAAGACAAAGTTCCCTGCTTGCTATCTCAGTCTTCCCCCTTCCTCAGCCACAGTTCCCTGCAAGGTGAAGCACTATAGCCCAAAGCAGCCAATTCCTTCTGCTGGGTGGAGGCAACATCTTCCTCTGGTAGTCCTATGTTATCTACCAGCCAGGCCTTACTTACCCTAGTAGTCCCATGTTACCTACTAGGCTCACCCTACTTACCCCTAGTAGCCCTATGTTACCTACTAGCTTACAGCGTCACCAGCTAACCACATATTGCCACTCTTCAGTATATTGTCTTTATTTAAAGCCAAATCAACCCTTTCCTGCAAAACAACACACATGTGGATCACCACAGCCTCCCAGTGGAGATTTGTAGATCTCTTTGAGGACCAGATCTTGAATCTCTCCTGGGGGAACAACCAGGTGATTGTGACTAAAGAGTATTATTTGCCTCAACTTTTAGTTGTGGTTTGGGTTGGCAGATGTCATCTTGGCAACTATGTCTTGGATCATTGATGAGCTTTTCTGGGCTGCCTTGATTTCATCTTCCAACGTGAAGGTGGGTTAGGAAATGCCTAGGACTGTGAGCAAGAGCTGTTCAGGTCTTAGGACTGGACAGGTGTTAAAATGACTATAGGAGTGATCTCTGTCATTGAGGTCTTCTCTCTGGCTGAGGGCGTCTGGAGTGTCATTTTTATGACCCAGAATATAGCTTATCTTGAAGTTGTAAGCAGACAAGTACAAGGCCCACCTAGCCAACTGTTGGCAGATTTTCCAGTTTTCTGTGAAGTACAGAAGATTCCTGTGATTGGTACAGACAATTACAGTGTGCTGGGCACCTTTCAGGTATCTTTTCAAGTGTTTAAAAGCCTTTAAAATTGCCATGAGCTCCTTTTTGTATACATTGTAGTTGTATTCCTGGTCTAACAGCTTCTTGGAGAAGTATGCCACAGGGTGGTATACTCCAGGATCCCCTTCCTGGATCAAGACTGCCCCTAAGTATAAGGTCTTGCCCATAGTGGTACAAGGTTATAAACTAAAGTGTGTAAAGCATTAGGGTTAAGATTCAGAAGGTATAAAAAGGTAGGGACTGTCTGTAACATAATCTTACAGAATCCTGCTAAGAACTTATACTGGGTAACAAAAGGAGTGATAGAGTTTAAGAACCCTAAACAAAGAAGATAAAATAAGGTATTTAATAGTGAACAATTAGTAACTAAGGGAATGTCAATATTGGGATACTCTCCATCAGAAAATTGGTACATGTAACTATTAAAAGATTTCTTAAGGGAAAATAATGGATACAACAAGCTCAAGGCTTGTTGTTTTACAACTTCCATTTATTTAAGAAAAGAAAATAAGAACTTATAATGAATTAATTTAAAAATATAAAATCCTAAAAATTAAGCTTTAAAGTTAAAAATTGATAAAGATTGAAGGTAAGAAATCACTTAGAATTTTGGCTTAAAGCCTACTCTTCACAAGCTCTTTATTATATAGAAAAGTATTTTTAGTTGTAGAATGATAGGCATAGGAGAAAAAGCCAAGAAAAAGGAGCAACTGTAGACATCTGCAAGAGGAACCTGGAGGAGAAGGGGAAAAAGAAGCCAGTATGGACCACAGATCAGCAATGTGGAAACTGGGGAGAGCAGCAGCAGCGTAAGCAGGAGTTTCAAAAGGTAAAATAATTGAAAATCTTCTAACATTGAAGTAGATATATATAAGCTAATCTAATAGCTAGAAATAATGAAGACGGCAACAACAACAATTTGAACACAAATCAGCGTAAAAACAAGGTAACTAACTTAGAATACTTAATTATTAAATTTTTAACTTAAAATTTCAAATATTTAAAATAAGAGAAAGATTAAATCAAAGCAAAAAACAATAAAAATAATCTAAGAAGCCTGCCCTTTGGGGCAGGGCATGACACTAAGGCAAAGTCCAAAGCATCAGTCTCCAAAAAAATTGAAGCTCTGGGTCCAGTCTTCTTAGTACTGGGGCAAAGGTGAAGGCTACCTTAAGGATCTCAAAGGCATCTTGGGTAGTGTCTGACCATTCAAATGTACACTCTTGGCTGTGAGTGTAGTGAGAAGGTGGGCTATATTGGCAAAGTTCTTGAACTTCCTTCAGAAGTTTTCCAGGCCTAGGAATCCTCTAATATTGGTCCTGGAATTTGGAGTAGGCAATTTTAGTACTTCAGCAACCTTGGACAGAGCAATGGCAAAACCACCCCTACAGATGGCATAGCCCAGAAACTCCACCTATGGTTTCAGGAATTCACACTTTTACTTCTTGCAATATAGTTTAGCTTTATTAAGTGTGGACAGAACTTTCTCAAGGTCTTGAAGGTGGGTAGCCTCATCCTTTGAGTACACCAGGATATTGTCAAGATATATGACAACACAGAAGTCCAGGAGTTTGAATATAATTTCATTAATGAGGGCCTGGAACACCAAGGGTGCTTTAAATAGACCAAAAGGCATGAACAAGTATTTTTATAGACCAAACTGTGTGCAGACTGCTGTTTTCCATTCATTGCCTTTGGCAATTTAGATATGATTGTGGCATTGCGGAGGTCAAGCTTGGAAAACACGTAGGCACCCATCAATCAATCTATCAGTTGCTTGGCAGAGGGGACCAGGTAGCAGTTCTTCACTATGATGGTGTTGAGGGGATTGTATTCTATGCATGGCTGTAATACTCCATTGCTCTTATTAACAAAGAAAATTGGGGAGGAGCACAAGGGCTGGGAGAGTCTCATGTGGCCCTTGACAACCAACTTCAATATGTACTCCTTCAAGATAATCCCCTGAGTGTGTGTGGTGGGATAGACCTTGCCCCACTTGGGTGTCTCTCCAGGAATGAGTTCAATGCGTAAGTTGCTTGCCCTTCTCTCAGGTAGAGTCTACAGGGGGGCTTTGCTGAAGACGTCTTCATATTAGACTAGAATGTTCTCTAGGGTGGGCACAATCTCCACAAGGTTCAAGGAGGAGGTAGTGGTTTGCCTGAGTGCCACGTTACCAGATTTCTCATTAATGGAGATGTTGACTTGATGGGTGTCCCAGTCAATTTTGCACTTGGCTTTCTCCCACCAGGGCATCCCTAATATGACCAGGAATGATGTGTTTTTCAGGGCCAAGAAGTTGAGCTCAAAAGGTATCCCTCAAATTTCCACTGTGGTGGGTTGGACTACTCTGTATACTGGGGGAGTAATTTCATTATCTAGGTGAGCAGTTCCCCCTGGTTGGGTTTGCAGGCCTAGGGTTTCAAGGAGCAGGATATCAATGAAATTTCCCATGGCTCCTGTGTCTAGCAGTGAAGTAGTTTGTGTGTCTGTAATACTGAAGGAAATTGTTATAGGAACCTTAGAGTAGAGAAAAGTAGTTTCTTTATTACCTTCTTTTCAACTGCCATCAATGGTTGGGGGTTAGAGGGAAATTTAAAGAGATTTTGATGGGCTTTAGGGCAATTAATTACTGTGTGCCCCACCAGGCCACAGTACATGCAGAGCCCATGAGCAACATGATGTACTTTCTCTTTTCTAGATAGCATAAAGACTCTGCCTGGTGTTTGAACCACCCCTGGGTGTAGGGGGTTTGCCTTGGTGTTGGCTTCAAGAGGTAGTACCCGGATGGCAGCCACCTGGGTGGGTTTCTTGGCCAAGGTTTCCTTGTTACGCACACCCCAGGACTGTACTTCCTTGATCACATCTATGTAGGTATTGGGCAGCTTATGTTAAAGAAGAAATTCTTGTACCTGGGAGATAGCCCAGTGTAGTAGAAGTAGCAAGCTTTGTTGTTGTCTAGCTGAAGAGCCTCCTTGAGGTGGGAGAACTTCTTGGTGTAGCTTGTGATGGTGGAAGTCCCCTGTTGGAGGGATTAAAGCTTGCATCAAGTATTGTTGATATCCTCAGGAAAGCTAAAAGATTCCAGAAATTTCTGGCTGAAGGTGTGAAATTCATGGCTCAGGCTAGGTTTCTTGAGGTTGATTACCGCAAACCAATCTCTTTGTTGGCCAGTGAGTTGTTTTGCTACATGTAGGACCTTTTGGACGTATGTGACATACTTGCAGGGCTCGGATTTGAATAAGGTGTGCGAGAAGGAAATCAAGGTAAATATGGCCTGATTCTTTCTATAATAGATGGTTGCTTTGGATAATTGATTGAGGACCACATTTTGTACTTGCTTGGTAGCTGTTGGATGGATCTTATCCCCTCTAAGCTGGAGAGTTTGAAAGCATCTGAGGCAGGTGTAGCATTTGGTGATCAGGGCAATCAGGGAAGTCAAACACAAGAGGGCCAGGTATACAATCAAAGTAGTTCTTGAGGATTGTTGGGATAGCCCCAGTGGGGGTGCTATTATACTGTAATACCCAAGGGCAGTAGGTAATACCTGTAGCAGGTACAGAAGAAGAGGGGAAAACTGGAAACCTGTCAGAGCGGTGACAATGGGATATATAGTCATCATTTATTGGAACACCTTGGCATGGGTGCTTTATCTGCCAAAGCTACCTGCAAAGTAGGTCAAGATGTAGTAGATGGAGGTGTACGCAGCAATGGACAGAGTGGAATGGGGTGACACCAGAGGAGGCCAAAAGCCAGTTTAAAAAGAGTTGAGTTGACCTGGGTCTTCATAATACTCTTGGCCCACCCCTTCTGATGAGAGCCCAAAGGCATCAGGTCCTTGATGATAACCTCTAATCCCTAGGCAAGCTGTGAGCACAGCTGTGAAGATGTGGTGGTTTATATTCATTAGTTGGGGATTAAGGGCAAGGTTAACTAGTCTAAGGTTTAGGCTAAGAGTGGGATCCAAAAGGTATTTATTGAGGGGTATTTCTCTCAATAATAGAACAAGCCATCATTGAGAGGGGATCCTTTATTTATAGTATCTCCCACTGTGCAAATTTTTGTAAGTGGGAGTGAAAACAGTGGATGGGTGAACCCAAAAACTGGTTAGTAGAGTTGGCATTGGGCAATTGAAATAACTTCAAACCCCTGTTCCCCCACTATCTGTGGCTGGACTGACAATTATTGGATGTGGCCAATGGATCCTGGTTAGAGTATTGCCAGGAGGAAAAAAGGGTCCAGGTTTTCCTCAAGGTCTAATTTTAGACTGGGTGGTTGAGTTTGGCAAGAGTCTGACCCCAACCAAGTGTTCTGGGTCCCAGATCCCCATTGGTTAGGCCAGGATTAGTGGGTAAGGTTTTGGTGTTGTTCCTGACTAATTCAGGGCTTCAGGGTTTGCCCTCTATTTTTATCCCCAATATATGAGACTTATTTAATTGGTCACTCCCCTCAGTGGATTCCAATTGGCTGGAGGAGAGTAGAGACTTGAACCCAGGTGGGTGGCTGGCAGCAGGCTTGTCAGGATACCAGGAGTATTGTGATGCTCCAGCAGGTGAAGGAGGAGTCAAAGCAGGTACTGGCATGGCCCACCAGATGATGGGACCTAACTTTACCAGGTAGGAAAGAGCCTTCCCAGCCACATCCCAGAGCCCAGCTGCTGGCAAGGAAGAATCAATCAATCCTGTGAATGCCAGGTAAAGCACTCCCAGGAATTGACTACTCTGACCAGTGGTATCAGATGTGGGTGGGGTTGAGATGGTCAGTTTGGGCATAGGGGGGTGGTTCCATTGGGACCAAGTAGGCAGCAGGATTGTTGTATTTCCTGTTGAAGATCAATGAGTATATAGTGATTTCTCTGCTGTCACAGAAAATTTGATAGGGTTTCTTGGGGGCATTTGGGCAGGTGTACCACCGCAAGTCTTCCAAGGTCCAAGGTTTGTGATCAGGATTAGGGGGATACTCATTGAAGTGCACAGGGCCAAATGGAGTGTCAGAAGGGCAATAGTAGTTGAAGGCTTTGGTTTTGCTAACTGAAGTCTGGCTATCTATTACTGAGGATGGGTGATGGTGCTTTGGAAAATGCAAATGGAAGAGTATCAAAATATATATGGAAACAAATTGGTGAACCAAAGGTTCATAACAACTTTATTGGTAAGGATGATGATACAGAATTTCCATAGTGCTTCTGACTTATGTACTTACTCACATTCAATAGCCTCTGGACATTCTTCTGGTGCTATCTGTGTGGCCAGGCTTTGCATCTCAGGTTCTACTGTTTGATTGGCTGCTTCATGGTCATTTTTGGGGTTTTCAGGAACAGTTGTTTGGCTTTTTGGTGGCCCATCTTGGCTTGGCTGATCATTGGTTCTGGCAGGATTAGATTCAGGAGTCATGGGGGTTTTACCAATTTGATCACCATTCTTGGACTGGCTTGACAGACATTTCTGATGTGATAGAGCTTGATTAAAAAAGGGTTCCCAATTGGGAACCCCAAATTACTAAATGGAGGGTGGGCTTGAACTGGGTTTACTGGCAGCTAAAATTAGCCTATCCAGGCCCAGCCAAACCCATCAAGGCTTGGGCATAGTTTTTGGGGCCCAGAAAGGCCCCTGCAGCTGCCACCAGGGCAGGATGGTTCTTGCACCTGGTTTTTTGCTTTTTGAAGAAAATCCAGGCACAGGCAAATCTCCCATGTTTGCTTGCTCCACCTGGCGGCTAGGCGCGGGTTTGATTCCTGCACGGGGCTTCAAAGCTGTTACTATTGTAACAAGGCTAGGACCCAGGGAGCCAGTGAACAGACGCGGGACTGGCAGCAGGCTGGGACCTGGGGGGTGAGCTGGCAGGCAGGAGGCCTACTGGCAGCTGGTTGGGTGGTGAGAGGTTGGCTGGTGGGTGTGGTGGACGCCTGCGCAACTACGGCAGGCGCCTGCCTGGAGATAAATTATTCCAGAAATCCCCAAGTTCTTTTTTGACTTTAAAATGTCAAAACCGCAGGCTTGACCCGCCAGCAAGGTTCCAATCAAGCAGATTTGTGACCTACAATCCAATTATCCAGTCACTCAAAGCCAGACTAGGAAGTCAATTCAAATTAAAAAATCCAACAACATGAACAGATGATGATCCTCTATGGTGGATACCTTGTTTTGGCGCTTGACTCATTATCAGGATCAAGCCACCCCCCTTCTTCCATCCAACCGTGTGATCACCAATCATGTTCCTGTTATCCATTGATTCACATGGACTTTATAATCACTATCTCCCAATAAAGATTATTATCTAGCCTCTAAATATTTTTCCCCCTGTAACTCTGCTAAAACAGCACAGCTACAACAAAAATTATTCCCCCAATTGTGGGGGTGTTGAGTATATACTTCTGAGAGGTATAATGAACAAGATAAAGGGGAAAATAAGAAGATAATGATACTTTATTAGATATGGGTTTAGAGTATTATATATTATCATGACAAGCCACATGTTGTTCATGTACGTCATGGCAGCATGGGGCTTTTCCAAGTAGTGTTCCACTTAGGACTCAAAATGTTTGGTCCCCATAATAGATGGAAAAATGTTAAGAGTGCTACCAAATTAATGATTATTTGGGGAATCATTCAGAGAGTCACTTGAGGAATTGCTTTCCCAAGAGAGTAATCAAAGATGTTGCAACATCTCCCCCTGGGGTGCTGGAAGGTGGAACCTTGGGAATTTTTTTGAGAGTGTCGGTAATTTGGGCTTGATACTGATCCAGTTTGGCATTGGGTACAGGAAGTTGGGAGTTACATTGAGCTGTTCTTTCTTTGCATAGGCAGAGGCGGTCATGGTGCATGCACTTCAGTTCTGTTTGAGCGCCAATACCCTTGATGAGGTAGGTTTTGTTGGGCTTGACTTCCATGATGATGCCTGTTCCTTGTAACCCTGGATCCAACTTGTGCATGTCATTATTGAAAATCCAGATCTTGTCCCTGACTTGGAAGCCCTCTTGTTGTAGTGGGATTGCTTCTCTCTCAACTCTTTTTTTCTCCATGTCTTATGTGTTCTTTCTATCCAGCTGTACATCAGGGTCACTGTCATCTGATACCTTCTTGGGTAGAGGTAAACGTGGTCCTGCGGCAGTGCTAACAAGGGCGGGCTTTTGTCTATAGACAAGTTCATATATGCTTTTGCCTGTATTACAGTTGACTTGTGCTCTACACACCATGAGTGCTGTTGGTAACATGTCAACCCAGGCTTTTGGATTGTTGGCAGATAGCTTACTGAGGGCTTCTACTAGCAAGCTGTTTAGTTGTTCTACTCTTTCATTTGCTTGCAGGTGATAGGGACTGGTTGTGATGTGCTTTGTTCCATTCTTAGCAAGGTAGATATTGGCATTGGTGGCTTTAAGTTTAGTTTCTCCATCTTTGATCAGGAAGTCAGGTTTCCCAAACTTAGCTATTATTTCTTTGCCAATAAATTGTCTCACATCATTGCATTTTTGTTCTTTTGTAGCTTGGGCTGCAGGCCATCTGGTTGCATAGTTGATAGCTTTTATAATGTAATTTTTGCCTTTGTTTCTTCCAGGAATCAATCCCACAATATCCAGTGACCACACTTTGAAAGATTGTGTGATTGACACTGGTATTTTTACTTGGGAGATGCCTTGGAACAGATGCATTTTTGAATGACTTTGCATTGATCTATAACTTCCTTGATGTTGTCCAGCATGTTGGGCCACCAGTAGCGCGTCTTAAGGTATTCATGCAAGTTCATGCTACAGGTGTCTTCCAGATCTCTGTGGTATTGGAGGATTGTGTCAATCTTTTGTGTTAATGGGATGTAAGGTATAGTGTTGCCACTTGGTAGTATGTGGTGTAGGGTACCATATACGTTTTTAAGCAGATGTTTGTTCTTGAGGACTTTCTCTTAGTTGTCCATTGATGTAACAGGTGATAACCTCTCTTGGAGATTTCCCATTATTAACATGGGCCAATTGGGGACCCCATCAATGCATATGAATTTTTTACGGTATAGCCTTGATAGGGCATCTTCAGTAAGCATTTATTTTCCTGGTTTGTATTCAATTTTCATGGAGTACCTTTGTACTATACATTCAGAACCTGAACATAAAAATGCAGGATTGTCAAATCCTTGGTCCAAATTTGAATCACTTTTGCAGGATAGCCTTTTTTTAATTAAATTGAATTCTTTGTATTTTTATTTGGATTTTTAAAAATGCAGGAACTCATAGACACTTTGCAAAGTTCAAGTTGAACTGCATATTTCCAATGTACAAAATGAATTAACTGGAATCAGATTTGAAGTGTTCAAATCTATCAACCATTTTCATTAAGTTCACTATGTTTTTTGAAATTGCGGGATTGTCAAATCCAAGAACCAAATTTCAAATCACTTTTGAATGTCACTAGTAAACTCAGATATTAATTGCAGGAACTGGAATCCAAATTCAATGTACAGTAAGAAACTAGGACAAATCAACCCAAATCAAGAAGCTCCACTCTGGATAAAATCAAATGAAAAATTCAATCTTGATAGCCATGTTTAGACATGAAAATTAAATGAGATATAAAATTGTTTAAACTGAAAATGATGCAATATTATGCACTCTAAATCACTAATATAGCAACCAAAAACTCATATAATGATATATGAGCTACCCTCCTGATGATGCAGAAATTTTTAAAAGTTTTTGGCCCCTGGTGCAGCCAGGGGCCAAACAAACTTTTTTATAGGAAGGAAGGAGAGGTGGGAAAGATAAATCATAATTTTACCACAAAAGAAAATTTATTGTTATTGATGATACTTAATTGCAGTAGATTTTTAAAAATGCTAATGATAAAATAGAATTATATATTACAATCTATCTTATCATGTTGTCTTTTCCTTGATGTGTTGATAGTTCATTTCCTGTTGATAATGTGATTGTGTTTAATTGGATAGTTTGACCTCCAGTTGCCTTGGCAATAGGAAATCAATTTGCCTCTGCAACCACAGCTGGCCTTGGGAGGCAACTTGATTTCCTATTGCCAAGGCAACTGGAGGTGAAACCATCCAATTAAACGCAAGCACATTATCAACAGCAAATGAACCATCAACACATCAAGGAAAAGACAAAATGATAAGATAGTTTGTAATATATAATTCTATTTTATTATTAGCATTTTTAAAATTTACTGTAATCAAGCATCTAAATTTTAGCCATCCTAAAATGAAATAGGGTGATTTTTGAGAATGCCTATGATTCCCAAAAGAATTAGCACAAATCCACTCTACATCCTTTAGCATCCTTTTTGAGACACCCATAAATTATATTTATTTCAAATTCACCTCATTTTTGATTTGAAATTTGGTTCTTGGATTTGACAATTCCAAAATTTCAGATTTTTTAATTTTTACATGATGTCTATGATTTGCTTGACAATCAGGAAATCCCAAATTGTACATTAGAATCCCGCAATTGTTTGCTGTGTTTTGTCTTTTGTTAGTTGAGTTATCTGCTCAAGGGATCCAAAATTTACCAGTTTAAATAAATCAAAAAAGTCAAATTAAATGTGATTTTATTAAATATTTTAATTTTCACTCAGCTGAGTTGTCCGCAAAAGTGATTTGAAATTTGGATCAAGGATTTGACAATCCCACATTTTTACGTTTAGGTTCTGAATTTACAGTATGAAGCTCATTCATTCATCTTGTTATCTAAATAAATGATGTTGAGTCTTGAAGAACACTGATGACTTGTGGTTGGATAGCACTTTGAATATCTTTGCATCTTCCAGATAGCATTGCTACTTCATTAAACAATGGACTATAACTAGCAGTTCCTTGTCATGTATCAGATATCTTTGCTTGCCATCAGGAAGTTTTCTTGATTCATATGTTACAGGGAGGAAGTCCTTTTCTGAATTTTGAATTTAGAGTACTCCTTCTATTGTGTAATTGGAGGCATCAGTTTATAGTTTGTATACTCTTTCACAATTTGTATATTGCAAGATAGGGGCAGTGACCACACATTCTTTTAAATGTTGAAAGTGTTGATCTCTTAACAGTGTCCATACAAATTTTGCTGTCTTTCCTGTGATTGCAGATAAGGGAGCAGTCAAGACACCCCAGTTAGGGATAAATCTCCTAACATAGGCTATCATGCCTAGGAATGTACAAAGCTTACTCTTATTTTTTGGCGCTGACATATTAGTTATATCTCATATCTTTTTGGGTCTGGTTTCACTCCATCCTTGCTGATAATGTGTCCTAAAAATGTGAGTTTTTCTGAGAAGAAGTCAAATTTTGAGGTTTTGGCTATAAGTTGGTTATCTTGAAGGATGCAGAGGACCAGGTGGATGTCTTTCCTGTGTTGCTCTACAGTTGAGCTGTATATGATTATGTTGTCAAGGTAGATGATAGCCCTTTTTCCAATGTGTTCTTTAAAAACTTCATTAATAAAGATTACAAAGGTACTTGGGGCATTTGTCATGCCAAATTTGAGGAAAACACATTCAAAAAAGCCATACTTAGTTCTGAATCTTTTTTAGATATGTTCTCTGGTTTAACGCAGATTTGGTGATAACCTGCTGTCAAGTCAATCTTTGTAAAGACTTAGGACCCCCCAGGGCATCAAAAGATCATCAATAAAGGGCAGGAGATACTTGTTCTTAATTGTAACCTTGTTGAGCGCCCTTTAGTCTATGACCAGGCAGAGTCCTCCATCTTTCTTTGCTACAAAAAAGGCAGCTGTTTCAAAAGGAGATTTAGAAGGTTATATGAATTCTTCTTTAAGTGCTTTGTCTAGGTAGACTTTTAGTGTTTTGTTATCTTGTGGTGTTAGGCGTCAGATAGGTTGTGCTTTTGATACACTCCTTAATAGGTTAATTTCATGTTAGATGTCCTATTTAGGCGGTAGTCCTGGTAAGTTTTATTGGAAAACTGAAGGGAATTCTAGGATTAGCTGTTGTTGGATTGGGTCTTGTTTTTGTGAGGTCTCTGCATTTTTAAAGTGGATAATCTCATACGTTCAGGTGTTTCAATCAATCTTGCTGGGGTCTTTTTCTTCTTCTTTTTTTGTAATTTTCCCAAATACATGATCTCACATAAGTGTGTCAAGGTGGGTTGGATACACGTGGTGGTGCAACTCTCCTTGTTGTATGGTGAGGGTAGTGCTATCCCAGTAAATATGAGGTTTGGTCTTCCTCATCCAGTCCGACTAAGTATAACATTTTACTTGGAGATTGGTATGATTGGACCATTAAGGGTAGTTTACATGTCTCCTGTTTGGGCACAAAAGGAGTTTGCATCCTTGGCAACTGGTGTGCTCCTGTTATCTGCCATGATAACTCTCTTTACATTACTTTGAAGTGTGGATAGTTTCATGAGGTTGGCAAATTTTTTGTCAACAAGGGATTGATCTGCTCCAGTGTCAAATAGTGCTGTGCCCTAATATCTGCAAAAGCAGAAAGAATAAGTGAGAGGTTTATTTCCATTTTGAGCAGCAAAAAGTATGTGATTTATGGAGGGTAATTGGATCATGGTGATTGAGTCCACATCCTGGTTCCTGTACAAGTCTTGCAAGGTGGGGGAGAGCAGCTTGTCTAAGCACTCCCCTGTGCTTTTCCCTCCTCAGTGGTGTTATCAGTGCTCATTTGATCTGCTTGAGCTGTAAAATTTCTGCCTTGAGAATGGGATTTTTTGGCTCAGTTGTTCTGCTTGTTAGGTCAAGAGGCCTTCTTTGCTGTGGGACTTTCTTTTTGCTTGTTGTTTACATGCAGGTTAACAGATTTTTTACACATCTTTTTTCCTTTCAAAAATATGTCTTGGAGGTTTTTGCAGCAGATCATGTCAAACTGGTATCTTATGTGCATGGGGAGGCCATTGTGGAAGTCCAGTTTTGGTCCAGTCTCATCAAAGTTAATGGTGTTAGGAGCTTAGTCATGTAAGTCTTTGTATGCTGCAATGTACTCCTCTATTGTTCCTGTCATTCTGAAAGTTCTGAGTTCTGTCATGATCACCACATTGGAATCCTTCATGGTAAATATTTTGAGGAACACAGCCTTGAACATGTCCCAGTCTTTGTTGTGACCAGAGTGTTGCTCAAACTATTCACTTACAAAGTGTGAAGCAGCCCTGGTAAAGTGTAAAGAAATTTTAATTGCCCAGAGTTTGTGGGGGTAGCCTACTTGTGTAAACTTGTTTGGGTGCTTTGAATCCAAAGGTTGGCATTTTCAAAGTGTATTCCTGAGAGCGTTCCAATTTTTGTTGAGTGTATGCGTTGGAACATGATGTTGAGTATTTTGGTTGCGTCAGGAACTGGTGGTGGATTCAGGACTCTTTTAATACTGAGAAAATTGTACTGTTTGGTTGGTACAAGGATATTGTTGAAGACAGTGAATCCTGTGGGGACGCCCTGACCTTCCTTGTATTGTCTCCAGCTGGTGGGGAGTGCCATCTGCTGGGTTCTTTTATTTGGAGGAATTTTTCTTTTGAGTTGTGTAGGTGTGGATAACCTACCTGTGCTATCACTGTTGAGTATAACTTCTGAGAAGTATAATAAACAAGATAAAGGGGAAAATAAGAAGAGAATTATATTTTATTAGATATGGTTTAGATTATTATATAATATCATGAGAAGCCACATGTTGTCCATGTACATTGTGGCAGTCATGGGGCTTGTCCAAGTAGTGATCCTCTTAGGACTTGAAATTTTTGATCTCCATAATAGATGGGTGAATGATATGAGTGCCACTGACTTAATGATTAGTTGGGAAATCATTTGGAGAGTCACTCAGGTAATTGCTTTCCCAGGAGGGAGTAATTGAAAATGTTGTGACAGGGGGATAGTTTTTGTCATACTAAAATTTTTTTGGCCCATGATTTCTTTCTTGCCCCAAATGGGCATAAGTATAAAAATTTGGTTAATGTCAGGAATATTCCTGACAACAACACCTGTTTTCCAGGTAGGTTTTGTGGAGCCTATGTGTCAGGGCCCAGAATGCCTTAGACAACCAGCTGGTCTTCTTAGAGGCCAAACAACTTGCAGCCTGGAAACCTTTACCAATTGTCTCCCAGAGCAAGAAACCCCACCTTTCAATTAACAAATGGCCCAGGATTTGAGAGGCACACAAGCCTCAAATCCCTGGCTTCAATTATATTAACAAATTAGGCCCTCTTAATTATCAGAAAATGATACATTGGGAGCGCAATTGTTCAATTGTGCAATTGGGTGCTCAATTGCTTGAGGGTTCTATGAATAGCAGCAACACCTTGGCTTGCTGAAGCCCAAGAAAGGTTTCTGTTATATCAACCAATGACCATCCATCTCCAGGCCCAAGTACGCAAATTCCAATCAAAATTGTAAGCTTAACTGAAATTGATGCCATCAGATCTCTGGTGGTACAAAAGGCCACAAAATTACCTGTAAGTATAAGTAGTGAGAAGGAGAAGCCCTCCTCATTGTTAACATCTTAAAAATAAACAACTTTATGCTCAGGATCAATTATTTTCTTGCAAGAATTATCTATTTTTGCACCAATATAACTATTCTGTTGGCATTTATTTGTGATTCCACTACACATTACAATCTCACATATCTGTCCTCTCCTGGCCACCAAGAGTGATCATTTTGCCTTCCATGCTGGAGATTCTTCCTACTCCCCACTGCCAACTGTGCCTCCTGCCCAGGACTTCAGTAAGTTGGGGTTTGTCTATATCACAGTATTGGGGCTGGCAGACCAGGTTGTGCCCCATACTGGGAGTTGGTGTCCCCTAGCTACTGCAGTCAACTACCTGGTCAGAATTGTGCCTATTATGTACATGGTCTTCCAGGCCCGGCCCACCTCCCCTGTGGGAGTCCAGCTGGACTCTGGTATATGTCATGAATGACATTTCAATACTTGTATTGAAAACCTGGGAATCAAAACCCGGGTCTCAGGAAAAGCCTTATGTTGACCAGAGTGGACAGGAAACCGCCCAACTGCCAGTTGGGTCAAACCCTGGATCACCCAAGATAGATGCCCCAACCAAGAGGAACAGAAACCTGCCAAACTGCCAAGTGTTAATACAGGAGGTTCAAAATCAACGTTGAAGACCCTGAAATTGAACCCCAAACCTCCAAAGACTACTCAAGTCACACAAAGTGGACAGAAACCTGCCAACTTGTTAAATTGAAAAACCAAGTTGACAAGTTACTCTGAGACCTGCCAGTCTCCCAAGAAAAATTCCACAAATGGTCACCAGATTGCTGCCAATCTTGCGCCACCAAAGATCCAGACCTATGCAGAGGTTGTAGCTTGCCTTAAGGAGGTTAAAAAAAAACCTACTGCTAACTCTGCCAAAGACCACCAGCAGCTGCCAGGCTCCTGTCTGGAATGGGTAGTACAATTGAACTACTCAGGTGATGTGGTGAATCAGTAGCGGCAAAAAGAAGCATTGCCACTTCTGTTCACCAGAGCAGGCACAACCTGAATCTGCTACCCTCAAGACTCTAAGCCAAGATCCATGCCCCACCAGTGCCTTGTCTGCAAACCTGAATCCTGAAAAAAATTGAAGAAGCAAAAACCCATGGTATAAAAGCCCCAGCGGTATGATGATGACCATATTGTCATTTTGATAATAAAGTTTTATGAACCTTTGGTATAAACAAATCTTACCTTATCTAGTTTTAGTAATCTTTCATCTCAACTCAGGCCAAGTAGACCATCAGGCACCAGCCCCCTCTGGAGATCAACCTGCCAACCCTTCCCAGGCACTATACTGTCCCCCAGGAGCCCCCTTTGGACCTGTGCATTTTACCAAATACCCGCCCAACCCTGCCTACGCAGAGTAGGCTTGGAGACCATCCTCATTGCCAATCCCTTGGCAAGGACTAGAGAAACCAAATACATAGGACATGAAGGAAAGAGGATCAAGATGCCACCCTTATTGTTCATAGACAAGTACAATTATCTGCCTGCCTATTTTGTTCCCATGACTCCGACCTTAACCCCCAAGACCCAACCACCCAATGTAGACCCCTGCTGCTGCCACAAACACAACACCCAACTGTTTGGAGTACTCTACATTACTCTGACGGGAATGGTAGACACTATGGTGCCCAACTCAGGGCTCTGGTCTTTGCTTGGGCTATCTGTATCCTATATTATCAAGTTAGCACCCATCCTATGGTGGGCATTACCCTCTGGCCCGGCTGTATTCTGTCCCATGTCAACCAATGCCTCTACCTATGCCTGGCTTCCTGACAGTATGGGCTGTGATACTATGGGCGTATTTTTCCAAGATTCTGACAATAGCTGTGGCTTTTTTGTAGTCAGTGTCTTCTCTATGAGTCTATTAAATGTCTTGTGACTGATTTCAGGGATAATGTGGTACTTTGGCTTTTTGGTGTTGAGAAGTGACTCCACAGGCTCAGTCACAACACAGGGCATAGGCACTTGGCTATAGAACACAGCAATATTTTTGAGCACCTGCTCTTGATCAGTGGTTTGATAGTATTGTGGATGCTCATTGTCATCTTTCCCTTTTTTATCACTTATGTAAGGATCTTATGAGGTGTCAAGAACTGGCTTTAGCTTATTCATGATAGTAGCCAGAAAATCATTGAAAAAGTATACAGGGTCATATACAAACACACCCTCTTGGTGGTGATGTCATTTCCTGTCTTGGTGGTGATGACCTTAGTGTATTTTCTGGTCAGCTTCTAGACCATAGGATTTATGCTCTGTTCCCCTTGAGCTAGTTGTGTCAGTGCAACCTCACTATTGAACTCTCTTCTCCCATCTCCTTCCTGAGTAGGCACTTGTGTTGCACTAGCTCAATTTTTTGATCCACAAGGGCATCCACATCCAGGACGTACTCCTTCAGCACCTTGGCTTTGTTGTTGTGAAGCTTCCATTTTGATATAAAAATAAAATGAATTTAAAATCAGTTCATCTATATAATTTATTTATTGTAATTTTTATCTCTCCATATATAGTAGCATGAAAGCTTGTAGCCACTACTGCTTATTTCAAATTAGGTTTTAGAATTCTATATTAATAATTTTGGCTATAAATGTGCACTGTTACTTGTACATTTGGATAAATTTGATATTTTATTGATTCTAATCCCAAAAAAGACACTCAGAATATTTTATTTTCTTTTCATATTCTATATTGTATTATTGATTAGGACAAGCTTGTAACATTATTATAGATTCATTGATTTGTGTTGATATTGGATATTTTTGTTGTCAGTTTCAGTTGCTATTAGGGCTTGTTGTTAGATCAAGTTTGTAACTTTTGTGACTGAGTTTCATGGTTCATAAAAAACAGTAGATTTGTTCTGTGACTGAAAATCATGTGTTTTAGTCAGAGCAGGGACAGAAACAGCAATTGTGCAAACACAGTGTCACAAACCCATTTTTTTGGATGTTTTGGATTGGTTCATAAAACAATCTGGATAGATTTGTGTCACAACTTTTGAAGTATGTCACAATTTGTGCCTCATTCCATTGTGTGGATCATAAAGTATAAAAGGAAGGTGGCTTTCAAATATGAAGCAGAAGATTTCATTTTGTGAAGGGATGCAGGATGTAAAATTAGAATGGTTCTCAAAGGGAAACATATGATGTCATTTTGTACAAGGCACATGATGTAAAATTAGAGCAAGTTCAGTTATGAGACTTTATTTTTTAAATTGAATTTATTAAAGCTTTACCTGCCATTACCTCACAACAATATATTTGATTGTGCCACAGTTTGTTTTAGATAATTATATTAAAGCACCAGTTGGAATATTTAAAAATATCTACTTCAATTGAAAGGAATAGGTTGCATACTTAGGATTGGACTTAACACAAAACCACATGAGATTGTGCTTAGTCACATCACAAATGTGAAGATTTGTTTTGTGAGATTAGGAGCAGTGCACAAAATGTGGCAGTTGCAATTGTGAACTTCCCCCCTAAAGACACAAAATAAATCTGCATGAATTTTGATGTGACATGAAGGTCACAAAACCAATTGTGCCAATTTTGGTGCTTGTCCCAACTCTAGTTCTAGTGTTTGGTACACTCATTGAATCATTATAAAATAGTTTTTAAATCTACTGAGATAAACATATATTAGTCAGTTTAGAACACATAGCTCAGTCTAAAAACAAAATCAAAGTGGGTCCAAATCTATTATAATTTAATATAAAGCCCTTAATTTTTGATTTCATTTTTAAACTGAGTTCATGCGTTCTAAACTGACTAATATATATTTATCTTAACAGGTTTGAAAACTACTGTACATTCATCCCCAGTTTGAGTAGGTCATTGTATGACTGGACATTTTTGCCAAATAGTGCACAATTTCTATAGAATTATCTTTTATTTAGATCTAACAAGTTGAAATTTTTTGTTTGACTGAACCTATGTATTCTAAATTATATAAATATGTTTATCTCAATAGGGTTGAAAACCACTGTACAATAATCCAGTACTACTTTAATAGTCTTAAATATAGTGATATAATCCATACAGTAGTTTTAAAAGCTATGGCAACAACCAAAAATACCTCAGATTTAAACAAAATGATTTCAGATTTGAACAAAATCCAAGTATCAGGTTGAAATATAAACTCTGTTAACAGGGACTTTTGGCGTTAATGGGCAAAATGGGTCAACACAGCAAACAAGTGCTCACACACAAAAAAAACTATTCAAAATAGAATCTGAAATACATTGATTCAAAAACAAAATAGTGTGAGTTGAAAATTGGTGTACATATGTTTACTATGTGAATTGGTGACAAAATACAGTAGTTTTAAGAGCTATGGTGACAACCAAAAATACCTCAGGTTTAAACAAAATGATTTCAGATTTGATCAAAATCCAAGTTGCGCTAGATTAAGGATTCAAAAAATTTAAATAGTTTCAGTTAATAAATGAACTGTCAAACAAAAAAATTTCACTAGCCTAATAAAACAAAATTATATCAAACATCAAGCGGTGTAATGTAAACCACAAATAAATAAAACTGACGCAACAAGTGAAATGGATGGATGCTGTTCCAGAGTATATTATAATCCAAGCAGGATTCATAAGAGGCACCAACAAAAGGACTAAAATGAAACAAAATTAGAGCAATCTAGAAGCAAGATTCACCAAGCACGTAACAAAATGAAGTCACACAAGATGTGTAGTATGAGCAGCCTAAAATAGAAAATTAACAGCTTTACAGCCAGTAAACAGCTATCCAATTTAGGGACAGAGGCATTTTATTCATTTTCATGGCTCCTGATTTGTATAAAATGGTTTTGAGAACCTTCCAAATATGGACTCAAGATTACAATAAAAATAAATCATTAGTTTTTCAAATTTCTACTTTTAGTGATTTTATCCTGGTTTTTTTACAATAGGTTTTACTAGCAATATCTTTGACGGCGTCAGCAGCCAAGCCAACAGCAGCCAAGCCAGCTTCAATGAAGGTGAGGCTCAGAACGTGGAGGCACCTGTTTACACCCAAGCCTTTGAGACGGGTAACAAGGAAGCTAAACTGTTACTGACCCCAACCCATATGACTTTGACTTGTTCAGTAGTCACTTAGTGTCTAGCTCTGCCCCTGCCCCTGCCCCTGCTCCTGTACCCACCCCACACAAGCTGCCTGTCAACCAACCAATCAAGATGGCAACCTTGATTTGGAACAACTTTCTGCCACCAGCCAACCTGCCTCCCTACAGCCAATCAGGCTTCAGATCCCCCAGCCCAGCGCCCCAAGCAACAAGTCATTACTGCTCAGATTCTTCAAGAAATTGTGGCACTGAACCTGCAGGGTCTGTCATGGGACCAGATTGCTGCCCAGTTTCAATTCACCTGGGCTACTGTCATGCGGGAATTCAACAACCTGATGAAAAGGGGGAATCTGATTGGGATAGCCAAGAAGCCCAAGAAGGCCTCCAAGTCCCAAATCAAAGAGGCATACCCAATTATGCTTGACCTCCTGCAGCGGGACCCCAAGCTTCTCTTGACCCAGGTCCAGAAGCAACTTGAGCACCATGGTATTTGGGTATCTGAGCGCATGGTGCAGCTCTGAATATATGGGAAGGTGGCTTCAATACAGGTTCTTACCAATTTTGCCGGCAACCAATGGGATGGCACTGAGGATTCCCTGTATGACACCACCATCAAATCAACCCTGGTCTGATGCCTGACTAGTCTAACTGATAATGTCATGTTCATCTCCTATTATAAGCTATTAATAGCTTGTGATGATTTTGGCAAGCAAGGAAGAGCCACCACTCAAAAAGGAAGGAAAAAGGTCAAGAAGGGGACTTTCATTGGTGCGTTTCTGGCTATTTCAGCCAAGGGTTTTGTCTACTATTGGACAAACCCATATTTCATTGATGGCTACTTGTACAGCCACATCCTCAGTGGATTACTTGACTCCTGGGATGTCTCAAATTCCAAGTACCGGGTTTTCTTGAGCCACCAGATGGAGGGTAGCACCACCACCCTTGAGGCCATCCAGGAACACGGGCGCAGGCCTCAGTATACCCAGCTGGTCACGCTGATATCTATCTGGCTGATGTTGTGTTCTTTAATATTAGAGATACACTCCAGGAGCGCCACCCTCAGGCTTTCAACAACCTCTATCTTGGGGTCCTTGGCCACAATTTTCTCTTTGGTCACCAAATGGTGGCTGACTTGTTTGCGCAAATTGACTTTCATGTGAATATGAACAACCAATCACGCAAGGATAAGCGCCTCCCACAATGTGCCACAGCACCTACCCACCAATCAAGGCAATGACAGAGAAGGAATATGACAAGCGGTATATGGCAGCCATTACATGAAATCCTCCTATCCCTACCCCCGCCACCACTACCCCCATCTTCTAGCCCCACCCACCCAATCACAGACCCCCCAGGCCAGCACCGCCTCTACGTCTTCCTTTCTGTGCCATTCTGCCTACTAGGCATCACTCTTCCCCGCCTCAATAAACCCCCTGGTTCCAAAAAGTTTCTATTTATATTATCTTTATTTTGAATTTCAATTGTTCATGTTCTCTTTGTTCATAGTTGGCTATATTCCTTATGTTCAGCTTATTTCTATAAAATCACATATTGGTTATGCCATGTATCTAGATACAGAACACAGTTATTTTTAGCATCCAAACACAGCCCCTTGTGAAAATATTAACAACAATTTGGTGATCAGCTAAATTTGAATTCAAAAATTATAGGTTAACTGTTTTTAGATAAAGTTGTTACTGATCCAAATTCAAACCTTAATGATAAACTTTAAGCCAATCAGGAGCCAAGTAATAAAGTGATTGTTATGACATAAAGGGTCATTCAATAATTCTTTGATGTATGTGCGCTAATTAATATGATTGGATGGTTGTTTTGCCATTGTGCACCATTGCTGCTGTGGCAAATTGTTGGTGGACTAGTGCCCAATCAGCGGCTGGGTTAGCACCAGTCCACCAACAACTTGCCACAGCAGCAATGGCGCTCAATGGAAAAACATCCAGCAAATCATATTAATTAGTGCACACGCATCAAAGAATTATTAATGACCCTTTATGTCACAATAATCACTTTATCACTTGGCTCCTGATTGGCTTAAAGTTTATCATTAAGGTTTTGAATTTGTATCAGCAACAACTTTATCTAAAATCATGTAACCTATAATTTTCTAATTCAAATTTAGCTGGTCACCAAATTGTTGTTAATTTTTTTTACAAGGGGCTGTGCAAAGCGCCAAAAATAATATGGCAATTTTGGAAGCAATGTCAACACAAAGCAAACAATACATATCAAGATAAGCGTAAACATATACACAATGGGTAAAAAGATGGGATAGTGTAGCAAAAAGAAAAACAGTCATAAATAAACAAAGAGGCAATAGTATCAGAATAATACAGATTTTATTGTGATGAAAGCTATAAAAACATATGGAAAGGTTAGTAAAAAATCAGTGAGAGGATTGGAGAAGCTGCTAAAAGACCTCAACTCAGCAATTGCTGAAATTAAAGAAATTGACTGCAAGTTCAAAGCAAGAGTTAAGTCTGCTGTCCTTGAAGGGGACAAAATAGACAAGGTGTCTGCAAAAGCCCTTATGACCAAAATACCAGAAACCCCAGAGAAGAAAATTGAGCGCTTACTAAATATTCAAAAAACTGTGGTCAAGGGCGTCCAGTTCAAGTCATTTGCCCTCTCTGCACCGTCTTTCTGGACAGATGACCATGAAATGTATGCTATCTCAAGCCAGCCAAGCGCACCAGGAAAGAGGACACAGAATTGCTGCTCAACTTTTTGCGACAAGAATGGCCAAGCCGGCCAAGGCTGCAGGCAAGGAAGAAACACAAGAAGATAACCTAAAAAATAAAATTAATAATTTTTCAAAATACTTACCTTTTTTTCTTAGAAAACATAGACGGTAACTCTGCCGGATCCTGGTCCCTTTTGTCCCCCCCACCTTCTATGCCAACTACGCCACTCATATGGCCAAGCAGCTGTATCTGTCCCCCTTGTCTTGCAGGAGCTGGAGGACTGCATCCACAGGTCCTTTCCTATATTGCAGGAGTCATTGGCTGGGCTGACACATGGCAAGAGAGCATCTGAGTGGGCATTTACTGCCTACAAGGATGCCCAACTGGTCTGCCTGGACCCAGTATTCCTCAGTGGAGTTTACTGTGTAAACTCTATTGAGCTTGTTTGGGACGTCCTGGAGACGCTCCCATTCAAAAATGCTCTGGAGATGGGCCAGGCCCATGTGGCTGCTTGCTTCTGCTTTCCGGTGGAGCACACAATATCTTACCTGTTGGAGAACTTTGGGCGTGCAGTGTCAAAATTGGCTGATGCAGACGCAACAGCCATCAAGAGAACCAAAATCCTCCTGGCGGACTTTGGGCTGGCCTGGAGTGCCAACAAGACAGGGGTACCTCAAGCAATGGAGCTGACCTTTGCTAAAACCTTACACAAGAAAAAAATAAGCGCAGTATACAATAAACTGTGTGAATTACTGAAGCCTTTGCTGGACAAAGGCTTCATCTGGTGGTTTACCTGGGGATTGTGTTTTACTTTGGGATGAGCGCTGATGTAGAGGATCTTGCCGGGGTCCTCCTAGGAATGACAAGGCCAGGCTCTCCCTGGATGGGAAGAAGGTCCCCCCCGGGTACAATTTGGTGGATCACGTGATACAGGACGCCCTGGTCCTGGCTGGCATCTTCAGATTTTCAGCCCCGCCAGAAAAGCTATTCCTCCATTCCCACCTCACCATCCTTCCTTTTACCAGCAGGCATAAATACTTTAATACGGGTGTATCCACCGTCCACAGTGTGGCGGTGGAGGTTGTGCGCCACCTCCATTGCGGGGTGGGTACATACCGCCAAACCCATTATAGGCACACTTAAATTTATCTCTTTATCAATAAATATATTTATACTCTACTATATTTTTATATTATAAATAATTTTTCAAATAATATTTTAGCAAACAAGATTTACAAAATATATTGCAGAAATGGGTTTCATAAAAGTATTAAATAATACAGTAATAAAATAAATTTCAAATTTACAATTTATGTTTAACTTTTATAGGACTATTTTATATTTATTTGACAAAAGTGATATAAATATATTTGCATAATCCAGTATCAAGTGTTTGGGATAACGCTAGATGTCATAATAAAAAATAAAATAAATAAATAACTTACCTCCATTGATGGTCTTGCCAAATGTGATTGTGGGCTTAGAAGCTTCTAAATATAAAATGCTAATTAATAAATCTTGAATAGTAAATAAGAGAATATAAAAAAATTGAACATACTAAACCTTTAATTGACTGGCTGTTTGGCTAGGCACGCGGGGATGAACAAATCAGCGTGACCATAGAATTTGGCCACAGTCTCAGCTGGGAGGGTATGGATCCCAGCCTGCAACAGATCAAACAGGTCCTTGGTCTCAGTTGGGGTCCCTTGTTTTACAACTTGCTTGAGCAACCCAAAAACTTCTTTGATGGGATTTAGGAAGGGCAAATAGGCAGGGAGGAAGAGAAGGTGCAAATTTGAAGTGGCAAATGCTGGGGGCCCACTGCAATGCTGGTGTCAATCATTGGGAATTATTTGAGAATATCAGCCACCTTGTGGAGACTAACATTGTCCAGCACAATGACGTTGATAAAGCCCAGGCTTGTGCGCCTCAGGTGCTCCTGGACCAATTAGAGGAATGATAGAAAGATCCTACTGTTATGCAAACCCAATATCAGTTGGTAGAGATCAACCCCCTTTGGACTTAGGAGAGCCACCATTGAATAGGCTGTGGCGCGGACTTCAGCACGCTAAGCCATCCCATCATTTGAGCCTTTTGAGACATAGCCATACTCATTCCACATAGACAAGGCAAATACTGATTTGTCGATATAATAGAATTTGAATGTCCCCTTGGCTTTGAGGAAAGTATGAGCCTCTGCGTATTTTTTACAGGTCTCAACATTGGCTGGGCTGTTTCTGTTGTAGGGAGATACCCCAAGATTTTTCCAGGAAAATCACATTCCTTTCACCAGATGGTAGTAAAAGGAAATCAAAGCCTAAACCCCAAAAGTAGATTTGATCATGGCCTGAATATTTGCCAGTTCAAGATGGCAGTCCTGGTTTATCCACTGGCAGATTGTCCATTTGTGCTCCTTGGTGAGCATGGTAGAAACGCGCAAGGATTTCTCTGCGGCAAGGACTCAGCCAGTATTGATGAATTTGTGGAGGGTCTTGATGGCGTACTTGGGATCCACTCAGACAATGGCTGCATCCGCCTTGTAGTCACCAGATTCACACATTAGCTTGAGCAGGATGATGTGTTTGATATCTGGGATGCGCTTCTGAGCGGTCTTGATAGGCCCAATGAACTGGGATCCTGATTGGTGACAGGCTTGCAAGGCATGGGCACCTTGTTGTAGAAGACTGCAACCTTTTTAAGCACTAACTGTCCCTCATTGGTTTGATAAAACTTGGGCTCCTTATCCTCTTCCCAATTGCCATCACTGACTTAGGGCTTGTAGCTAGTATCAAGTACAGGCTTCACCTTCTCCAGCATGGCTGACGGGACTGACTCTTGCCGGTACACAACGTTAAACACATATGAAGTAAGTTCTACCTCCTTGTTTCTAACTTTCTTGGTGAAGGTAACCTTGGTGGGCTTCCGGGTCAGCTTGGGGACCCAAGGGTTTATGCTCTGCACCCTAGCAGCTTGTGTTCCTTGAACCAGCTGTGTCAGTGCAGCATCACTATCAAACTCTTCTCTCCCGTCTCCTTCCTGAGTAGGCATTTGTGTTGCATTAACTCTGTTCTTTGACCTGCAGGGGCAACCACAACTGCAGCGCACAACAGGTGCAATGGTAGTCTGTTGCTGTGCTCCTTCCATTTTGAGAATTTAATAAAATTTTAAATAAATATCAATTAAGTTACTCCCTAATTTAAATTTTTGCTTTTATCTGAATATGGGTATATAATTAATATTTTCCACCCCCATAACCAAATTATAGATTTTTTATTTCTTAATTAGTTGTTTTTGGTTTTACAACGCCTCTTTTTAGAATACCCAAAAAATTTCCACCCATTTCCCCAGATTTTACGCCAAATTAAGCACCCAACACAATATTTTTAAAATTTACGTTTCAGATCTTGTGTCTTATTTTAGATACCTTGATATCATTCTTGATTACAATCCATTGCACACACTGAGCAAGTGATTTTGTTTACATAGTGAGTTGCTATTGTGTTTTGTTTTTGGGTTGAGTTTTGACACACCGTGCTTGGGCGTATTTTGTCACCAATTTACATAGTAAACATATGTACACCAAAAGTCAACTCACACAATTTTGTTTGTGAATCCATGTATTTTGGATTATATTTTGAATGATTTTGCTTTGCACGTGAGCACTTCTTTGCTGTATTGACCCATTTTGCCCATTAACGCCAAAACTCTCTGTTAACAGAGTGTATATTTTAACCTGATAGTTGGATTTTATTCAAACCTGAAATCATTTTGTTTAAAACTGAGATATTTTTGGTTGTTGCCATAGCTTTTAAAACTACTGTACACCCAAGCCTGGTGAGTCAAAACTCAACCTAAAACCAAAACACAATAGCAACTCACTATATAAACATAATCACTCAAATGTTGTGTGCAATGGATTGTAATCATGAATAATACCAAGAAATCTAAAATAAGACACACAATAAAAGACATAAATTTTAAAAATATTGTGTTGGGTGCTTAATTTGGCATAAATTCTGGGGAAATGGGTGGAAATTATTTGGGGTATTCTAAAATGGGTGTGGTAAAACCAAAAACAACTAATTAAGAAATAAAAAACTATAATTGGGATATGGGGGTGGAAAATATTAATTAAATACCCATATTCAGATAAAAGCAAAAATTTAAATTAGGGAGTAACTTAATTAAAATTTATTTAATATTTTATTAAATTCTCAGGATGGAAGAAACACAACAACAGAGTGACAATACACCTGTTGTGCACCGTGGTTGCAGTTGCCCCTGCGGGTCAAAGAACAGAGTTAGTGCAACCCAAGTGCCTACTCAGGAAGGAGACATGAGAGGAGAGTTCAATAGTGATGCTGCACAGACATAGCCGGTTCAAGGAGCACAAGCTGCTGGGGTGCAGAGCATCAACTTTTGGGTCCCCAAGCTGACCTGGAAGCCAACCAAGGTCACCACTACAAAGAAAGTTAGAAACAAGGAGGTAGAACTTACTTTGTATGTTTTTGACGTTACGTACCAGCCATAGTTGGTCCTGTCAGCCATGCTAGAGAAGGTGAAGCCTGTACTTGATACTAGCTACGGGCCCTACGTCAATGATGGTGTTGTAAAAGTTGCAGCAAATGGTTGCTAGTTTCTAAAAACAGTTAGTCAGATACCTAATTCTTATTACTATACCTGTTGATGGTATAGTGGTAGCCTGTGAAATAAAAGAATAATAATAAGGTGTATAGACAAAATTTGTGTTTATTTAGATATTATTGCACCTATATAGTGTGAGGCGGGGGAATTGCCACCAGAGGCAGGGAGGCACAGACAGAAGGACTTCCCAAATGGAGGAGAGTGGATTGCCACAGCTAAAGGTCCCGCGCAAGAGAACAACCACTTCCTTGCAACTTTCCTTAAGGAGGTAGATATAAATAATTTTTTGTTCTATTTATAATTCTGTAAGTGAAGCCTGTGCCTTGTGCGCATTCAAAAGGCAGATTGAACACCAGTTTTAGAGGAGTTTTAAACGTCTTTATCACTAGTAGAATCAGGGTGCAATAGCGCAATTGCGCAATTGTTCTGTTGCTTGGTTCCTAGATGGACAACTTAATGTTTTATCCATTTAATCTGCAACATTTCCCACCACTGGATTAGACAACAGGGTCAAGAATGGCTTGGCGTCTCTAGGTAGCGGCTATAGTGTTAGGGTCAATTCACATGTCTTGTTAAGTGAGGGTTTGTTGCCCAATCCTTGGTCATTGGCTTTGTGGATCTGTAGGCACCCAGTTGTGTTTCTTGGCTGTCATTCAGGTGGTAGAACAGTTGGTGCGGTACTGGAAGAGTCTTGTTAGTCTCCAATAAAAGCCTTGTTCTTTCATTCTTATTCCTCATACTTTGATGCAACACTATTGCAAACAGGACAACAACCCATGGAATTTTTTAATTAGGCTTTTGTTTTTTTGGGTTGTTGTCCTCATTGGGGCTTACTCTTGGTCACTAGGAGCAGCATGCATATACTGAGCGTGTACTCTAGTGATCAATTGCCCAGAATGGGGCTCTTTAAGGGTGTAAAAGTTGGGGCCAGTCTTCTGGATAACTTGAACTGGGCCTTGCCAAAGGGAGACAAGTTTGGATTTGCAGCCGTACCCTCTATTGCTGAAGAAGTAGACTGAGTCTCCTACCAGGTAAGTGGGCAAGGTGGGGCGTTTGGATGCAGCTTGTTCTAAGTCCTGCAAATTATGGTTTAAGTTTATAGTGTAGACCTCTGATTGCAAGCAAATAAGAGATTGAACCAGCTTGTTGAGGTACAACTCTGGGGACACAGCCAGGCTGGGCTTTACCAAGGAATATAGTAAAGGGGGAAGTACTGGTTGCAGGCTGTAGAGCAGTTGGAAGGGTGGCTTGCTAGTGGCACAATGATACCCAATGTTATATGCAAAGGTGGCCGCAGGTAGGAAGGTATCCCATTCAGTCTCATGTTGGTGACTGAGCTTCCAGAGTATCTGGACCAGGCTCCCATTAGTGCGCTCTACCATGCCATTTGTCTGTGGGTGATAAGGAGTGGATAGTGTCCCACAAATTCCCATCAGTTGGTTGAGGTGGGGGATGATATAACTGGTGAAGTTGGTACCATTGTCTATCAGCAGGATCTGGGGCAACCATGTTTGTGTATGATATTCTGCAGGATGAACATGGCTGTCACCAATTCAGATTGGTTGGGAATTGCCTTGGCCTCTACCCATTTATTCAGATGATCAACAGCCACAATGATAACTTGTTGCAACTGTTGGTAGCTGGCAGGGGGCATACTACGTCAATGGCTACAGTGTGGAAGGCAAACCCAGGGCGTACAAGTCTGTGTTGGAACTTGACAACCTTAGGTCTCTCAATGTTGCAGTCATGACAGTTGGCTAGCATATCTACTACGTCAGTGTGCATTTCTTCAGAAGCAGTACTGCTGTAGCAGAGCTAACGTCTTCTGTATGCCACCATGGCCAGTAGTCTTGTGAGCAGCCACCACTTAGTCCATGCGTAAGGATGGGTATATGTAGGGTAGCCAAGAGTCTCCACAAAGCTTCAGGAGTTGTCCCTTAGAGACCTTGGTATCAACAGTTAGCTTCTTGAGAGCTCTCTGTATTTTTACTGGCTCCTCCCCCACAAAGAAGGATCTTCCATAGGCTTTTCATAGAGTTTGTCAGCCATGGGGGATACTAAAGCAACAGTGGGAAGGCGGAAGAGATAGTCAACATTCTGGTGGGCTGCTCCAGCTCAATGAATGCTTTTTTAGTCATAAGCCTGAAGTTTAATGGCCCAACACTCCAGACGTCCTTTGGGGTCCTTGAGGGTCTTCAGCCATTGCAAGGAGGCATGGTCTGTTACAACTGTGAAATGTACTCCATGGAGATAGACTCTGAATTGTTGGTAGGAGTATATCACAGCCAGACGCTCTTGTTTGATGACAGTGTAGTTCCTCTCATGAACATTAAGCGTACGTGAGCAGTATCCAACAGGCTTAAGTCCGTTGGAGTCCAGTTGGGAGAGAACACCCCAAATTGCAGTCAGACTAGCATCTGTATGAACCACAAACGGCTTGGCAAAGTCAGGGTAGGCCAGTACGGGGGCTGCAGTCAGTGTTTCTTTGAGAGTATTGAAGGCAGATTGGCACGCTGGTCTCTAAAAGAATTCCTTATTAGCTTGGCAAAGCTGAAAAAGGGGGTTGCTCAGGGATGCAAAGTTGAAGATGAAGCGGCAGTAGCACCCAATAATCCCCAGGAAGACCTGCACGTCCTGCTTATTGGCTGGGATATGTGTTTTCTCAATGGCTTCCACCTTCAGAGGTACAGGGCAGAGTCCATCTTGGCTAATGATGAACCCCAAGAACTCAATGTGTTCCTTGAAGAATTTGCACTTGCGTGGCTTGAGCTTGAGATTGGCTGCAGGTAACCTCTGGAAGACTTCCTCCAAGTAGTGTAGGTGATCATTAAAGGTTCAGGAGAATACATTAATGTCATCCAGGTAGACCAAGACACTGGTGAGTTTGAGGTCGCCCATCGCTGCATCCATGGTCCACTGGAAGGTAGCCAGGGCATTGGACAGACCTTGAGGCATCCTTGTGAGTTGGAATAGCACTTGGTCAGTGACAATTGCCCATTTTCCTTGATCAGCGGGGGTAGGTTGATCTGCCAGTACCCACTGATAAGGTCCATGGCACTGAATAACTTGGCGCCACCCAGTTGGTCCAAGGTATTGTCAATACAAGGGAGGGGATATGAATCCTTCTTGATAACAGCATTCAGTTGACAGTAGTCAATCACCACATGGTTGCTGCCATCCTTCTTTTTGACAATCAGGAGAGGGGAAGCCCAAGGGCTTTTACTGGGGACCAGTAAGCCAGATCCCAATAGCTTCTGAAGCTCCTTGTTAGCCACAGCATGATTGGCTTGACTGCACTGTATAGGTCTGGAACAGATAGGTGGACTGCCTTAGGTGTCAATATGATGAGCACCATCTGAAGCCTTGCCCAGGTCATAATCATCCTTGGCAAACACATCCTTATACTGGTTGAAGAGATCCATAGCTTGATCCTTCTGCTCTTTGGAGAGGCTGGATAGGGAGCTGCTGCTTATGACTGATAGCACCAGTGATTGCTCACAAGGTAGACCCAACTCAGAGAAGTCTGCAAAGGGGGCAGTCTCCTGCAGGTTGTCATGCTCTTCCAGTTGTATATAAGCCATAAGTTGGTGTTTGGAGACAACCATAGATTCACAACTCATGTTGGACAAGAGTATGAGTACCTCCTTCTCACTTGACATGAGGATACCTGATGCAACCCATGGTTCTAGTCTGGAGGCATTAGGGGTGCCAAAGATTTCTCCATGAGTGCCAGCTGGTAGAGCCAGTGAGAGGCCTGTATTGTGGATCACCTGAGAGCCAGGTGGAGTAGTCACATTACAGGAGGCGTATAATGGGATACCCTTGGCTTCCACAATTGAGAGAGGTAGCACCTTTGCCTTCTTACTACACAGTGTATAAGCAACTGTAAGCTCTCCATTGGTGTACTCCAGATTGATGTAGTTCAGACGTTTGAACACCTCTTCCAGGGGTTCCAGGTGTTTGTTATAGATGCAAGAGAAGACATTAATATCATCCAGATAGACCAGGGCACATGAGGGCTTGAGGTCCACCATCACAGCGTTCATAGCTTGTTAGAAGGTGGCTGGGGCATTAGAGAGACCCTAAGGCATCCTGGTAGGTTGGAACAGCCTTTGGTTGACAAGAATGGCATACTTCTCTGGGTCATCTGGAGGGAGATCAATCTGCCAGTAGCCAGGTATCAGGTCCATGGCCAAGAAGAACTTGGATGTGGGGACCCAGTAGTCAAGATTTTCTTGTATTCTCACGGTGCAAGAATCCAACATTTCTGATTGAGAGGCAAAGTCAACCAGCGGAGGGGCATCAGAAGGCTCTGTTGTAAAGGAACAACAAGTGCCAGCGTCAAGCACATGCTTGTCAGGGGGGGGAGGAGGGAGGTGAAACCACAAATGCAGCCAAAGATTTCTCCTTTTCCTGGCTGCTTAGTAGTTTTTTGAGTGATCCTCATTGTACTCCTCAATGCCAGAATCATCAGTGAATTCTTCCTTGCTCTGAATAGCCTAAGGTTTAGTTGCTTTAGAACCATCAGGAGTGATGTAGTGATTGCTATCAGGCTCCCAGGGAGACTCCAGGGTGCCTGCTGAAGGTGCAATGAAGGAGACATCCTCTTCATTGCTTCTGCAACAGTGGTGGTATTCAGGAAGGGACAATGTAATATGGATCTTCTGAGAGGGGGAACTATCAGCTTTAGCATTACCATGCAATCCCATCAGAGTATCAGGGGTACTAATTGCTGAGGCATCTTCAAGGTGCTTTCTTAGTTGGTCCAGAAGGGAGTCAAGGAGAGCATGTTGATCATCCAACTCATATAGCCACTCTTTCTTTTCCTGAAAGGCCAGAACTAATTCCTCTTCCAGAAACCCCATCTGTCTCTCTTGAGCCTTTATAGTATCCTGAAGAGCAGAGAATCCCATAGTGCAGCTGTTATGGATGTCTTCCATCTTAGGAGTTTTCTGTTGATGATCATAGAACTCCAGGGCAGCATGCTGATTTATCTGGGTGGGTACCAAGGAAGAAAGTACATGTTTTATCTTGCTCATCCATAGAGCCATCCCAGAGTGGGAGTGAACAGCTTATGATATATTTTGAGCGAGGTTTGTGGGGCCAGAGCAGGGGCCAGAGTGGCTAACAGTTTGGAGGGTTCTAGAATTAAGGGAGATTCCATCAGGAGAACAACCAGAAGAAGGAGGAGGAGAACATTGTCAGAATACTTCCTTCACCAAGGCAGGCTCCAAGGAGCAGGAGACGTGGTTCATGCCAGTTGCTTCAGCCATGGGGTCAGGCTGGATTGGTATCAAGGAGGTAAGGGCTTTTTCAATGGAGTTAATCCAGGAGATTATACTTACTGGGAGCTGGCAATTTCTGAAAGTTGTTGGCAGTTAGGCAACCACTGGCTTAGTCCTGGTTGACCATAGGAAGAGCCATGAAGTCTACCAGATAGAGAGCAAGAAGCAGTGAAGGTTGATCCTGGAGTGGGTTGGGCAGAAGGAGCTGCAGGTATAGGCAAGGTCATCTCTCTCCACAAAAACAGGGCCACAGGGGTAGGAAGAGAGGAAGCTGTGGTTTGTAGAAGCCATTAGCGCCAATGTTGTAAAAGTTGCAGCAAAGGGTTGCTAGTTTCTACAAAAAGTTAGTCAGAGACCTAATTCTTATTACTATACCTGTTAATGGTATAGTGGCAGCCTGTGAAAGGACAGAAGAATAATAAGGTGTATAGAAAAAACTTGTGTTTATTTAGATAGTATTGCACTTATATAGTGTGAGGCAGGGGAATTACCACCAGAGGCAGGGAGGCACAGACAGAAGAACTTCCCAAATGGAGAAGAGTGGATTACCACAGCTAAAAGTCCCGCGCAAGAGAACAACCGCTTCCTTACAGCTTTCCTTAAGGAGGTAGATATAAATAACTTTGTTGTTCTATTTATAATTTTGGAAGTGAAGCCTGTGTCTTGTGCGCATTCAAAAGGCAAATCAAACACCTGTTTTAGAGGCATTTTAAACGTCTTTATCACTAGTAGAATCAGGGTGCAATAGCCCAATTGCGCAACCGTTCTGTTGCTTGATTCCTAGATGGACAACTTAATGTCTAATCCATTTAATCTGCAGCAGATGGCAACCAGGAAGAAGACAAGGAGCCTGAGTTCTACAGAACTGATGAGGAACAGCTAGTGCTCAAAAAGGTTTCAGCCTTCTACAACAAGGTACCCATGCCTTTCAATCCAGTCCCTGAGCAGGATTCTATTTCAACTACTCCCACTAAGCCTACTCAGAAGCTCATCCCAGATAAAATTCACATCATCCTGCTTAAGCTAATGCGGGAATCTGGTGATTACAAGGCAGCCATGGCTCTTGTTGGGGTGGATCCCAAGTACGCCTCCAAGACCTTCAACAGATTCATCATTACTGGCTGAGTCCTTGCCGCAGAGAAATCCTTGTGTGTTTCCACCATATCACCAAGGAGCACAAATGGGCAATCCACCACTGGATAACCCAAGATTGCCATCTTGAACTGGCAAATATACAGGCAATGGTCAAGTCTGCTTTTGGGGTCTAGGCTTCAATTTCCTTTTACTGCCATCTTGTAAAGGGAATGCAGTTTTCATAGAAAAAACTTAGGTATCTCCCTACAAAAGAAACAGTCCTGTTGCAACTGAACCAATGAGGATTCAGTATTTGGAATTGGGGAAGATAACAGTCCAATAGAAAGGACAGAATAATAAGAATACAGTATTGTTTATTGTAGAATATTGTGATTAATATACCATATAGGGAAAGCCACAAGGCCACAAGGGGGTGGCATAGTGGGAAGTTCCATGTAAGGTTTGAAGCCAAGGAATAACTTGTGTAGGGATCAGCAAGTCAAATTGGTAGTGCTCCTAATTAGGATGAAGTACCCGCCATTTGATATTGCCATCAGATTAATCCATGTTGTTAGATACGTCAAGGGGCAACTCATCAAGCGCCACTGTATAGCGTAAGATATGTTAGAAGGCAAGTCTGGAAACTTGGTTGCAACACCCCCCTTGCCCCCTGCTTGTCATCAGACACTAAGACCGGAGCCTGTAGAAGGTCTGGGAAGGTCTGCACAAACAGCCTTTGTGTGGGGATGGCACAGCAGGGGCGCAAGCAATCATGCTGAAGCTTCTTGGTATTTCCTTGGGCGTCTTTGAGTTGATAGTTATGATTGTTATAGACAACAGCTATCTTGAAGGGCCCTATTTAATTGGGCTCCAACTTGGCAGAATTGGGATTGAGGGTGTAGACAGGGTCACCTACGGCGTATCTAGCTTTGAGGTGCTTTGTCCCTCCTTCAATCTGCCTGTGTTCAATTTCCTGGTCTTTGGCACACCATTGATCTAGGGATGGGGTTAATACTAAGGGAGGCTTATTGGAACCCTGGACTGTAGCTTTCCCTGTTTAACTCCTGTCAGACTATCAGGCGTCTCAAAGGCCAGGGTGCTGGGGCTGAACCCTGTGCCCCTGTTGATTCTTGCTTGCAGGATAAGTAGAGTGATGGGCAGGTGTTCAGTCCATGCGGTGTTGGGGTGCTCTTGTGAGAGCTTGGCAATCAATTGCACCAGTGAGCCATTTAACCGTTTCACATGTCCATTGGCTTGAGGATGGTAGGGGGTCGTAACTATACATTGGTGTGCGTTCTTGGCGCAGTATGCCTTTATGACATGCCCAACAAGTTTGGGGCTGCCATCTGTGATGAGACGTTTGGGTTGCCCAAAGCGGGCCACAATTTCTTTGCCAATGAAGCGGGTGATGGTGGTGGCAGTGTAGTTAGTTGTTGTCCAGGCCACTGGCCAGCAAGTGAAGTAGTTGATGGCAGTGATAATGTACTTCTTTCCCAGTTGGTCTTTGGGGAGTGGCCCCACAATGTCAAGGGCCCACTGCTCAAAGGGTTCCATGGCCTTGATGGGAAGGACAGACTTGGGGGGTGCAGGTTTGGACGTGTTCTTTTCGCACAACACACACGTTTTGAGGAGATCCAAGATGTCTTGACGCATGCGCGGCCACCAAACCTTCTGTTTCATGATCTCAAAGAGGTTACACCCTCTGATGTGACCCAGGGCTTGGTGGTAGTGCAATA
Source organism: Entomophthora muscae (assembly GCA_014839935.2). NCBI lineage: Eukaryota > Fungi > Entomophthoromycota > Entomophthoromycetes > Entomophthorales > Entomophthoraceae > Entomophthora > Entomophthora muscae. The sequence goes on from QTSX02002881.1 coordinate 287,292, forward strand.
TTGTGTTGCCTTGTTGCGTGGTGGGAATGTAAGGCGTCTTCTCATCTGTCTCTGCCCAACAGCAGATGTTACCAGCATTGTTGGTGAACTGACTCTTGTTGTCCTTCAACTTGGAGATGGTTACTGAGTTAAGGCCTCATAGCAAGTTGCCTCAGGGCGGAGGTATAGTATGGGTCAATTGAGGTCCAAACCATTGTCTCCAGTGACAGACACTACGTAGAGTTGCAAAAGGGCATCAGCTGTGACAAGTTCCTTCCCAGGCTTATACTTGATGCGCAACTGGTAAGGGGATAGACACTTGACCCATCCTGCTTGGTGGTGTGTCAAGTGGGACTGCGTGTTGAAGTACTGGAGCAACTTGTGGTCCGTCAGAAAGCGGGGTGGGAAGGTAGCACCTTCCAGGTAACAGCGCCACTTCTCAACGCAGTGCACAATTACCGCCAACTCTTTATTGTGGATGGGATAGTGTTGTTCCAAGTTGGTCAGTTTCTTGGACTCATATGCCATGGGGGGAAAGACGCCATTGTCAGTTTCTACCCTTAGCACGCCCCCTATGGCTCTGTCAGAGGCATCAGTCTCAAGTTTGTACTGACAGTTTTGATTGGGAAACTGCAGTACTGGTGCTGTTGTGAGTCTTTTTTTAACATTTTGAAGGCTCAATCTCTGACAGGGGTCCAATGGAAGCACTGTTTGGTGTTGAGGAGCTCAGTGAGAGGTGCAATTAGTTCCCCACAATTGGGAATGAACTTGCGCATGTAGGCAACCATGCCTAAGAATGTCTGCACCTGGCCCACATCAGTGGGGGGCAGCATGCTGGTGATTGCCTTGATTTTGGCAGGGTTGGGCTTTATCCCTTGGGCAGAGATGCTGTTTCAAGGAATAACAGCTCCGACTTGCGGAACTTGCATTTAGAGGGTTTAGCTTTAAGATGTTTTTTCCAAAGGGTGTCAAGAACAGCACAGAGATGTGTGGTTTGATCTTGACTGAAGACAATAATGTTTTTAAGGTACACAACCACACATTTTCTAATCAGTTCCAAAAATGCTTTGTTCATCAACATGGCAAAGGTGGAAGGAGCGTAGATCATTCCAAAGTTCATGACCCGACACTCAAACAACCTGTAGTGCGTGTGGAAGGCAGCTTTTGCCTCATCCCTTGGTGTAATGCAGACCTAGTTGTACCCTGCAGTGAGATCAATCTTGCTAAAGACCTTTGCACCTGCGAGTGTATCAAACAGGTTGTCAATCAGCGGCAGGGGATACTTATTCTTAACTGTCACCCCGTTTAGGGCACGGTAGTCTGTGACCAGGCAAAGGGAACTGTCCTTCTTGGCTACAAAGAAGACAGCCACCCCGTATGGATAGAGCGAGGGTCAAATTAAGCCCTTATCAAGCGCATCCACAAGGTGCTGGCAGAGGGTCTCATCTTCTTTTGGTGTAAGACAATATAATGGCCGTGCTTTAGGTAACAATCCTTGAAGTTGTACAGTGTGCTGGATCTCCTGGGGAGGAGGTAGTTGTTCAAGTGTCTCACTTAACACGTCCTTGTACTCCTCAAGGAGTGCAGCAAGCGCTGGTGGTGGTGAGGAGGTCAAAGGAGGGACCGCAGATGGTTCAGTGCAGATAACTTCAATTGAGCATTGGTTAAAGTCTAATTTTCCCCCCTTGAAGTTGTACAAGCCTGTCTCTGTTATATAAAAAACGCAGTATCATGGAGTAACTTGCTCATTTCCACAGGATAGATCTGGAACCCCACCCCATTTCTATTGAGGGTGATGACAGAAGTATCCCAGTTGATGTAGGGACAGTTGTGCCAAAGCCAGTTGAGGCCAGCAATTACGTTGTGGCTGAGCCCAGCCATGATTGGCCCAGAGAGTTTAACCTGGATGTTCCCCATCCTCACAGAGAAAGGTACTGTCTTGTGGGTGATTGCTCTCTGCAGGAGTTAGCTATTTGTACTGCCTTGAACCTGCTGGGCACTTGGTCCAGTTGTTGAGAGTTGACAAGCGCCTGGTCCACCATAGTGTGGTTGGCCCCAGTATCAACCAGCAATTTGTGGGTGTTCTCACAGAAACAGAAGGGGTAGGATAAGTGTGTTACTTTATTTGAGGAGTGACTTGCTTGCAGTATGGGGTTGTCACTGTGGACTTGGAAGACGTCCAGGGTTTTGACTTCATGGATTTTCTAGTCACAGGGGTTCTTTGCAAGCAAGGATTGAGAGGATGAGTCAGGTGGGGTTGTAAGGCCTCTTGTTGCTACAACCCCCAGGCTTTTCCCTGATCCTTGATCCGCGCTATCTAGAGCTCCCCCTTGCAGCGGCGTTTAGTCCCATTATCCTGCTGACAGGGCTAGCAACGGCCCACTTGATTGTGGCCATTGCCAGGTGTTGTACATGGTTGGGATGGAGCGTCACTGGTACAGCAGAAGCCCATTGATACCTGGTTGTTAGCCTCCACAATGGCCTTGTAGCAGTCATCAATGGAGGTGCAGCAACCTACGGGGACCCACTTGCAGATGTGGGGTTTTAGCCCATTGATGATGATAGTGAGTAGCATTGCATTTCCATTGGTCACGGCTTTGGGGGCGGCAGCAAGAGCTTGTTGCCAGGCAGCAAGGTACTCAGGAACAGAACCAGTTTGTTTGATTGCTAGAAGAGGAGTCCCCACAACAATGGGGGAGAAGGTTTTGCTGTAGCGGGACTTGGTGGCATCTTGGAATACCACTCAGGTAATGTCAAGTTCCTGACTGGCCCAGTTGGTGAACCACACAGCGGCAGGCCTTGTGAGGCGCCCAGACGCAGTAGCAACCCACATGAGATCAGGGACCTGACAGATAGGAGGCAGGTTTCAGTAGATTGGAGCCAACTGACAGTGTTGGCCCCCTTGATGCCACCTGCAAAGGATTCTAGCTGAAGGTTGAGTATGCGTTGGGACAGTTATGACTGAGGCAGGGTGATGCTGGCGTCACGCTGCCCAAGGCAGAGCCAATTGTACAGGATTGTGAGGACTAGCTGGTCTTGATAGATGACATACCCGTTGGGGATGTCCCTCTTGGGGATTGGCAGGAAAGTCTCTTGTTGGGGAGTAGCCATACAGCCTGTACTCCTTCCTTTCTTAGGGGGAATTTTGTTTTAGGTAGGTTGTCAACCTACCACTGCTACCACTGATGCAACTGAACCAATGAGGATTCAGTATTTGGAATTAGAGAAGACAACAGTCCAATAGAAAGGACAGAATAATAAGAATAAGGTATTGTTTATTGTAGAATATTGTGATTAATATAACATATGGGGAAAGCCACAAGGCCACAAGGGGGTGGCATAGTGGGAAGTTCCATGTAAAGTTTGAAGCCAAGGAATAACTTATGCAGGGATCAGCAAGTCAAATTGGTAGTGCTCCTCATTAGGATGAAGTACCTGCCATTTGATATTGCCATCAGATTAATCCATGTTGTTAGATACGTAAAGGAGCAACTCATCAAGCGCCCCCTGTGTAGCGTAAGATATGTTAGCAGACAAGTCTGGAAACTTGGTTGCAACAGTCCCTCCAATGTTGAGATCCAGAAAAAATATGCAGAGGCGTACACTGCCCTCAAAGCCAAGGGGACGGGCAAATTCTATTACATTGTCAAATCAGCACTTGCCTTGTCTATGCAGAATGCATATGGGTATGTCCCAAAAGGCTCAAATGACAGGGGGCTTGGAGTGCCGCAGTCTGCGCCACAGCCTATTCAATGGTGGCTCTCCTTGGCCCAAAGGGGTTGAGCTCTATCAAATAATACTAGGCTCCCACAACAGCCGTACCTTTCTATCATTCCTCTGATTGGTCCAGTAGCACCTGAGGCGCACAAGCCCGGGCTTCACAAATGTAATTGTGCTGGATAATGTTGGTTTCCACAAGGTGGCTGATATTCTTGAAGAATTCCCAATGATTGACACCAGCATTGCAGTGGGCCCCCAGCTATTGGCCACAGCAAATTTGCACCTTCTCTTCCTCCCTGCCTATTTTCCCTTCCTAAATCCCATTGAGGAAGTCTTTGGGTGGCTCAAGCAAGTTGTCAAGCAAGGAACTCCAACTGGGACCAAGGACCTATTTAATTTACTGCAGGCCAGGATCCACACCCTACCAGCTGAGACTGTGGCCAAAATCTATGGCCACGCTGATTTGTTCATCCCCGCCTGCCTTGCCAAACATCCAATCAATTAAAGGCTTAGTGTGTCCAACTTTTTTTATATTCTATAATTTATTAGTTAAGATTTATTGATTATAATTTTATATTTAGATAGTTCCACGCCTGTAATCACATTCATCAGGACCAGCAATGAAGGTTTGTAATGTATTTATTTTATATTAATTTTTTTATTATGGCATCCGCGGCTATCCCACACACTTGATACTGGATTACGCAAATATATTTATATAGCTCTTAATAAATAAATATAAAAATTAAATTAAAAAAATTAAATGGTTAATGTACAACTTAGAGGTATATTTTATTAACTTATATTATTTTGCTTTTTGAAACCTTCTCTGGGATTTATTTTGCAAAACTTAGTTGCTAAAATAAGAATTAGCAAAATTAAATATAAAAAAGTAATGATTAAAATTCAAATGTAAATTTAGATGTAAAATGATATTTTTATTAGGTGCGCCTATAGTGAGTCCTTTGGTATGTATCCACATGGCAATGGAGATGGCGCACAACTTCACCACCACGCCAAAGACAGCGGACACACCCTGATTAAAATATTCTTAGCGGCTAGTAAAGGGGAGTATTGTGAGGTGGGGATGAAGCAGCAGCTTCTCTGGTGGGGCTGCAGAATTGTAAATTCCAGCCAGGACCAGGGTGTCCTGGATCACATGGTCAACCAAGTTGTACTGGGAGGCCTGCCTGTTGTCCAGGGAGAGCTGGGCCTTGTCAATCCCAAGAAGGACCCCATCTAGGTCCCCCACACTGGCGCCCATTCCAAAGTAGAAGAGATACCTGAGGTAAACAACAAGGTGAAGCCTTTGCCCAGCAAAGGCTTCAGTGAACTTGCACAGCTTATTGTATACTGTACTTATTTTCTTTTTATGTTTGGTTTAACCAAAGGTCAGCTCCATGGCTTCAGGAAGCCCTATCTCATTGGTGCTTCAGGCCAACCCAAATGTTGACAAGAAGTATTTTTGTCTTCTTTATGGATGTTGTGTCTGCAACAGCCAGTTTCAACACCTTGCGCCTGAAGTTCTCCAACAGGTCAGACAGGGTGTGCTTCAGGGGGTAGCAGAAGCAAGCAGCCACATGAGCCCAGTCCATCTCTGGTATATTATTGAATGGGAGCGTTGCCAGGACGTCCCAAACAAGATTCATGTAGTTTACATAGTAAACTCCATTAAGGTATACTGGGTCCAGGCGGACCAGTTGGGCATCCTTTTAGGCAGTAACTGCCAACTCAGATGGCCCCTCAGCATGCTTAAGCTCAGCCAATGCCTCCCTGGACATTGGTAAGGTCCCATGGATTCTGTCTTCAAGCTCCTGCATAACAGGGGGGAGGCAGAAACAGCTGCCTAGCCACATGATTGGCGTAGTTGGCGTAGAATGTGGCAGGGACAAACAGGACCAGGACATGACAGATTTCACTGTCTATGTTTTCTAAAAAAACATGTAAGTATTTACAAATTTTTATTAACATTTTATTTTTTAGGTTACCTTCACGTGTTTCCTCCTTGCCTGCAGCCTTGGCTGGCTTGGCCATTCTTGGCGCAAGAAGTTGAGCAGGCAATTCAGTATCCTCTTTCCTGGTGTGCTTTGCGGGTTTGAGGTGGGCATACATCTCAGGGTCATCCATCTAGACAGACAGCGCAGAGAGGACAAATGACTTGAAATGGAGGTCCTTGATCACAGTTTTTTGAATATTTAGTAAGCGCTCAATTGTCTTCTCAGGAGTGTCTGGTATTTTGGTCTTAAGGGCCTTTGCAGACACCTTGTCTATTTTGTCTCCTTCATGGGCAGCAGACTTACTCTTGCTTTGACCTTGAGGTCAATTTCTTTGATCTCTGCATTTGCAGAGTCAAGATTCTTCAAAAGCTTCTCCAATTCTATCATTGATTTTCTTACTAACATTTCATTATGTTTTTATAGCTTTCACCCCAATAAAATCTGTATTATTCTAATACTATTGCCTCTTTGTTTATTCCTGTTTGTTATCACATTACTCCAATATTCTATTTTTTACCCATTGTGTATATGTTTTACACTCAACTCAATATGTGTTGTTTGCTCTGTGTTGACATTGTTTACTTAATTGCCATATCATTTCTGTCAATTTCACTGCCCCTTGTGAAAATATTAACAACAATTTGGTGGTTGTCAAAATTTATATTAGAAAATTATAGGTTAATTGTGTTTAGATATAGTTGTTACAGATCCAAATTCAAAACCTTAATGATAAACTTTAAGCCAATCAGGAGCCAAGTGATAAAGTGATTGTTGTGACATAAAGGGTCATTAATAATTCTTTGATGCATGTGTGCTAATTAATATGATTGGCAGGTTGTTTTGCCATTGTACGCCATTGCTGCTGTGGCGCACAATGGCAAAACAACCAGCCAATCATATTAATTAGCACACAGCATCAAAAAATTATTAATGATCTTTTATGTCACAACAATCACTTTATCACTTGGCTCCTGATTGGCTTAAAGCTTATCATTGAGGTTTTGAATTTGGATCAGTAACAACTTTATCTAAACACAATTAACCTATAAGTTTCTAATTCAAATTTCAATAACCACCAAAAAGTTGTTAATATTTTCACAAAAGGCAGTGGTTGGGTGCTAAAAATAACTGTGTTCTGGATCTAGATACATGGCATGGTAAATTTATATATTTTATAGAAATAAGCAAACATAAAGAAAAAAACTAACTATAAACAAAGAGAACATGAACAATTGATTTTAAAAATAAAGATAATATAAATAAAAAATGTTTGACAGCAGGGTGTTTATTGAGGAGGGGGGAGAGTGATGCCAAGTAGGCAGAATAATGCGGGAAGGAAGACAAAGAGGCGGTGCTGGCCTGGAGGGTTTGGGATTGGGTGAGTGGGGCTGGAAGATGGGAGTAGTGGTGGCGGGGGTAGGGGTAGGAGGATTTTTTGGGATGGCTACCATATACTGCTTGTCATATTCCTTGGTTGACATTGCCTTGATTGGCTGGTAGGTGGCTGTGGCATGGAATGCGAGGCGCTTATCCTTGCATGATTAGTTGCCCATGTTCACATGGAAGACCATTTGCGCAAACAAGTCAGCCACCAGTTGGTGACCAAAGAGAGAATTGTGGTCAAGGACCCCAAGATAGAGGTTGTTGAAAGCCTGAGAGTGGTGCTCCTGGAGTGTATCTCCAATTATAAAGAACACAATATCAGCCAGATGGATGTCTGCATGGCTGGCAGGGTAGACTGAGGCCTGGTGCCCGCGTTGCTGGATGATCTTGAGGGCGGTGGAGCTACCCTTCATCTGGTGGCTCAAGAAAACCTGGCACTTGGAATTTGAGCCATCCCAGGAGTTGAGTAATCCACCAAGGATGTGGCTGTATGAGTAGCCATCAATGAAATCTGGGTTTTTCCAATAGTAGACAAAACCCTTGGCTGAAACAGCCAGAAATGCACCAATGAATGTCCCCTTCTTGATCTTCTTCCTCCCTTTTTGGGTGATGGCTCTTCCTTGGGTGCCAAAATTGTCAAAAGCTATTGATAGCTTGTAATAGGAGATGAACATGACATCATCTGAAAAACTTGTCAGGCATCAGACCAGGGTGGATTTGATGACAGGATCATACGGGGAATCCTCAGTGCCATCCCATTGGTTGCTGGCAACATTGATCAGCACACAGACTGACGTCACCTTCTCATACATCTAAAGCTACACCATGCACTCAGACACCCAAATGCCATGGTGCACAAGTTGCTTCTGTACCTGGGTCAAGAGAAGCTTGGGGTACTGCTGCAGAAGGTCAAGCATAATTGGGTATGCCTCATTGATTTGGGACTTGAGGGCCTTCTTGGGCTTCTTGGCTGTCCCAATCAAATTCCCCCTGTTCATCAGTTTTGTTGAATTCCCGCATGACAGTAGCCTGGGTGAATTGCAACTGGGCAGCAATCTGGTCCCATGACAGACCCTGCAGTTTCAGTGCCACAATTTCTTGAATAATCTGAGCAGTAATGATTCTGCGCTTAGAGCACTGGGCCAGGGGAGCTGAAGCCTGATTGGCTGTAGGGGGCAGGTTGTCTGGTGGCAGGAAGTTGTTCCAAATCAAGGTTGTCATCCTGATTGGTTGGTTGATGGGCAGCTTGTGCGGGGGTGGGTACAGGAGCAGGGGCAGAGCTAGACACTAAGTGACTACTGAACAAGTCAAAGCAATATGGGTTGGGGGTCAGTAACAGGTCAGCTTCCTTGTTACCTGCCTCAAAGGCTTGGGTGTAAACAGGTGCCTCCATGTTCTGAGCCTCAGCTTCATTGAAGCTGGCTTGGCTGCTGCTGGCTTGGTTGCTGGTGCTGTCAAATTTGTTGCTATTAAAAACCATTGTAAAAAAACCTAGGATAAAATCACTAAAAGTAGAAGCTTAAAATTGTATGATTTATTTTTATTGTGATCTCCATTCCATATTTGGAAGTTTCTCAAAACTATTATATACAAATAAGGATCCATGAAAATGAATAAAATGCCTCTGTCCCTAAATTGGATAGCTGTTGATTGGCTGTTATACTGTTATACTTCTATTTTAGCTGCTCATACTACATATCTTGTGTGACTTCATTTTGTTTCATGCTTGTGGAATCTTGCTTCTATATTGCTAAAATTTTATTTTATTTTAGTCTTTCTGTTGGTGCCTCATATGAATCCTGATTGGATTATAATATACTCTGGAACAGCATCCATTCATCTCACTTGTTGTGTCAGTTCATTTTATTTTGGTTTAAACAACACTGCTTGATATTTGCTATAATTTTATATCCTGGGCTAGTGAATTTTTTTTTGGTTTGACAGATTCATTTATTAACCAAAAATATTTGAATTATTTGAATTTTGAATCTCGCGCGACTTGGATTTTGTTCAAATCTGAAATCACTTTGTTTAAATCTGAGGTATTTTTGGTTGTTGCCATAGCTTTTAAAACTACTGTAATAGATAATGAGAATAACCAGTATAAATTGTTGGTTTGACAACCTCTCCCAGGGCCATGAACCTAAAGTTTATGCCAATGAGGTTTTCTTGTTATTGGGGTTCTTTTGTATCAATTTTTGAAAAATATTCAAACCAAGCTAGTTTATTTAAATAGATAGATTTATAACTCTTAGTTTGGCTTAATATAGTTGGGCTATTGATTAGTTTTCTCTTGGGTTTGTTGCTTTTTGGTCTTAATATTTTAAAGTATTATTTTTAGCTTAAGCATCCTTTTTAAACTTTATCCCTAATTTTTTATTATTAATTTTTTATCTTAAAAACAGAAAGTCTTGAAATAATGATTTCCTTTTCTTTTTGTTATGTATCTTAATTTAGACAACCTGGTACTTTAACATCAATCCAAAAATCTTGAAATTTTAATTGACATCATCTTATACTTCTTTGGGCTCAAAATTCTGATGAGCAAAAAGCAGTTTAATATACTCCCCTGCAGGGAATCAAACCCTGGCCGCTCCAGTGAAAGTGTAGTATCCTAACCACTGGACTACTTTTTTAAAAAAAACCCAGCAGGGGCTCAGGAAAATTTATTACTTTATTCAATAAATAGGGGAGATATTGGGGGAAATCCTAACCACTGGACTACAAGGGATGTATTTGACGGGTAGTCTGCTTGAATTTGAAATTTACATTTTAACTAATTTTTTCAAGAAAATGGCATTGAAATTCTGTCTTTAAGAAATATAATTATATTCAATTTTTAAAAGTATATCATATAATAAATACTATATATAGCTTTCTCTTAGCCTAACATTTTATTTTTACATTATAATTAGGTCTTCATAGTTTGGGATATGGTATAGTTTCAATTTTGCAGCACTATTTAAGATGAATTTTTAGATTAAGCGGGGTTCCCTATCAGAAATTCTTTCTATATGCATGTATTTTTCTTTTATTGGTATTAAAACATACCCAGTCTTATTATATTTTATAATGTTCTCAAAATTATGTTATATGTAAATAGTATCTTATGATATCTCACAAGATTTATATCTTATTAGGGTTATCTTTATCTAGATTTTAGCTGTGATAAGGTTGCTGTTTCTTCTTCTTGATTTTGAGGACATATTTTTATATTTAATAGTGAAAAACTGAATAAAAATTCAAGTCAGAATCAATAAAGGGCTATTATCTGAAGAGATACTATGAATAATTTTTATGAGAGCTGACAAGAGAGATCTGAAACTAAGATAAAGTAGTTTTAAAAGCCATGGCAACAAGCAAAAATACTTCAGATTTAAACAAACTGATTTCAGATTTAAACAAAATCCAAGTTGCGCAAGATTCAGGATTCAATTAATTTAAATATTTTTGGTTAATAAATGAACTGTCAAGCCAAAAAAAAAATTTCACTAACCCATTATAAAAAATTAAAGCAAACATCAAGCGGTGTAGTTCAAACCACAAACAAAATGAACTGACACAACAAGTGAAATGGATGGATGCTATTCTGGAGTATATTATAATCCAAGCAGGATTCATATGAGGCACCAACAGAAGGACCAAAATGAAACAAAATTTGAGCAATCTAGAAGCGAGATTCTACAAGCACAAAAAAAATGAACTCACACAAGATGTGTAGTATGAGCAGCCTAAAATAGAAGTATAACAGTATAACAGCCAATTAACAGCTATCCAATTTAGGAACATAGGCATTTTATCCATTTTTAATGCTCCATATTTGTAGGAAAAGGTTTTGAGAACCTTCCAAATATGGACTTGAGATTACAATAAAAATAAATCTTTAAATTTTAAATTTTCTACTTTTAGTGATTTTATCCTTGGTTTTTTTACAATGATTTTTACTAACAATATCTTTGACAGCACAAGCAGCCAAGCCAACTTCAATGGAGACAAGGCTCAGACCGTGGAGGCACCTGTTTACACCCAAGCCTTTGAGGCGGGTAACAAGGAAGCTGACCTGTTACTGTCCCCTGACCCATATGGCTTTGACTTGTTTGAGAGTCACTTAGCGTCTAGCTCTGCCCTTGCTCCCACACCCACCCCTGCACAAGCTGCCCGTCAACCAACCAATCAGGATGGCAACCTTGATTTTCACAACTTCCCGCCACCAGCAAACCTGCCCCCCTACAGCCAATCAGGCTTCAGCTCCTGCCGCTCAGCGCCCCAAACGCAGAATAATTACTGCCCAAATTCTTCAGGAAATTGTGGCACTCAACCTGCAGGGTCTGTCCTGGGATCAGATAGCCAGCCAATTACAATTCACCCAGACTACTATCATGCAGAAATTCAACAACTTGATGAATAAGGGAAATCTAATTGGGACAGCCAAGAAGCCAAATAAGGCCACAAAGTCCCAGATCAATGAGGCATACCTAATAATGCTTGACCTCCTCCAGCGGGACCCCAAGCTTCCCTTGACCCAGGTCCGGAAGCAACTTACGCACCATGGCATTTGGGTGTCTGAGTGCATGGTGCAGCTCTGGATGCACAGAAAGGTGGCTTTAATTAGGGTTCTTACAAATTTTGCCGGCAACCAATGGGATGGCACTGAGGATTCCCCATATGACACCACAATCAAATCAACCCTGGTCAGATGCTTAACAAGTCTAACAGATAACATCATGTTTGTCTTGTACTAAAAATTATCAATTGCATTTGACAATTTTGGTGAGCAAGGAAAAGCTGCCACCAAGAATGGAAGGAAAAAGGTCAAGAAGGGGACATTCATTGGTGCATTTCTGGCTGTTTCAGCCAAGGGTTTTGTCTACTATTGGACAACCCCAGATTTCACCAATGGCTATAAGTACAGCCATATACTTGGTGGATTACTCAACTCCTGGGATAGCTTGAATTCCAAATCCTGGTTTTTTTTGAGCCACTAGATGGAGGATAGCTCCACTGCCCTTGAGGCCATCCAGGGACGCGGGCACTAGGCCTCAGTCTACCCAGCTAGTCACGCCAACGTCCATCTGGCAGATTTTGTGTTCTTTAATATTGGAGATACACTCCAGGAGCGCCACCCTCAGGCTTTCAACAACCTCTATCTTGGGGTCCTTGATCACAATTTTCTCTTTGGTCACCAAATGGTGGCTGACTTGTTTGCAAAAATGGTTTTCCATGTAAACATGGGCAACCAATCACGCAAGGATAAGCGCCTCCCACCCTGTGCCACAGCCATCTACCAGCCCATCCAGCCAATGACTGATGAGGAGTACAATGAGCGGTATATGGCAGCCATCACGCGCAATCCTCCTGCCTCCACCCCCCCACCAACACCCCCCACCCGCAAACCCACCCATCCAATCCCAGACCCCCCCAGGCCAGCACCACCTCTACTTCTTCCTTCCCACGCCATTCTGACTACTAGGCATCACTCTTCCCCACCTCAATAAACCCCCTGGTTCCAAAAAGTTTCTATTTATATTATCTTTATTTTGAATTTCAATTGTTCATGTTCTCTTTGTTCATAGTTGGCTATATTCTTTATGTTCAGCTTATTTCTATAAAATCATATATTGGTTATGACATGTATCTAGACTCAGAACACAGTTATTTTTAGCACCCAAACACAGCCCCTTGTGAAAATATTAACAACAATTTGATGATCAACTGAATTTAAATTAGAAAATTATAGGTTAATTGTATTTAGATAAAGTTGTTACTGATCCAAATTCAAAATCTTAATGATAAACTTTAAGCCAATCAGAAGCCAAGTGATAAAGTGATTGTTGTGATATAAAGGGACATTCCATAATTCTTTGATGCATGTGCCCTAATTAATATGATTGGCTGGATGTTTTGCCATTGTTTGCCATTGCCGCTGTGGCAAGTTGTTTATGGACTAGTGCCCAATCAGCTGCTGGGTTAGCACTAGTCCACCAGCAACTTGCTACAGCAGCAATGGCGCACAATAGCAAAACAACCAGCCAATAATATTAATTAGCACACAAGCATCAAATAATTATTGAGTAACTCTATGTCATAACAATCACTTTATCACTTGGCTCCTTATTGGCTTAAAGTTTATCATTAAGGTTTGAATTTGGATCAGTAACAACTTTATCTAAAAAAGTTAACACTATAATTTTCTAGTTCAAATTTAGCTGATCACCAAATCATTGTTAATATTTTCACAAGGAGCTATGTCTAGCGCCAAAAATAATATGGTAATCAAGGAAACAATGCCAACACAAAGCAAACAAGACATATCAAGATGAGCTAAAACATATACACAATGGGTAAAAAGATGGGATAATGTAGTAAATGGGAAAACAAAAAGGAATAAACAAAGAGGCAACAGTATCAAAATAATACAGAATTTATTGGGGCAAAAGCTATAAAAACATATGGAAAGGTTAGTAAAAAATCAATGAGAGAATTGGAAAAGCTTCTGAAAGACCTTGACTTGGTGATTGCCAAAATAAAGGACATTGACCACAAGATCAAAGCCAAAGTGAAGTCTGCTGTCCTCACTGGGGAAAAATTTGCAAGGTGTCTGAAAAGGCACTAATGTCAAAAATGTCAGACACCCCAGAGAAGACAATTGAGCGCTTACTAAATATTAAAAAAACTGTGGTCAAGGACCTCCAGTTCAAGGCATACAATCTTTCCGCGCCGTCTGTCTGGGTTGATGACCTGGAGATGTATGCCCACCTCAAACCTGCTAAGCGTGCTAGGGCAGAGATACCAAATTGCCTGCGCAATTGATTGCACCAAGAATGGCAAAGCCGGCTGAAGCTGCTGGCAAGGAAAACCCCAAGAAGGTAACCTAAAAAATTATAATTAATAAAAATTCTTAAATACTTACCTTTTTTTAGAAGATGTTGATGGTGAACTCCACCGGGTCCTGGTCCCTTTTGTCCCCCCCACCTTCTATGCCAACTATGCTAATCATGTGGCAAGGCAGCTTTTCCTGTCCCCCCCTGTCTTGAGGGAGCTTGAAGACAGGATCCATGGTACATTCCCAATGTCCAGGAAGGCATTGGCTGCGCTTTTTCATGGTGAGGGGGAATCTGAGTGGGAAGTTACTGTCTACAAGGATTCCCAACTGGTCCGCCTGGACCTGGTTAACCTCAGTGGAGTTTACTGTGTAAACTCCATTGAGCTTGTTTGGGACGTCCTGGCAACGCTCCCATTCAAGAATATACCAGAGATGGGCCGGGCTCATGCGGCTGCTTGCTTCTGCTTCCTAGTGGAGTATACCATATCTTACCTGTTGGAGAACTTTGGGTGCGCTGTGTCAAAATTAGTTGTTGCAGACGCAACAGCTGTAAAGAAGACAAAAACCCTCCTGGCAGACTTTGGGCTGGCCTGGAGTGCCAACAAGACGGGGGTCCCTGCAGCTATGGAGCTGACCTTTGCCAAAACCAAGCATTAGAAGAAGATTAGCGCTGCATACAACAAATTGTGTGAGTTTACTGAAGCCTTTGCAGGGCAAAGGCTTCATCTGGTTGTTTACCTGGGGTTCCTATTCTGTTTCAGGATGGGCGCGTCTGTAGAGGACCTAGACAGGGTCCTCTTTGGGGTCAATGAGGCCAAGCTTGCACTGGACGGGAAGAAGGTCCCCCCTGGGTATGACTCAGTGGATCACGTGATACAGGACGCCCTGGTCCTGGCTGGCATCTTCAGATTTTCAGCCCCGCCAGAAAAGCTATTCCTCCATTCCCACCTCACCATCCTTCCTTTTACCAGCAGGCACAAATACTTTAATACGGGTGTATCCACCGTCCACAGTGTGGCGGTGGAGGTTGTGCACCACCTCCATTGCGGGGTGGGTACATACCGCCAAACCCATTATAGGCACACTTAAATTTATCTCTTTATCAATAAATATATTTATACTCTACTATATTTTTATGTTATAAATAATTTTTCAAATAATATTTTAGCAAACAAGATTTGCAAAATATATTGCAGAAATGGGTTTCATAAAAGTATTAAATAATACAGTAATAAAATAAATTTCAAATTTACAATTTATGTTTAATTTTTATAGGACTATTTTATATTTATTTGACAAAAGTGATATAAATATATTTGCATAATCCAGTATCAAGCGTTTGGGATAACCTCAGATGACATATTAAACAATATATAATAAAATAAATAAACTACTTACATCAATTGATGGATCTTCTGAATGTGATTGTGGGCGTGGAACCATCTAAATATAAAATGATAATCAATAAATCTTGAATAGTAAATTAGAGAATATAAAAAAGTTGGACACACTAAGCCTTTAATTGATTGGCTGTTTGGCTAGGCACGCAAGGATGAACAAATCAACATGGCCATAGATTTTGGCCACAGTCTCAGCTGGTAGGGTGTGGATCTCAGCCTGCAGCAAATTAAATAGGTCCTTGGTCCCAGTTGGGGTTCCTTGCTTGATGACTCGCTTGAGCCACCCAAAGACTTCCTCAATGGGATTTAGGAAGGGCAAATAGGCAGGGAGGAAGAGAAGGCGCAAATTTGCCATGGCCAATTGCTGGGGGTCCACTGCAATGTTTGTGTTGATCATTGGGAATTCTTCAAGAATATCTGCCACCTTGTGGAGACCAACATTGTCAAATACAATTACGTTAGTGGAACCTGGGCTTGTGCGCCTCAGGTGCTTCTGGACCAATCAGAGAAATGATAGGAAGGTCCAGCTATTGTGGGAGCCTAGTATCATTTGGTACAGCTCAACCCCCTTTGGACCAAGGAGAGCCACCATTGAGTATGCTGTGGCGCAGACTGCAGCACGCCGAGCCATCCCGTCATTGGAGCCTTTGGGGACATACCCATACCCATTGCGCATTGACGAGGCAAATGCTGATTTGTCAATATAATAGAATTTCACTGTCCCCTTGGCTTTGAGGACAGTGTACGCCTCAGCGTAATTTTTATGGGTCTCAATATTGGCTGGGCTGTTCCAATTGTAGGGGGATACCCCAAGCTTTTTCCAGGAAAAGCGCATTCCCCTGACCAAATGATAATAGAAGGAAATTGAGGCCTCAACCCCAAAAGTGGACTTGACCATGGCATGTATATTTGCCAGTTCAAGATGGCAGTCCTGGGTGACCCACTGGCAGATTGCCCATTTATGCTCCTTGGTGAGCATGGTAAAAACACGCAAGGATTTCTCTGCGGCAAGGACTCGGCCAGTATCAATGAACTTGTTGAAGGTCTTTGAGGTGTACTTGAGATCCACCCCAACAAGAGCCGCAGCTGCCTTATAATCACCAGATTCCTGCATGAGCGGGAGAAGGATGATGTGCTTAATGTCAGGAATGTGCTTGTGAGCGGGCTTTTTAGCGGTGGGGATTGGCTTGTTGGCGTTGGGCATAACACAGGGCATGGGCACCTTGGTGTAAAACGCAGCAACTTTCTTTAGTACTAACTGTCCCTCATTGCTTTGGTAGAACTTGGGCTCCTCATCCTCCTCCTTATTACCATCACTGACGTAGGGCTCATAGCTAGTATCAAGTACAGGCTTCACCTTCTCTAGCATGGCTGACGGGACCAACTCTTGCCGGTACACAACGTCGAACACATACAAAGTAAGTTCTACCTCCTTGTCTCTAACTTTCTTGGTGAAGGTAACCTTGGTGGGCTTCTGGGTCAGCTTTGGGACCCAAGGGTTTATGCTCTGCACCCTAGCAGCTTGTGCTCCTTGAACCGGCTGTGTCAGTGCAGCGTCACTATGGAACTCTCCTCTCCCACCTCCCTCCTGAGTAGGCACTTGTGTTGCACTAAGTCTATTCTTTGACCCGCGGGGGCAACCGCAACCGCGGCGCACAACAGGTGCAATGGTAGTCTGTTGCTGTGTTCCTTCCATTTTGAGAATTTAATAAAATATTAAATATAACTTAATTAAGTTACTCCTTATTTTTAATTTTTGCTTCTATCTGTTTATGGATATTCAATTAATATTTTTTCCCACCCAATATCCCAATTATAGATTTTTTATTTCTTAGTTAGTTGTTTTTGGTTTTACCACACCCATTTTAGAATACTCAAAATAATTTCCACCCATTTTCCCATATTTTACGCCAAATTAAGCACCCAACACAATATTTTTAAAATTCATGTTTCAGATCTTGTGTCTTATTTTAGATACCTTGATATCATTCTTGATTACAACCCATTGCACAAACTGATTGAGTGATTTTGTTTACATAGTGAGTTGCTATTATGTTTTGTTTTTGGATTGAGTTTTGACACACCACGCTTGGGTGTATTTTGTCACCAATTCACATAGTAAACATATGTACACCAAAAGTCAACTCACACCATTTTTTTTGTTAATCAATATATTTTGGATTGTATTTTGAATGGTTTTGCTTTGCATGTGAGCCCTTTGTTGCTGTGTTAACCCATTTTGCCAATTAACGCCAATAAACCCTGTTAACAGAGTGTATATTTTAACCTGAGAGTTGTATTTTGTTTAAATCTGAAGTATTTTTGCTTGTCACCATAGCTTTTAAAACTACTGTACAATTAGTACTAATACGTTCTGTAGTATTTGAAAAATCAACTTAAAAGTGTAATTATACAAGAATTAAAACAAATCATCTTCTTATAAGATTCTAAGGATCTTTTATAGAGCATTGGTCCTCTAGATGAAATAACATATTGTCATGATATTGTTGCAATATCTTTGATTAATCCCTCTTAGGGAATTAGCACTGTCAAAACAGCAGGCTCAACTCACCAGCAAGGTTCTGAGTAAGGTGATCCATGACCATCAATCCAATTACCTGGCCACTTGAAGCCAGACTAAGAAGTCAACTCAAATTGACAAATCCAGCAACATGGACAACTGCTGATCCCCTACAGTGGATATCTTGTTTTGGTGCTTGACTCATTACCAGGATCAAGCCACCCCCTTCACCATCCCACTGTGTGATCAGCCCTATCATGTTCCTGTTATCCATGACTCACATTAACTATATAATCAGCATCTCCCAATAAAGAATGTTATCTAGCTTCTAAATATTTTTCCCCTTGTAACTCTGCTAAAGTAGCACAGTTACAACATTGGTAGCACAGGTAGGTTCTCCATCCTACCGCATCTTGTAAACTTTGGCCTGTTGCCCATACTTGCTGCAGCCAACAAATCCTTGACAGAATCATGTCTGGCCTCCTGCTGGACTGGACTCTGTACACCCCTGGTACCAAGATACCTGAT
The DNA here is from genome assembly GCA_014839935.2 of Entomophthora muscae. Lineage (NCBI taxonomy): Eukaryota > Fungi > Entomophthoromycota > Entomophthoromycetes > Entomophthorales > Entomophthoraceae > Entomophthora > Entomophthora muscae. The sequence continues at coordinate 305,643 of QTSX02002881.1, forward strand.
GGTTTTGTCCTGTACCAGAACATGGTGATCCCACTATCCGCCTTCAACGCCATGTCTGCACAAGGATTCTTCCAGTTGGCTGCCACCATCCCGCAACCAACTGACAAAAACACCATGCCCGCCTACGTAGCCCAAAGACTACAAAGCGCTGCCTTGGAACCTTTTGCCAGGGCCAATGATGACAACACTGCCGCATGGACCCAGTCCGCTCAGAGCAAGCTGGCCCATATGGAATTCCCACAGCAATTTTGGATTGCGGAAATCTCCATCTGACTGACCCACAATGCTGGCACCTGGTGCAACAAGTGGCACAAGGAACACACCGAGAAGAACTGGGATACCTTCAAACAAGACTTCTTGGCAAGGTTTGTGCTTAAGGACACAGCGCTCATGATCATACGTCAAGTAAAGAACTTAACCCAGACAAGCACTGTGAAGGAACTCACCCACGCCTACAAGGAACTCTGACTATGTGCACCCTTTGATATGGCCTTTGACACCCCAGCCACACACCTCATGTACTATGACGCTATCAAATTGCATATAATGAGACACATGAACCTGGACCAGGTGAACAACCTACAGAGTCTGTATTGCAAGGCAGAGAAAGCGGAACAAATATCTAACGCTCTCCATAAGGCGCAAACTGGAAAACAAGAAAGACCCAAGGATTTTAACACAGACAGGTGTTTCACTTGACCACCCCCTAGAAACAACGGGAACAACACCAACCATAAAGCCACAGGTTCAAATGGACATGGAAGTGGGAACAATGGCCAGTCAAATTGTACCCATTTCTGTATCACTGCCACAAAAGACAATACAGACGAGGAAAAAGCCCAGGAAAGAGCATTAAGTAAGCCAAGCTCTCCCCACACAACTCCTGACTTGCCTAATGATGAGTACCAACCCAAGGATGTGGACTAATGCCCAATGATCCAAGTACCCTTGGAGGACCTGGTACTGTACACCGTTGCCAGACATCCCAATAAACTGATGTCCTATCTTTTCTGTTTTTGCAGTTACAAAGACTCAGCACTCATGGACTTGGGCACGGACTGAACCCTAGTCAATAGCAGCTTTGTGGACAAGTTCAAGCTGACCACTGATCCTTTGCGGATTAAAAACATGGTTTTAGCTGATCAACATCATATTGCCGTGACAAGGGAAACTGCCCCCTTCTCTATCATGCTTGAGAATCTACACTCCACCATCCAAGAACCCGTCATTGACTTTCCAAAGTTTGACATTGTACTGGGGTTAGACTGGTTACAAAAGAACAACCCTCACGTAGACTGGGTGACCTCAGTATTGACCATGAAGCGTGAAGGTGTCAATCACCAGGTCTACCCTGACTCAGTGGATCAACTCCTATGCAACCATGTCTTTGTGCGCATCACAGAGACCCTGGACAAAAAGGAAAACCTGAAGACAATTGACTGAGACTCCTTCCAGTACAAGATCATATATTTCAAAGATCACCAGGATACTTTCACACCTCAGGATTGCAAAATTGTGGCCCGCCATCCAGAAATCTTCAAGGAAGCTCTACCTGGGCTGCCCCAGAGAAACATATTCAACAATCCATCCAACTCAAAGGAGCTGTATCCATAGTGCGCCCTATCTACAGGTTGACCCCAAACAAAGACAACACCCTATGTGCCTACCTCAAGGAAGCGTTGGATAAAGGACTTATCTGCCCCTCACAGTCTCCTTTTGGGGCCGCCATGTTCTTTGTGGCCAAGAAGGACAGTACCTTACATCTGGTCACAGACTACTGAGCCCTAAAGGAAGATACCATCAAGAATTGTTATCCACTACCACTGATTGATAATCTCTTTGACGCCTTGGGAGGAGCCACAGTCTTCTTCAAGATTGATCTAACCGCAGGCTACAACCAGATTTGTATTAAGGAGGAAGACATTCCCAAAAAAGCCTTCTGCACTAAATACGGCTCCTATGAGTGTGTGGTACTCAACTTTGGCATGACAAACGCCCCCTTCACCTTTGTGACCTTCATGAATGAGGTGTTTGCCCCGCACATAGACAAGCATGCCTTAGTCTACCTAGACAACATCATTGTCTATAGTCCCTTGGTGGAGAAGCACCACCACAAAGACCTAGAGGCAGTCTTTGCTACCCTGGCACAACACAAGCTGCTGACCAAGCCCTCCAAGTGCCAGTTCTTTCTCAAGCAACTACCTTTTCCGGGACACATAGTCTCAAAAGACAGCATCAAACCCAACAGTCAAAAGATACAGGCCATCTGCAAGATGCCACCACCCAAGGATAAGTCAGAACTATGCACCTTCCTGGGGATGGTGGCCTATGTACGCCGCTTCATACCTGACTGTGGCGTTTTGACTGCCCCCTTATCTGCCATAACAGGTGCCAAATCCAAGTTTGTGTGGACCCCCCAACGTGACCTCTGTTTTAGACGCCTCAAGGAGAAGCTTACTACAGCTCCTATCCTGCAATACCCCCAAATGTGACGGGGAATACCAAATGGAAACCAACGCCTCAGATGCATCCATTGGGGGTGTACTACAAATTAAAAATAATGATGGCGACTTCCTGCCTGTAGCTTATGAATCAAAAAAGTTGACAGATGGTGAGTGTCAATACCCTATCCACGACAAAGAACTTCTGGCCACTGTGCACTGCCTAGTCAAATGGTGTTGTTATCTAGAACAACAGGAAGAATTCACGGCATTGACCGACCACAGGTCGCTCATATACTTCAAAACTCAAGAAAATCTATCTCGCCGTCAAGCCCACTGGATGGAACTCTTGGAGAGATTCAATATGCTCATACAGTACAAACCTGGTCCAGAACTTGCCATGGCGCACGCCCTCTCACGCCTGTATGTCCGTGCCATGAGAGGAGAAAATGGGCTCGACCCAGATTGGCCCCTCTTGGTACTACAGACAAAAGACAAGGGTTTCCCTCCTGGCACAACCAGCATAACAAAGGAAACAGTCACCAAAAACAAACACCTATTCGCTGACGTGTATGGGACCTTGCACAGAAAAATGTCTGACAGGACGACCATCCCTTACATCCCCACACACCAGCGAGTAGACACCATCCTATGTTATCACAGAGACCTAGGACACACCAAGAGTTGAAACCTATATGAATTCCTTAAACACAAGGCCTGGTGGCCAACCCTGTATTGTGACGTTTAAGAAGTCCTAGACCAATGTAAAGTATGCAAAAATTGCCAAGAGTGAAACCCCTCCAAAGTCAGTACTACCCATCCGCACACAACTACCCTTCAAGGCGTGGGCCCTCGACATTGTCAGCCCCATGCCAGGAAAACACAATGATAAGAAATACATCATCACCGCTATAGACTTTGCTACATGATGGCCAGTAGCCCAAGCAGTAAAGATGCACACTGGCAATGACGTGTGACGGTTCATAGGAAGAGAAATAATCAGCAAGTTTGGAAAGCCAGAACTCCTGATAACTGATGGAGGGAGAGAATTGACCTCTGAAAACACCAACATATACCTCGCTAAAAATGGGGTCAAACATACCGTGACAACACCATACCACCCACAGGCCAATGGACATGTAGAGCGGCTAAATGGCAGCCTCATGTAAGCCTTGGCCAAGCTCACTGCTGGGAGACCTGAAGACTGATATAAGCAGCTATCAACTGCACTACTTGTGTGCCAAACCCGGGTGAACAGATCCGCCGGAAAAAGCCCTTTTGAGTTGTTATACGGCACATAGCCAAATATCATTCAAGCATTGACAGGACCCAAGCTGAAAATCCCAAGCAAAGTCCCCCCTTGCTCAGACCCTCAAGTTATAGAGTCCAACAGTAAGCAAACAGAAAGGAAAACAAGTGTCTGCAAAAAACTTTTGTCCCCATCCAAGATAGACATGAAGTTGGGGACAAAGTTTGGGTCATGAATGTTGATAAAAGCAAACTACAACCCGAGAAAGTAGGCCCAGTGATCATCTTAAAGGTAAACAAAAATAACACTTACCCTGTGCAAGGACTTGAAAGGCGCAAACAAGACAAAATCCTCCACCATGGTCCCCTGAGACCCTGCAAAGCAAGACAAAAACAATGCAAAACCGCCCTGCTTGCCACAGAACAACAGCTAGTTCAGTATGACGCCTGGGCTCCTGACAACCTCCCCAACGGCCTACCAGAGGAGGCCAACCTTCAGTCGGGGGGGTGTCGAAACAGCAGGCTTGACCCGCCAGCAAGGTTCCGAGCGGCGGGTTTGTGACCCACAATCTGATTACCCGGCCACTTGAAGCCAGACTAGGAAGTCAACTTGAATTACCAAATCCAGCAACATGAACAAATGCTGATCCCCTATGGTGGATACCTCATTTTGGCGCTTGACTCATTACCAGGATCAAGCCACCCCCCTTCACCATCCAACCGTGTGATCAACGCTATCATGTTCCTGTTACCCATGATCCACACCAGCTATATAATCATTATCTCCCAATAAAGAATATTATCTAGTTTCTAAATATTTTTCCCCTTGTAACTTTGCTAGAACAGCACAGTTACGACAGCACCCCTAGTAGATCACCAAACAAGCCACTGGTTGACTCACCAACCAACTAATAAGTTGGTGGCACTCCTATCAGTCGACCATCTATTACAGGGATCAAACAATCCAGTCCTAAGCAGAACACAACTTGAATAAGCCTCGTGACTTAAGAGGAACTTTACTCAGATAAGCTCCATGTCTTCCATGACATACATGGACAGTATGGGGCTTTCCATGATACTATATATTATCCTATATTCATATCCAATAAAGTATCATTCTCTTCTTAATTTCCCCTTTATCTCATTTTATATACTTTCAAGAAGTATATACCTGACAGATTATTTAATCTTATCTTTTAAACCCCGACCAGTAATCTATCCCCTTTCAATATTGGTTAGAAGAGCTCCAACATCAACTCCTAAAGTACCTCTCCTTTTACTGAGCGGCAGCTGGCTACAACAACTGGTCTCATGCAGTGCACATCCTACTCCGGTGTATTTTTTCTCCGCGCCGAAATCAAGTGTGATTTTCCTTTATAATCTTCCTGCTTCGGTTCAAATTCAGAAATTATCTAAGCTATTATGGATACTTGATAAAGTTTGCTGCATACCAGCCAAGGGTTTTTTTCAGTGATGGGGCTAGTTTGTGGCACGGCTTGTGTTGGTCTACATGTTTTACAAGTTTGAAGATCGCCTATCCTCAAACGCGGAGAGTTGCGATGCACGCTTACTGGATATCATTTTTTTCTACTTCAGCTTTGGTAACGGCGCTTACCTGGGTTACTGTGCTAGGTTTAGTGAGCAACCTGGATCCTTACATTTCTAGCTATAGTCCTTTATATTTTAGTAATGCGTCCTTCGAACTATCACAGCTCTTCTTTATCTATTAAACTTTGTTCTCAGGGTTTCCATGCTCTAATCTATAATCTTCTCCATACTGGACACGTCCGTGCAGTGCTATCCACAAATACTGTCTTGTAGGTTATCCCTGGAGTGATTCTGGTGCTTCATCGTTTTTGTAGACTGAAGGTTTAATTTTCAATAAATGATCCTCTTCAATCGATGCCGCATCTATTTTCTAAATTACTGCTCCCTTGAGTACCAGTCTTGGGTAAACCTTGCTTTTATAAATAGCTTGTACGTAGTGCTACTATCAACGAGACTTAAAGCACCTAGTCTGACATTCTAAGAGGTGAACAATATTGGTAAGTCAAAACTATGCGCTCTGAACATGGGGTTGAGTTAGGAGCATGTGTAAGAAGAGTCACAATTGCAGACATTCGATAAGTTTAGGATTACTTAAACCAGCCATCGATAGCTAGCCTTGACGTTGCATATTTTTGAAAATGCGTAGTTGATTAAACGTGCGCCTTGGGCAATACATCTATCACAACAGAAAACTTTCTAGAGGCCTAAACAAAACGAGTTAAAGTTTAAACCCTGTGACTTTAAACCTGGATACGGGCTCGAGAAGAAATAGTCAAAGAAAGGAACGTTTATGGGGAGCCAGAGTGTATCGCGAGCTGAACAAGATGGCTTCAGTTTGAGGGCAGGAACGAAGAAAGAGTGTCTAGGAAAAACAATCTAAACCTGACAAAGCCAGAGCAGGGGGTGGTTTGTAAAGACTTGAGGTAGAGTAAGCCCAGCTCCATAAGATCTAACTGCTGAGGTGAAGCGTATCTGCGGTTGTGTGAAATGAAAATCAAAAGTTGAGAAAACTTTGCAACAAAATACAAATGCACATGTGGTTTTTCAATCTTCAGACCCCAGCTTATAGCACGCATGCATAGAAGGATGGCAACATTAATTGATTCGATGCTGGGCGGGGATAAAGGGACAGGATGGAGAGAAGTAGTTGTCCGGTACAGACGCATACTAGAAATTATAAATGCATAATATGAATGATAAAAACTAAAGAGGTTGGCCATCGTGTGGAGTTGCGGGACGGAGGGATGGCACACAAGAGCAAGCTGGTTTAACTTAACCATATAGTCGAAACAAAGCCCTGTCAGCCGGTTCTCTAGGTCTTTTATACGTCGCTCTATTTCAGTAGCAGGGATATGGTCCAAGTTCTCAACCAAGGTGAATTTAAGACGCACAATGTCTGGGAAAATATTGTTGATGACGCCAAGTGAACATGAAAACAAAAATGTCAAGTCAGAAGAGGGGATCATAGAAGAAGGCAAGGGACTCAAATGCACGTGGGTAGGGTTGTTTGAGGTGATGAAGAAGTTCAAGTAATACAGAAGACAGTTGCTTGTAAGCTGGCGTTCAAGCTCAAGACGATTTTTGTGTTTCCGTGGGGTATGAAGGCCAATGGCATATGCGGCTCTCACTGCAGTTGTAAAAAAGAACTCCATGCGACAAGTAACCCAAGAATTTCCGAACATCCCCAACATCAAAACCAGAAGAGATTGAATTGTGTCTAAAGTAAGAGGTAGCCGACTGGGCATAGTAGCATGACCAAGAAAGCTAGTAAGATGGGCTTGAGCTTGCTCTACCGAGGAGTTGTTTTCGCACCACAAAAGGCCACAAGAAAGAATAGCAGCTCTAAGAAGGTTCGATCGAGGTCCAATGTTGAAGAGAGGTCTGGGGAAAAGCCCAATAAAATCATTCACATTGTCGAAATACGCATCCTCTGCTTTATTTAGAAGCATGATGAAACTTCTGGTTATCGGTTCAGATCGTTCAATTTTTTCTGCTCTTTTGAGTGTTTGGACGTGGCTTTGGTATCGGCGTGCAATAGATACGTAAAGCATGGGTAGCGTCATACTGGGAAACATAAAGAAAGTCATTGTGATATTAAGGAAAGTTCTTAGAGGTTTGGCACCCTCCAGGCCAAAGGAAACAATATGGCGAGGTAAGTGTATTTTAGTAGCACACGCTACATTTCTCTGAACAAACTGCTTGGCCTGAGCTTTGCGTCGAGTCTTACGGTCAAAAGTACAAGGAGTACCTGGTTGCTTAGAACATTGATCACAGGTTGGATAAGCTCTGTTACACTTGAGATGCTTGGTGAAGCAGCGATCACACCGCAACCCTAGCACTATAGGGCCAAGTATCATAGTTTACAAGCGAAGGCCTCCCCTGAACCAACATTTAAGGTTACTAAAATCCAACTTTTCATAGATTGTAATAAACTGTTTGCTCGCTATAATTAGCTTCATGAGAAAATGTCCTATTGCCAATCCGCCATGAATGTTTTTAGATCGTTTGATAGCAGCTCGAAATATTTACTGGAGCACTTGCTCGTCTTAAATCCATTTAAGTAAACTTCCACGCGATGTATACTACTCTGCTGAGCTATCCGCATCTACCTCGAACAATTCATTTGGATCCTCCTACTTCCCTAATGAACCAACAGTTAGCGGCAGGATATCTGTTTCAAATGCCACCCCCACAATCCCAGCGACATTTGAATTCCGGTCTATATAAAAGTGAAATGAAACCGAGCCGAAACCCCCAATCAAGCAACTTGCCACCAAAAATAACTGAGCTGCTCTTATCTTAAGCTGTGCTTGCTCGATAACATTTACTGAACTGGATACGTACCGATATGCAATCAGCTTATCAGAAAACCAAGTAAGGTCCTAACAATATCGAGTCGCAGACTTTAATGAATATAAAACCAAACTTAAAGCAGAATCGTTCGCTCGTAAAAAATTGATCGATTTAAAAAAGAAACGGTTCGCCCATCCAAAAGGTATAGGGTAGGATTTGATGCACTGATTCAAACATGCAACCCTCTAAACGAGCTTTATATCATTAAGCATACGATGGATATATACCCTAGATATCCATTTATAATCGATATAAACAAACATATTGTTGTTAAATTTAATATAATCAATACCATAACTTTACTGCATTAGCAGATGTAATCCCCAACATCAACGGGGATTAACCGAACCAAGTAAGACAGCAGGTTGGCAAACCGGAAGCCCGCCAGCGCTGTGACAACAGGGTAGACTGGCATTCACCATTCAACCACCTTGGCATGTGCATTATATCACCCAAACCTGCCAGAAAAGTACACCGGGATGCGATACACAGGGGCGTAGATGGCCAATGGCATGAGGGGTACTGGCAGAGGCCACAGAGCACCATAATAAGAGTTCAGTTGTGCTATATCTTCAAAAGGCATTCCTCCAAGTCCTTCAGGTGAGAGTCCAAACACAGGGTATCTTGCTGGTATCCCCCAACCCTGAGGCAGGCTGTTAACACAGCTGCAAAGATGAACTACTTCATCTTCACAAGTTGGGATGGAAGGTCTATAGCTGGTCTTGTCTGGCCTGGAAGAAGAAAGCATACAAATAATTGGAGGGTAATCTCTCAACAATAGCACAACTTACCATCAAGAGATGATCCTTTATTTATAGTGCACCCCATGGTGCAAAGCTATGTAAATGGGAGTTAAAGCAAGAAATCAAAAGTCCCAAGAGTTCAGATTGAAACTCTTGGTGTTTGGAAGGCAAGTAAAGGCCAAACTCTTGTGCTGCTCTTATCTGAGGACCAGGAAGAAACTCTTTTGTCTGGCCAATTGTTATCTGGTTTTTTAGGGTGATGGCTGGTTGGCTTGTGTTGTAACTGAACTAATTATAGTTCAGTATTTAGATTGGGGAAGACAACAGTCCAAATAGAAAGGACAATAATAGGAATACAATATTTTTTATCAGAGAATATCATAATTAATATGCCATAGTAGGGAGCCACAAGTCCACCAGGGGATGGCATAGTGGCAGGTTGAACATAAGGATTGAGATGAAAATAACTTGAGTGAGGGATCAGCATGTTAAATTGGCAACACTCCTAATTAGAAGATAGTGCCCACAATTTGACATCACACTCATATTGATTCATACCATTAATCATGTCATGAGGCAACTCTTTGAGCGCTTCTGTGTATTGTGAGGTACATCAGTGGGAGGGGGAGTAACCTTGGTTGCAATACTTGGGACCCAGGTTATTCCCTGATTCTATTTTTACTTTTGGTGACTCACCTGGGCTATGTTTGGCCCTGCCCATTTGGCCTAGGCCCCAAATCCTCATTGATGGGGGGAATTTATCCCTTTCCCCCATATTGGGAGTAAGTTGGTGGTTTGAAGATTGATTTCAGGAGTGATCCTGACAACAGAGTTACAAGGAGGAAACATTTAAAAGCTAAATAACCATCTTTATTGAGATGTAGGGGTCATACAGTTATAGTCATTGCTTGAGAAAAACATGGTTTCTGCCAATTGATCACTCAGACAGCCAGGGGGTGGCTTGATCCTACTAACAAGAAAAACACTAAACCAAGTTTGCATCCAGGTCAAGGTTACTGTTGGTTCATGTTCCCTTGTTTGGTAGCTTAAGTTGACTTTTGCTTTTGGCTGCAAGTGCCAGGATATTCAAGTTGAGGGGCAAGGTGCTTTATGTGCAGCTTTGCCAGAGGGCCAACCCTGTAGTTAACACCCCTGCTAAGAGTTAGCCTTCTTGGCTGGCTGGTCAGCGGGAAGGTTGTCTTCAGTGCAGTCTCTGTATTCTATCAGCTGGCGTTCTGTTGCAGGTAGTGCAGCCTCACACTGTTTTTGCCTTGCTTTACATGGTCAGAGTTGGTTGGGATGTAAGGGTTTGTCCTGGTTTTTCTTACCCAATCCTTGGAATAGGTAAGTGTTGTTATCATTTACCTTTAGCAGGATGGCAGAGCCTACCTTCTCAGGCTGTAGTTTGCTCTTGTTGGTACTCATCACTCAGACTTTGTTACCAACTTCATGCCTTTTTTAGAGGAACCAATGTTTCTTGCAATGCTTCTCTTCTTTGACTTCCTGGTTAGAATTAGCAAGGTGCACATTGGGGTTGTCTCTGGGTGATACATTATTGGGAATTTCTAACTCCGGCCCCATCAGGGCTTGAATTATATTAGGCTTGGTGCTGTAGACTAATTCAAAGGAGCTTTTTTCAATGGATTTATTCACTTTGATATAGCACACAAGGAGAGTGGCAGACAATTTTTTGGTCAGTTCTCAGGCACCCTTGCAGCAATTTGCAAGGTCTTGAACTAAGGAGCCATTTAGCTGCTTCACTCTGCTATTTTCTTACAGGTGGTATGGTGTAGTTACCATATGTCTCACTCTTTTTTTGGCCAAATAGACTTTTATATTATCAGATGCCAGTTCTTTGCTTCTATTTATACTAAGCAACTCTGGGTTTCCAAACTTGCTGATAATTTCTTTGCCTATAAATTGATGCACATTGTTACCTGTGTATTTGGCAATATAAATGTAAAGTGATGTACTTTGATGCTTTACCGCTTCAAAGCCCAGGCTTTGATCCATTGTTGATGGGTGTTCCAAGGGCTGCAGGCTTTAAGCAAAAGTACCAATACAATAGTTTTAGAAGCTATGACAAAAACCAAAAATAACCCAGATTTAAATAAAATGATTCCAGATTTGAACAAAATCCAAGTTGGGTGAGATTCAGGACTCAAATAATTCAAATATTTGTGGTTAATAAATGAATCTGTCAAACCAAAAACAAATTTAACTAGCCCATTATATGAAATTATAGCAAATATCAAGCAGCGTTGTTTAAACCACAAACAAAATGAACTGACACAGCAAGTGAGATGAATGGATGCTGTTCCGAAGTATATTATAATCCAATCAGGATTCATATGAGGCACTGACAGAAGGACTAAAATGAAAGAAAATTTGAGCAATCTAGAAGCAATATTCCACAAGCATGAAACAAAATGAAGTCACACAAGATGTGTAGTATGAGCAGCCTAAAATAGAAAATTAACAGTTTTACAGCCAATCAACAGCTATCCAATTTAGGGACAGAGGCATTTTATTCATTTTCATGGATCCTTATTTGTGTATAATGGTTTTGAGAACCTTCCAAATATGGAATGGTGATCACAATAAAATAAATCATAAAATTTAAGCTTCTACTTTTAGTGATTTTATCCTAGGTTTTTTTACTATGGTTTTTACTAGCAACATTTTTGACAGCACCAGCAGCCAAGCCAGCAGCAGCCAAGCCAACTTCAATGAAGCTGAGGCTCAGAACATGTAGGCACCTGTTTACACCCAAGCCTTTGAGGCAGGTAACAAGGAAGCTGTCCTGTTACTGACCCCCAAACCATATGGCTTTGACTTTTTTGGTAGTCCCTTAGTGTCTAGCTCTGCCCCCGCCCCCACCCCCGCACAAGCTGCCTGTCAACCAACCAATCAGGATGACAACCTTGATTCAGAACAACTTCCTGCCACCAGCCAACCTGCCCCTCCAGCCAATCAGGCTTCAGCTCCCGTGGCCCAGCGCCCCAAGCAACAAATCATCACTGCCCAAATTCTCCAGTAATTATGGCACTGAACCTACAGGGTCTGTCCTGGTTTAGATAGCCAGCCAATTGAAATTCACCTGGGCTACCATCATGCAAGAATTCAACAACCTGATAAACAAGGGGAATCTGATCAGGACAGCCAAGAATCCCAAGAAGGCCCCGAATCCCAAATCACAGAAGCCTACCCAATCATGCTTGACCTCCTCCAGCCAGACCCAGGTCCAGAAGCAACTTGCACACCATGGCATTTGGGTATCTGAGCGCATGGTGTAGCTCTGGATGCATGGAAAGGTGGCTTCAATACAGATTCTTACTAATGTTACCAGCAACCAATGGGATGGCGCTGAGGATTCCCCATATGATCCTGCCATCAAATCCACCCTGGTCCAATGCTTGACTAATCTAACAGATGTCATTATGTTCATCTCCTACTACAGGCTACAATACCTTTTGAAAATTTTGGTGAGCAAGGAAAAGCTGCCGCCAAGAATAGAAGAAAGAAGGTCAAGAAGGGGAAATTCATTGGTGCATTTCTGGCTGTTTCAGCCAAGGGTTTTGTTTGCTATCAGACAAACCCAGATTTCACCAATGGCTACAAGTACAGCCACATCCTTGGTGGATTAATCAACTCCTGGGATAGCTTGAATCCCAAACACCAGGTTTTCTTGAGCCACCAGATGGAGGGTGGCTCCACTGCCCTCAAGGCCATCCAGCAACGCAGGCACCAGGCCTCTGTGTACCCCACTGATCACGCAGACATCCATCTGGCTGATGTTGTGTTCTTTAATATTGGAGATACACTCCAGGAGCTCCACCCTCAGGCTTTCAACAACCTCTATCTTGGGGTCCTTGACCACAATTCTCTCTTTGGTCACCAAATGGTGGCTGACTTGTTTGCGCAAATTGTCTTTCATGTGAATATGGGCAACCAATCACGCAAGGATAAGTGCCTCCCACACCGTGCCACAGCACCTACCCGCCAATCAAGGCAATGACAGACAAGGAATATGACAAGCGGTATATGGCAGCCATCACGTGAAATCCTTGTACCCCCACCACTACTACCCCCATCTTCCTGCCCCACCCACCCAATTGCAGACCCCCCAGGCCAGCACTGCCTCTACGCCTTTCTTCCTGTGCTATTCTTCCTACTAGGCAATACTCTTCCCTTCCCCAATAAACCTCCTTTTGCCAAACATTTTTTATTTATATTATCCTTATTTTGAATTTCAATTATCATGTTCTCTTTGTTTTAGTTGGCTATATTCTTTATGTTCAGCTTATTTCTATAAAATCATATATTTACTATTACATGTATCTAGATCCATAGCACAGTTATTTTTAGTACCCAAACACTGCCCCCTGTGAAAATATTAACAACTTTTTGATGGTTATTGAAATTTGAATTAAAAAATTATAGGTTAATTGTGTTTAGATAAAGTTGTTACTGATCCAAATTCAAACCTTAATGATAAACTTTAAGCCAATCAGGAGCTAAGTGATAAAGTGATTGTTATGACATAGAGTTATTCAATAATTCTTTGATGCTTGTGCGCTAATTAATATGATTGGCTGGTTGTTTTGCTATTGTGCGCCATTGCTGCTGTGGCAAGTTGCTGGTGGACTAGTGCTAATCCAGCATCTGATTGAGCACTAGTCCACCAACATCTTGCCACAGCAGCAATGGCGCACAATAGCAAAACAACCAGCCAATCATATTAATTAGCGCACAAGCATCAAAGAATTATTGAATAACTCTATGTCATAACAATCACTTTATCACTTGGCTCCTGATTGGCTTAAAGTTTATCATTATGGTTTGAATTTGGATCAGTAACAACTTTATCTAAACACAATTAACCTATAATTTTCTAATTGAAATTTCAACAACCACCAAAAAGTTGTTAATATTTTCACAAGGGGCTGTGCAAAGTGCCAAAAATAATATGGCAATTAAGGAAACAATGCCAACACAAAGCAAACAACACATATTGAGTTGAGCGTAAAACATATACACAATGGGTAAAAAATGGGATATTGGAGTAATGAGAAAACAAACAGGGATAAACAAAGAGGCAATAGTATCATAATAATACAGGTTTCATTGGGATGAAAGCTATAAAAACATATGGAAAGGTTATTAAAAATCAATGAGAGAATTGGAGAAGCTTTTGAAGGATCTCAACTTGGCAATTGCCAAAATCAAAGACATTGACTGCAAGGTCAAGGCAAAAGTGAAGGCCACCTTCCTTACAGGGGACAAGATTGACAAGGTGTCTGCCAAGGCACTCATGGCCAAGATGCCAGACACCTCCAAAACAACAATCAAACACCTTTTAAATGTCCAGAAGACCGTTGTGAATGGCCTTCAATCCAAGTCCTTTGCCCTCTCCACGCCGTCTGTCTGGGTCAACGACCCTGAGATGATGCATATCTCAAGCCAGCCAAGCAAGCCAGAACCAAGGACACAGAATTGTCAGTGCAATTGCTTGCGCCAAGAATGGCTAAGCCTGTTGAAGCCGCCGGCAAAGAGGAAACACACAAAGGTAACATAAAAAATAAAATTAATAAAAATTTGTAAATACTTATATGCTTTTTTAGAAAACATAGACAGTGAAATCTGCCGGGTCCTGGTCCCGTTTGTCCACGCCACATTTTATGCCAACTACGCTAATCATGTGGCTGGGCAGCTGCTTCTGTCCCCCTGTTGTATGTGATCTTGAATACAGAATCCATGGGTCCTTCTCAATGTCCAGGGAGGCATTGGCTGAGCTTACACATGCTGAGGGGGCATCTGAGTGGGCAGTTACTGCCTACAAGGATGCCCAACTGGTCTGCCTGGACCTGATATTCCTCAATGGAGTTTACTGTGTAAACTCCATTAAGCTTGTTTGGGACGTCCTGGAAATGCTCCCATTCAAGAATATACCAGAGATGGGCCAGGCCCATGCGGCTGCTTGCTTCTGCTACCCCTTGGGGCACACCCTGTCTTACCTGTTGGAGAACTTTGGGCGTGGGGTGTTGAAATTAGCTGTTGCAGATGTAACATCCATAAAAAAGACAAAAATCCTCCTTTCCAACTTTGGGTTGGCCTGGAGCGCTGACAAGATGGGGGTCCCAGCAGTCATGGAGCTGACCTTCTTGAAGACCAAGCATGCAAAGAAGATTAGTGCCATGTATAATAAGCTCTGTGAGTTTACTGAAGTCTTTGCTGGACAAAGGCTTCACCTTGTGGTTTACCTAGGATATATTTTCTTCTTTAGGATGGGCATCAGCGTGGAGGACTTAGACGGGGTCCTTTTTTTGGATTGACAAGGCCTGGCTCTCATTGGACGGGAAGAAGGTCCCCCTGGGTACAACTAAGTTGACCACATAATCCAAGATGCCCTAGTCCTGGTCCTGGCGGGGATCTATGAGTTTGCAGCCCCTCCAGAGAAGCTGCTCCTGAATTCTCACCTAACAATACTCCCTTTTACCAGCCACCACAAATGTTTTAATCAGGGTGTATCCATAATCTACAGTGTGGCAATGGAGGTTGTGCTCCACCTCCATTGCTGGGTGGGTACATACTGAAAAACTCACTACAGGCGCTCTTAATAAATTACTCTTCCAATAAATTTCATTACAATTTATATTATTTTTATTATAATAAAAGTTTCTAATTCTTTTTTACCAAACAAGTTTTTCAAAATAAATCCTGGAGACGGTTTTCATAAAAGCATAATATTGTACATTAATAAAATATACTTTTAATTTGTACAATTAAATTTATTTTTTTAATCCCATTTTTATATTTATTTGATAAGAGTGATATAAATATATTCACATAATAAAGTATCAAGTGTTTGGGATAGCCACAGATGCCATAATAAAAAATTAATATAAAATAAATTACTAATCTTCATTGATGGTCCCGCTAAATGTGATTGTGGGCTTTGAAGTTTCTAAATATAACATGATAATTAATAAATCTTAAATAGTAAATTAGAGAACATAAAAAAGTCAGACAAGCTAAGCCTTTAATTGATTGGCTGTTTGGCAAGGCACGCAGGGATGAAAAAATCAGCGTGGCCAAAGAATTTGGCCACAGTCTCAGCTGGGAGGGTGTGGATCCCAGCCTGCAGCAAATCAAAGAGGTCCTTGGTCCCAGTTGGAGTTCCTTGCTTGAAGACTTGCTTGAGCCACCAAAAAACTTCTTTGATGAGATTTAGGAAGGGTGAATAAGCAGGGAGGAAGAGAAGGCGCAAATTTGACGTGGCCAATTGCTGGGGGCCCACTGCAATGCTGGTGTCAATTATTGGGAATTCTTTGAGAATATCAGCCACCTTGTGGAGACCAACATTATCCAGCACAATTACATTTGTGAAGCCCGGGCTTGTGCGCCTTAGGTGCTACTGGACCAATCAGAGGAATGCTGGAAAGATACGGCTGTTGTGGGAGCCTAGTATCATTTGATAGAGCTCAACCCCCTTTGGACCAAGGAGAGCCACCATTGAATAGGCTGTGGCACTGACTGCAGCATGCCAAGTTACCCTGTCATTTAAGCCTTTTGGGACATACCCTTATGCATTCTGCATAGACAAGGCAAGTGCTGATTTGACAATATAATAGAATTTGCCCGTCCCCTTGGCTTTGAGGGCAGTGTACGCCTCAGAGTATTTTTTTTGGGTCTCAACATTGGCTGGGCTATTTTGATTGTATGGAGATACCCTGAGCTTTTTCCAGGAAAAGCACATTCCCTTCACCAGATGGTAGTAAAAGGAAATTGAGGCCCCAACCCCAAAAGTAGATTTGACCATGGCCTGTATATTTGCCAGTTCAAGATGGCAATCTTGGGTTATCCACTGGTGGATTACACATTTGTGCTCCTTAGTGAGCATGGTTGAAACACTAAAGGATTTCTCTGTGGCAAGGACTCAGCCAGTATTGATGAATTTGTTGAAGGTCTTGGAGGCGTACGTGGGATCCACCCCAACAAGAGCTGCGACCGCCTTGTAATCACCAGATTCCTGCATTAGCTTGAGCAGGATGATGTGTTTGATATCTGGGATGCGCTTCTGAGGGGGCTTAATGGGAGTAGTTGAATTGGGATCCTGATTGGTGACAGGCTTGCAAGGCATGGGCACCTTGTTATAGAAGACTGCAACCTTTTTAAGCACTAACTGTCCCTCATTGGTTTGATAGAACTTGGGCTTCTCTTCCTCTTACTGATTGCCATCACTGACGTAGGGCTTGTAGCCAGTATCAAGTACAGGCTTCATCTTCTCTGGCATGGCTGACAGGACCAACTCTTGCCGGTACACAATGTCAAACACATATGAATAAAGTTCTACCTCCTTGTTTCCAACTGTTTTTGTTGTAGTAACCTTGGTGGGATTCTGGGTCAGCTTGGGGACCCTAGGTTTGATGCTCTGCACCCTAGTAGCTTGTGCTCCTTGAACCAGCTATGTCAGTGCAACACCACTATTGAACTCTCCTCTCCCATCTCCTTCCTGAGTAGGCACTTAGGTTGCACTAACTCTGTTCTTTGACCCACAGGGGCAACCACAACTGCAGCACACAACAGGTCCCTTGGTACTCTGTTGTTGTGTTTGTTCCATTTTAAAATTTAATAAAATACTAAATAAAATTCAATTATGTCACTCCTTAATTTTAATTTTTGCTTTTATCTGAATATGGATATTTAATTAATATTTCCCCCTATATCCCAATCATAGATTTTTATTTCTTAATTAGTTGTTTTTGGTTTTAAAACACCCATTTTAGAACACACAAAAAATTCAACACCCATTTTCCCAGATTTTACTGCCAAATTAAGCACTCAACACAATTGTTTTAAAATTTGTGTTTAAGATTGTGTGCCCTATTTTAGATACCTTGGTATCATTATTGATTAAAATTTATTGCACACAACATTTGAGTTATTTTGTTTACATACTGAGTTGCTATTGTTGCAACATCTTCAATTACTCCCTCTTGAGGAATTAACGCCCTGAGTAAATCACTGAGAAGCTCACTGAATGGTTCACTTCCCAGCCAATAAACTGGTGGCACCATTATCAGTTAACCATATATGATGGGATCACTCAATCCAGGTCCTAAATGGAACACAACTTGATTAAGCCTCGTGACTCAAGAGGAACATTACTCAGATAAGCCCCATGACCCCCATGACGTACATGGACAGTATGTGGTTTCTCATGATACTATATATTATTCTATATTCATATTCAATAAAGTATCATTCTATTCTTAATCTTCCCCTTTATTTTGTTTATTATACTTCCCAGAAGTATAAACTCAACACTATTATGTTTTGTTTTTGGATTGAGTTTTGATACACTGCTCTTGGGTGTATTTTGTCACCAATTCACATAGTAAATATATGTACACCAAAATTCAACTCACACCATTTTGTTTGTGAATCAATTTATTTCAGATTGTATTTTGAATAGTTTTGCTTTGTGCGTGATCACTTCTTTGGTGTGTTGACCCATTTTGCCCATTAACGCCAAAAATCCCTGTTAACAGAATGTATATTTTATCCTGATAGTTGGATTTTGTTCAAATCTGAAATCATTTTGTTTAAATCTGAGGTATTTTTGGTTGTTGCCATAGCTTTTAAAACTACTGTACTTGGAAATAGATGATCTCACTAATTTCTAGACTGGTTAAAGTAGCCATGGCTCAATCATATCCAGTTGGTTGATGGAGAAGATGTGGCTTTATAAGGTCATTTAGTTAACAATCCTTAGTGATACTTAACTCTTTCTGAACACAGGGGTTAATTTTTCTTTTTCTTTCTCTTAACTATTGGATCAGGTAGTAACTGCAGTAATATTATCCTTAATTTCCTTATGCTCTTCTTCCAATTGGTTACTTTATTTACTATCAAACCTGCTGGCAATTGCTTCTACATAATAATTGATTTTATTGGTTTTGGATGGTTATTTAGCCATTTCACATTAAGGTTGAGTTCAGATTTGTTGATTTCCCAATTAAGTTCATTTTTGTATTTTTATGCATTCCTGGTATGATTTTGAATGACTAGTAGCTGGGTTTAGAGCTTGTTAAAGTAGAAAATCAAATGAAAGGGATTGTGAGCCCTTGTAAAACTAGAAATCAGCAAAGAACCACCACCAAACCCTTGAGAGAAATGGATGACTTAAATGCTGTCATTGAAAAAAATGGGTCAAAGCTGGGGTTGCTCAAATAGCCCTTGAAAATCCAGATCTGCTGTATTTTTCTCCAAATAATAATGACAAGAAAATTACATATTA
Organism: Entomophthora muscae; assembly: GCA_014839935.2. Taxonomy (NCBI): domain Eukaryota; kingdom Fungi; phylum Entomophthoromycota; class Entomophthoromycetes; order Entomophthorales; family Entomophthoraceae; genus Entomophthora; species Entomophthora muscae. The sequence continues at coordinate 324,779 of QTSX02002881.1, forward strand.
TACACTATTTAGGGATGGCAGTGCCCAAATTTCTGGCTGTCTGAATTTTTTTGAATTATGACTTCATCAACTCAAAATTACAATTCAGGCCCTCCCACTGCTGAAAATATTCTTGCCAACCAATCAGAGGCCGCAAAATCCCCCACCCACATCCTGAACTCTCTTAAAAATTTCCCCATTCCCCTCTAGAAACTTATTTCTAGATATATTACTTACCCTTGAATAAAGAAGTTCTCTAAAATTATAATTGCTCTACTGGGGCTATTTGCCTCTGTCCTTGAGAAGTTGGCCTCCTTAATGGTTAAAGCAGCAGTCAGCTCCTTGACCGCCCCTTGGCCCGCTCTCTATATGATTTCACCCTTGAAATTGTATTCTGATTTGCCTCTGCAAATTAACTTTGCCACAAAAATTTACTTATCCATCTTTTTCTACACTACTTCTGGTAACAAGATGCTGAAGCCTTCCTCCCAATTTGATCTCCTATTTCTCATGTCATGGAGTTTTCCCTTGCCAACTCTGAAATGATAGAGCTTTTCATTGTAACTATTAAGGAAAAACAGCCAAGAACAAAGGTTTTAACACTAATGGAACTCCAGAACTGGAGCCAAATGGGGATCAAACCCAAAACCCTAAGAACAAACCCAACATTAATAGCAAACCAATCTTTAAACTTAAAGCACCAAATTATATGGACACCAGTCATTTTACTTTTGCTCTGACTTTTGCTTTTGGGTTGGGAAATGTTAGTACAATATTAAGTATCAGTACTTACCACTCAAAATCTGATTAGCTACTCCAACTACTGATGACAACTTCAAAACCACTCTTTGTAGGTTCCCTCTCTGCACCATATCCTAGTTACAGTGTTACAGATTCAAGACAACTTGTGATTTATTTTACACCACTATCTTGTAGTTTCAGCCCCTCTATCATATACTCTATATGTATTATTATGAAGCTTCATTTACAACATTTAGTTCTGCAAACCCTCTCCTTAGCCATAAGCCTGGTAAGACTTGTTTTATCCCTTACCAATTCCAAATATAATCTCAAAGGTTTGTAAAATATCCAGCTTGGTATTTAGGGGAGTTTGATATCTCTATTTTTACTTGTTTCAACAATAAGGATATTTCTTATATACTAAGCTTGTCTACACTTATCTCTTGCAATCCTTTTTGAAGCCATTAAAGGAAGTCATTTCCTGTTCTGGTTTCTAGTTCCTTTGCTTTCTGTGGTATCAGCCCTTGAAACCCCAACTCCCACCACAGACTGACATAATTCTTCTCCTGACAACTCCCACCAGAAGGAGTCCCTGGCTAACAGTTGGTTCAAATATCTCTCAGGTCACTGGGGAAGAAAGTTCTAGTATGGCCATTCCTGTCAGGGATCCAGTCTTGAGCGGCCAGCCTGTTGTTTTCAGGGGTAACTTGGGCTGGGTTTTTTGCGGGCAATGCCCACCACAAGAGAGGAGCTAACTTTAAAAGGTAGGAGGCAGACTTTCCCACCCAGGACCATGGGTCAGCGGGCGGGATTATAGTGCCAATCACCCCTGTGAGGATGATGTACACAATCCCAAACAGCTTGCCAGAATGGTCAGTTGGGAGGTCAGGTGAGGAAGCAGGCATAGGTTTTAGGGTCACAGGAGGTTCCATGGGCAGGCCGTAAGCAGGGAGATAGTTGAATTTCCCTCTGAACAACTTGGGTGTTGAAAATATCCACGGGCCTTGTTGGTTGTATCTAATTGCAGATTGTATGCGGGCCAAAAGATCAAGTTTGAGTATATTTTCCAGGTTGTATTCCTTGTATTCAGATTTCAGAGGGTAGTCAGTAAAATGGAAGGGTCCAAGGGTTTACCAGGAGGACAGAAGACTGCAGGCAGTGGGGCAGGCTGGCCAGGAGATCTCAAACTGAATTGATAGATAGCAAATACAAAATAAGGCAATAGCTGTGTGAGCCAAAATAACATAACCTTTATTCAAAAATGGCAATAGTTTAGAGTGTGAGGTCCTTTGGTCTAAATAGTGCCCCAACTCCAAACTTAACATTTTCCATGGAGGGTTCATCAGGGCATTGGGAAAGGCAGGGCCGGGGGAACTGGGTGCTTGGGTCCAAAGGCAGCAAAATGGCACTCAGCCCAGGAGTTCTTTCATTGGTCAAGAATCTTGATTTGGATACCTGATTATCTTGCTTTAGTGTTGTGGTCATGGGACTGGGCTGCAGGCCTGTGCCTCTTTCCTAGGTTGGCTCTTGATTGGTTGCTGGTGTAGACTTCAAGTTCATGAAGCCAATAGTTGCCAAATCAGTATCTCCATTAGGCGCTGTGATTAGTTCTCCATTAGGTGCAATAATTTCCTTGGTTTGGCTTGTTTCACTGCATGGGCCAACATTCTTGGTATCAGCTTTTGGGGGCTCAATCCCAGAAAGGCGCAGTCAGGCAGTCCTCCAGTCCACAGGCCCGGTGGCTCAGGTGGGTCCAGGGTTTGGGTTTAATTCCTGCTCCTGGGCCCAGCTTTCCAGAGAGGAAGAATTGTCAATACTAACACCATCCCCTTCTTCTCCTGAGGGCCCTCCCTTCTGATTATTCTTGTTCAGGTAAAGTTTGGCAGCTTCTTGGGTATTAGCCAAGTTGCTCAGCAGTTCCCAAGTACTTTTTTCTAGTGGGTATCCTTTTCACTTGACGTAATACTGGGGTTTTTGGTAGTGGGTTTAGATGCTGTGTATGTATTCAACTTCATATTCCTCAGTGAGGCCTGTTTGGATGGGTGGGGGGCTGTCTTAATCTGTTGGTGGGGGAGCAAATTCTCATCTTTTTTGAACAACAGGGAGCAGTGGAACACATCATGAATCTTCAAGGAGGGGGGTATATCTATCTTGAAGGCAATCTCACCAACTAGTTTGGTGATCTTGTGGGGGCCGCTTCTTCTGTGAGCTAATTTCCTGCAGGGCATGTGCAGGGGTACATTCCAGAAGTCTAGGTATACTTTGTCTCTGACTTGTAAGGGTTGTCCTGGGGTTTGTTTGTGGTCAGCAAAGGCTTTGTATGTTTGCACTGTGCAGTTCAGGTTGGTCAAACATGTTTTTTTGTGTGTTGTGAATCTGTTCAATCCAGGAGCACCCAGTGGTGTTCAATTCCTTTTTGCCAATCTAGGGGTCCCAGGTGAGGTCAAACCCATAGTTGGCTTTGAATGGGGACATTCCTGTGAAGGCGTGGTTCTTACTGTTTTAAGCAAACTGGGCCATGGGGAGCGCTTTGGCCTAATTTTCCTGATCAGCGTTGGCATAGCATCAAAGATATTGTTCAAGGATCTGGTTTACTTGTTCAGTTTGGCCGTCTGTCTGTGGGTGGTAGGAGGTAGATACACATCGCTTGATTCCCAAGTCTTTCATCACCTGTGTCCATTAGTTTGAAGTGGATTGGGGTCCTCTGTCTATGATGATTTCCTCAGGTGTTCCGTGTTGCATGAGGATGTGGTTGTGGAAGTGTTGGGCTGTTTCTGCTGCCATGCAATTGGTGGTGGTTGGTACAAAGTATGCCATCTTGGTGAAGCGGTCTACAATGATCAAGATTGTATTGTATGATAGAGATGGCGGCAGTTTCACAATGTAGTCCATGAAGACAGATCTCCAAGGTCCATGGGGTATATTCAAGGGTCTTAGAAGTCCTTCAGGTTTGTTTCTACGAGTTTTGGTTTGCCCACAGGTCTCATACCCCTTCAGGTACGTGCTTACGTCTTGATCCATTTTTGGCCAAGAAAAGTTCCTTCTGATGCTCTGGAGGGTCTTGAGCCTACCCAGGTGTCCAGCCATCTCATAATTGTGGTAGTCTCTCAGGTTGTTGGTTCTGATGTCCCCTTCTGGTACAGAGATCCTGTTGTGGAGCATTAGTGTTATTCCCTTCAATGAGTAGCCTTTTTGGTAGTGGGCGCTATCCAAGGATTTGGAGAGATCAGAGATCATGATCTTGGTGAACTTGTCTGGTGTTTGGGCCCTCAGTACTTCTGGTTTTCTGGCTCTGATTTTCATCAATCCCAGGTGAATGCATAGGCTTGCTGTGTCCAAGAGGACTTGGGTGTTGTGATTGCAGGTTTCTAGGTGGGTAGGCACCAGGTCAGTTCTTCTACTTAGGGCATCAGGTACCATGTTCACCTTCCCTGGCTTGTAGTCTATGGTTAGGGTGTAGTTGGAGAGTTCTAAAGCCCATCCTTCTTGTTGTGGGTTAAGCTGGCGTGGTTTGAAGAAGTAGACCAAGTTCTTGTGGTCTGTCAGAACCTTTACTGGATATTCAGCGCCACATAAGTATCAGCACCAATATTTCAGGGTCTTCATTATGGCTAGCATCTCCTTGTTATATATTGGGTAGTTCCCTTGCGCAAGTAGCATCTTCTTGGAGTAATATGCTACAGGATGTAGCATACTATCCCCTCCTTACTGAAGAAGGACCCCGCCCACTGCAAAGTCTGACGTGTCAGTTTCCAGGATAAAAGGTTTGGAGGGATCTGGCATGGCCAGAACGGGGGCAGAGGTGAAGGTGAGTTGCAAGGTTTCAAAGGCAGTTGTACATTCTGGAGTCCAGGAAAAGGTGACCTTGTCAGAGCAAAGGCGGGTCAGGGGGAGGGTAATGTGAGAAATTTTTTGGATGAAATCCCTGCAATAATTTGCCAGGCCAAAAAACTTCTCACATCCTTTCTGCTTTTGGGCACCAGCCAAGATGTTATTGCTTCTACTTTATCCTGTACCATGGCAAAGCCGCTGGTCTTCACTATGTATCCCAGGAATTCAACTTCAGATTAAAAGAATTCACATTTCTTAAGCTTAGTGTGTAAGTGTGCTTAAGAGTTTCTCTAGTATAAGGTCCAGGTGGCGCAGGTGTTCCTTGTGAGACTTGCTGTAGATAAGAATGTTGTCCAGATATGCCACACAAAAACGGCCAAGGTATTCCCCTAGGACAGTGTTGATCATCTTTTGGAAAGTACTGGGGGCGTTGCAGAGGCCAAAGGGCATTACCAGGTACTCATACAGCCCATATCAGTTTTTGAAGACTGTCTTGTACTTGTCTCCATCCTTGATTTGGATTTGGTTTAACACATCTTGAAGGTCAATTCTTGAGTACACCTGGGCTCCGGTCAATACATCAAAGAGGTTGGTGGCATTGGGGATGGGGTAGCAGTTCTTCACTGTAATGTTGTTCAGTTTTTGGTAATTCAAGCATGGACACATCCCATTATCTTTTTTTCCTACAAACAGCATGGGTAATGAGCAGGGGGCTTTTGACACCCAGATGAACCCTGTTTTTGTCATATCCTTTAGGTATGCTTTCAAGGCCACTTGCTTGCCGTGATTAAAGCTGTAGGTGGGGCCATGGTGCAGTTGAGTCCCTGGTAACAGGTCTATGGCATGGTTGTAGATTGAATGGCTGGGTAGTTTTTTGGCTGCTTCTTCACTAAACACATGGTTCCATCTCTGTAGGGGGTAGGCAGTATCCTAATGCTAGGTTCTATCTTCATGGTCAAGAGTTTGTTGGTAGGGGGTCAGTCATGGCTTGTGGTAAAATTTGCAGCAAAGGGTTGCTAGTTTCTACAAACAGTTAGTCAGTGACCTAATTCTTAATACTATAACTGTTGATGGTATAGTGACAGCCTATGAAGGACAGAAGAATAATAAGGTGTATAGACAAAAATGGTATTTATTTAGATAGTATTGCACTTATATAGTGTGGGCGGGGGAATTGCCACCAGAGGCAGGGAGGCACAGACAGAAGAACTTCCCAAATGTAGGAGAGTGGGTTGACACAGCTAAAAATCCTGCGCAAGAGAACAACCGCTTTCTTGCGGCTTTCCTTAAGGAGGTAGATATAAATAGCTTTGTTGTTCTATTTATAATCCCAGAAGTGAAGCCTGTGCCTTGTGCGCGTTTGAAAGGCAAATCAAACACCTGTTTTAGGGGCGTTTTAAACGTCTTTATCACTAGTAGAATCAGGATACAATAGAGCAACCGCGCAATTGTTCCATTGCTTAATCCCTAGATGGACAACTTTTTGTCTAATCCATTCAGGATCTGCAAAATTTCCCTCCATTAGATTAGATAACAGGCTTAAAAATGGCTGGCATCTCAAGGTGATGGCTATGGTGAACAGTCCCTCTAGAAGAGTCACAAGAAGAGTCTTGAAGAAGGTGCAAGTGGTAATTCCAAGGAGGCGCAAGCATACCAGGCCAGTGGAGGTGATGAAGGCAGCAGGGAAGCAAGTAGTCCTGCATGATGTGGACGGCAGCTAACTGGAATTGGGGGTTCACTTAGATCAGCTACTGGTGCCTCAGCTGGCCTTAGGGGGGACAGACCCATTGTTTGCTGCGCTGTTCCTAGATTTGAGTGAGCCCAGGGAGGTGACAGGAACTGGGTTGCAAAGGGGTAACATTATCCATTGGCAGTTCTCCATGCGGGCGGCAGAAGAATACTTGGAGGCTCAGCTGAAGGAATTCCAATTTGAGGGTCAAGGCCTTTCAGTCTTGCAACAGGGGACAGTATCCAATATAGTGAAGTCAGTCCTTCGCGCTTGGGCAACACCTGGGGTTACCAACGCTCAACCAGTCAGTTAAAAAACCTCTGACAACTTTGAGCAACATCTTTGGAGAGCCTTCCAGGAAGTGTTGAAGTCATACACAGTGGAGGAGACTGCCCATCTGGTGCCAATGGTGATGGATGGCAACTTTGTTCTTTGAGGAACCAACCACTGTGATACTAAGCGGGAGGAGAACATGGGGGTCTTCCTTGAGTAGGCCTTGTCTGTTTTCTACGGGGTAGGTGGTCAGGTCCCAGTAGAGTATTTCCTTTGTGAGAGTCTTCTGTGGGACTGTATCTTCTTGGGGATTGCCTTTCCTGTGAACATTGGGGTCAATTGTGTGTCTTGCTTGGTGGGGGTTTGTTGCCCAATCCTTGGTCATCAGCTTTGTGGATACATAGGCAACCAGTTGTGTTTCTTGGCTGTCATTCAGGTGGTAGAACAGTTGGTGCGGTACTGGAAGAGTCTTGTCAGTCTCCAATAAACACCTTGTTCTTTTATTCTTATTCCTCATACTTTGGTGCAACACTATTGTGAACAGGCAACAACCCATGGAATTTTTTAATTAGGCTTTTGTTTTTTTGGGTTATTGTCCTCATTGGGGCTTACTCTTGGTCACTAGGAGCAGCACACATATACTGAGTGTGTACTCTAGTGATCAATTGCCCAGAATGGGGCTCCTTAAGGGTGTAGGAGTCAGGGCTGGTCTTCTGGATAACTTGAACTGGACCTTGCCAAAGGGAGGCAAGTTTGGATTTGCGGCTTTACCTTCTATTGCTGAAGAAGTAGACTGAGTCTCCTACCAGGTAAGTGGGTAAGGCGGGGCGTTTGGATGCAGCTCATTCTAGTTCCTGCAACTTATGGTTTAAGTTTACAGTGTAGGCCTCTGATTGCAAGAAAATAAGGGTTTGGACCAGCTTGTTGAGGTACGCCTCTGGAGACACAGCCGGGCTGGGCTTTACCAAGGAATATAGTAAAGGGGAAAGTCCTGGTTGCCGGCCATAGAGCAGTTTGAAGGGCTGCTTTCCAGTGGCCTGATGGTACCCAATGTTGTATGCAAAGGTGGCTGCAGGCAGGAAGGTATCCCATTCAGTCTCATGTTGGTGACTGAGCTTCCAGAGTATCTGGACCAGGCTCCTATTAGTGCGCTCTACCATGCCATTTGTCTGTGGGTGATAAGGAGTGGATAGTGTCCCACAAATTCCCATCAGTTGGTTGAGGCGGGGGATGATATAACTGGTGAAGTTGGTGCCATTGTCTGTCAGCAGGATCTGGGGCAACCATGTTTGTATATGATATTCTCCAGGATGAACGTGGCTGTCACCAGTGCAGATTGGTTGGGAATTGCCTTGGCCTCTACCCATTTAGTCAGATGTTCAACCGCCACAATAATGAACTTGTTGCAACTGTTGGTAGCTGGCAGGGGGCCCACTACGTCAATGGCTACAGTGTGGAAGACAAACCCAGGGCGTACCAGTCTGTGTTGAAACTTGGCAACCTTAGGCCTCTCAATGTTGCAGTCATAACAGTTGGCTAGTGTATCCACTACGTCAGTGTACATTCCTTCCCAGAAGCAGTGTTGCTGTAGCAGAGCTAACGTCTTCTGTATGCCACCATGGCCAGTAGTCTTGTGAGCGGCCACCACTGAGTCCATGCGTAGGGATGGGCGTATGTAGGGTATCTAAGAGTCTACACAAAGCTTCAGGAGTTATCCCTTAGAGACCTTGGTATCAACAGCTAACTTATTGAGAGCCCTTTGTATTTCTACTGGCTCCTCCCCCACAAAGAAGAATCCTCCATAAGCTTGTCATAGAGAATTTCAGCCATGGGGGATACTAAGGCAACAGTGAGAAGGCAGGAGAGATAGTCAGCATTCTGGTGGGCTGCCCTGGCTCAATGAATGATTTTTTAGTCATAAGCCTGAAGTTTAATGTCCCAACGCGCCAGACGTCCTTTGGGGTCCTTGAGGGTCTTCAGCCATTGCAAGGAGGCATGGTCTGTTACAACTGTGAATTGTACCCCATAGAGATAGACTCTGAACTGTTGTTAGGAGTATATCACAGCCAGACACTCTCGTTTGGTGACAGTGTAGTTCCTCTCATGAACATTAAGCGTACGTGAGCAGTATCCAACAGGGTGTTCAAGTCTGTTGGAGTCCAGTTGAGAGAGAACACCCCCAATTGCCGTCAGACTAGCATCTGTATGAACCACAAACAGCTCGGAAAAGTCAGGGTAGGTCAGCACAGGGGCTGCAGTCAGTGTTCCTTTGAGAGCATTGAAGGCAGATTGGCACGCTGGGCTCCAGAAGAATTCCTTATCAGCTCAGAGAAGCTGAAAAAGGGGGTCACCCAGGGATGCAAAGTTGGGGATGAAGCGGCAGTAGTACCCAATCATCCCCAAGAAGACCTGCACATCCCGCTTATTGGCCAGGATCTGCATTTTCTCAATGGCTTCCACCTTCAGAAGTACAGGTCAGAGTCCATCTTGGCTAATGATCAACCCCAGGAACTCAAGGTGCTCCTTGAAGAAGTTGCACTTGCGTGGCTTGAGCTTGAGATTAGCTGCAAGTAACCTCTGGAAGACTTCCTCCAAGTGTTGTAGGTGATCATTAAAGGTTTGGGAGAACACATTGATGTCATCCAGGTAGACCAAGACACTAGTGAGTTTAAGGTCGCCCATCACTACATCCATAGCCCGTTGGAAGGTAGCTTGGGCATTAGACAGACCTTGAGGCATCCTTGTGGGTTGGAATAGCCCTTGGTCAGTGATTATTGCACATTTTTCTTTATCAGCAAGGGGTAGGTCAATCTACCAGTACACACTGATAAGGTCCATGGCGCTGAAGAACTTGACGCCATCCAGTTGGTCCAAGGTATTGTCAATACAAGGGAGGGGATATGAATCCTTCTTGGTAACAGCATTCAGTTGATGGTAGTCAATCACCACACGGTTGCTGCCATCCTTTTTTTTTGACAATCAGGAGAGGGGAAGCCCAAGGGCTTTTACTGGGGACCAGTAAGCCAGATCCCAATAGTTTCTGAAGCTCCTTGTTAGCCACAGCATGATTGGCTTGACTGCGCCGTATAGGTCTGGAGCAGATAGATGGACTGCCTTGGGTGTCAATATGATGAGCAACATCTGCAGCCTTGCCCAGGTCATAATCATCCTTGGCAAACACATCTTTATACTGGGCAAAGAGATCCATAGATTGATCCTTCTGCTCTTCAGAGAGGCCAGATAGCAAGTTGCAGCTTATGACTGATAGCACCAGTGGTTGCTCACAGGGTAGACCCAACTCAGAGAAGTCCGCAAAGGGGGCAGTCTCCTGCAGGTTATCATGCTCTTCCAGTTGTATATAAGCCATAAGTTGGTGTTTGGAGACAACCATAGCTTCACAACTCATGTTGGCTAAGAGTATGAGTACCTCCTTCTCACTTGACATGAGGATGCCAGGCACAACCCATGGTTCTAGTCTGGAGGCATTAGGGATGCCAAAGATTTCTCCATGAGTGCCAGCTGATAGAGCCAGCAAGAGGCCTGCATTTTGGATCACCTGGGAGCCAAGTGGGATAGTCACATTACAGGAGGCGTAGACTGGGATACCCTTGGCTTCCCCAATTGAGAGAGATAGCACCTTGACCTTCTTACTACACAGTGTATAAGCAACTGGAAGCTCTCCGTCAGCGTACTTCAGATTGATGTGGTGCAGACGTTGTAAGGGCAGGTCAGACAGGCAATCACCATGATAGAACATGGGTATGGAATGGCCCAGTTTTCCAAATTTATGGTCTCCATGATTAGTCACAGTGCCATACTGAACCATGAAGCTAGTCCCAATAAGAATGTCATAGCTGTTGTTTTCCAGGACTATAGCAGGAGCAGTGACCATTAGCTTCCCAAAGCAAAGAGGGAGAGAAGATTAGGCTCCTTTTGCTCTAGTTATCAGTGGCCCAGCAGTACCAAACTCTTCATGGTAGGCCAAGTCTGGTGCCAGCTTAAGCTTCTTAACCAGCTGAGAGGATTTAATGTTTCCAGGGGCATCAGTATCCAGTATGGCCCAGATATGAGTCTTGCTCACTACCAGGTTGATATAAGTACAATCCTGGCGGTCCTCTCTGATCTCCACAATCTTCAAGACCTGGTGTACGCTTATTCCTTTGAACTTCTCCAGGAAGGTAGCCATGGCAGCTCCCACAGCTTGGCTTACTTCCTTGAGGGATTCTAGCAATGCTGAGACGTTTACTGTGCGGAGCAGCTTGGCCAGTTGTTCAGCACTGTCCTCCTCATGAGTGACTTCAACGCCTGGTTGAGCCATTTGTTCAGCATAGGGTAAGGATACTGTTCTCTGAGCTATTTTGGGGATAACCACCTCAGGGCAAAGTGTAGTCCAATGAGTTCACGTGTTAACAGTGAGGACTCAATGGAGGAGGTCCTTTTGAACTCCGTCAGACTCCACATCCTCATGTATTGGTTGAGAGTTGAAGTCAATCAGAGAGGGTTCATTCTTAGGGTTGGTCCCAGAGAATGGCAAGGCAGCAGGCTTCTGATCTGGTTTGTCAGGGGGCAGTGGTATGGGGGGAGATGAGGGTGTCAAAATTACGAAGGCAGCCAAGGATTTCTCCTTGTCCTGGCTGCTTAGTAGTTTTTTGACTGGTCCTCATTGTCCTCCTCAATATCAGTGTCCTTGGTGTAGTCCTCCTCAGTGTCCTCCATGCCTAAATGATGGATCTTTTGGTGTGGATTCCTATATTCCTGAGAGAAGTGGCCAGCCATACCACATTTGAAGCAAGTACGGGGGCTATTGTTGACTGGAGCAGGCCCAACCTTGTCAGAAGGCTTGGGCATCTCAACAGCCATGTGGGGTCTATGCTCAGATTGCTGGCAAGGGAGGCCTTCAGGAAGAGGGACTTCAAACTCCTCCTTGTAGGTGCATAGGAGGCAGATAAGATCTGGTACAGTGCAAGCATTGTAAATGCCTGACTTAAGGGCCAGAGATAGTTCCCGGTTGACACGTACAGCATTAAGGAGTGCTGACTGCACATCAATAAACTGCATCGCGCTCATAGACAACAGAGTTTGAGCTTCAAGGTAGAACCTAGAAGTGAAGTCTTCTAGGGTTTCCCCCACCTTTAACTTGATGTCAGCAAAGTCCATCTTATAACTGAGAAGTGCTTCTTGGCTACTAAATCCTTCTGTCAAGGCTCTGGAGACGTTGGCAAAAGTCCAGCCATTCTCAGGGAGACGTGGCAAGATAATGGTTTGAGTCTCAGCATCCAGATAGTTGATGATTGTGGAGTCCCTCATGGCATTGTCTGCGCCATACATGGAGTTCTGATACAGACGTAAGAACATGGCTACATTGCTCTTGCAGTCAAACTTGGGTAGATTGACAGGCTTGAAGTTGTTGGAGCCATGTTAGAGGGGAGAAGGTGTGATCCTCACTGGAGAGCAGGTGAGATGGGAACAGCTGAGAGTGGAGGCAGCAAACCTAGCCTCAGAGGCGTGGTGACAATTTTCCTCTTGCTGAGCTTCACGTTCACCTTCTGTTTTGAGCAGCTCCAGAAGCTTCAGGGGTGGCCAGGACGTCATCCTCAGACTCCAGTACTGGCTGCAATACTTGTACAGTGTTAGGAGCCAACCAAGTGTGGTCCTCATTGCTTTTGTAGCTATGATAGAACTCAGGACTAGAGGACCTCAGTGGACTGTGGTGACTCTTGGAGTTGATGGACATAGCCTGTAAGTTGACGGCCATAATCTTACTGTCCATCCTATCCAATTGGCTCTGGAAGGCATCCAGGAGAAGTTGTTGCTTATCCAGCTCATCTTGGTAGACCTTGTTCTCCTGACGGGTGATATCTGATTCATCTTCCAGAGAGGTGATGCACTTTTTGTGGGTGGCAAGCTCAGCTTGGAGCAAGGCTATTACTTCCTTGTCCTTCCTGACTTGGGTCTGGATGTTGGCTCTGTCATGTGATTGGCAAATTTTGAGGCAATCCTGAAGTTCTGACACAGTGTGGTATCCATCAAACAGGAAGGCAAGATTGGCACTCTGCTGGACCAATTCTTTCTGCATCTTCTTGTAGTGATCAAAGAGCTCAAGGATGTCTCAACCAAGAAGGGCGCTGGAAGGGGAGTTGTTGGTGGCGGCAGAAGTGAGGGTAAATGAGGGGATGGTGGCTAGGCAGTAGGCTAAGACTTCCACCTCATGAGTCAGGCTTCAAACCATGGGGCCAGTCTCTATTAAGGGGTTTATAACCACACTAATCCAATTGGTGTCTACACCCTGATAGGTAAGGGTCTGTACCACATGCACTGGAACTAGCTTAGCTATACCCGCTTTGATGGCATCAACCCAGTGGAGCATGGTGTTCTGGGTGTTGGTGACTTTGGCAAGATACTGATTAACAGTGGTGAAAGTATTTCCAAGATCAGAGTACAGAACCTGGAGGAATGTCTGTTGGTTAGATACCAGTATTCCCTGGTCATGCACTAGGCTTTGGATGCGGCCCAGGTGCATTTGGTTGTGGCATACAGCAGGATGGGAAAATTGGTGTAGGTAGTCCTTGATATGTTCAACAGTACGGAGGTCACAGCGGAGCTGGTCAGGGTTGAACTGGGAGAGATTCTGAAAGCAACCCAAGGCGTTTTAGGCAGAAGGCTGCTGAATGGCCAGGTGTTCAGAGCAAGAGCTATTTCCAGCAGCACCAGCATCTATGGTGTGTATGGCATTATAGATTTCATCATCAGAAGGTGAAGAGTTGGCGTCCATCTCCAAGGGGGCAGGGGCTTGTAGGTGCAGTGGTTGACCAAAAACAATAGCTTGGGGGTGTTGATGTTCTGGCATGAATTGGCTTAGGTTGGGCAGGCCATAGGGAGCGCCTGCTCTTTCCCCAGCATGGGCATTAGCAGCAGTAAAGGCCGGTGCCTGGTGGTAAGGAGAAGCAGTGGCAGGAGACTGGTCCAGGGGCATTCCTCCCTCCTCATTGAAAGGACCGCAGGGGTGAGGGCTGTTGGTGTTGTAAGACATGAGCGCCAATGTAGTAAAAGTTGCAGCAAAGGGTTGCTAGTTTCTACAAACAGTTAGTCAGTGACCTAATTCTTAATACTATACCTGTTGATGGTATAGTGACAGCCTATGAAGAACAGAATAATAATAAGGTGTATAGACAAAAATGGTATTTATTTAGATAATATTGCACTTATATAGCGTGAGGCGGGGGAATTGCCACCAGAGGCAGGGAGGCACAGACAGAAGAACTTCCCAAATGGAGGATAGTGGGTTGACACAGCTAAAAGTCCTGCATGAGAGAACAACCGCTTTCTTGCGGCTTTCCTTAAGGAGGTAGATATAAATAACTTTGTTGTTCTATTTATAATCCCAGAAGTGAAGCCTGTGCCTTGTGCATGTTCAAAAGTCAAATTGAACACCTGCTTTAGGGGCGTTTTAAACGTCTTTATCACTAGTAGAATCAGGATGCAATAGTGCAACCGCGTGATTGTTCCACCGCTTAATCCCTAGATGGACAACTTTTTGTCTAATCCATTCAGGATCTGCAACATGGCTCATGCAAAAAGGAACAGTGTCACAGGATTCTGGTTGGCCCAACATGGCGGTTTGCTCACAATAGTTCAGGATCAGGCCATGTCTGTTGGACCAGGAGTCACCCAGTATAAGGGGGTGGGGTAGTCCTGGCAAGAGGATCAGGGACAATGGGTATACATTGTGTCAGATGATCAACAGGAGTTCTTGTTCACACTCATAGCTGGTTTTAAAGGAGCTGTTTCCCATGATTACTTGTAGACTGCGCTCTGAGGCTATCAAGCCTAATTCCTCTGCTAGGCTGGCGTCAATAAAACTTTCATCCGCCCCTGTATCAATAAAGGCTTTGATCTTGCGCTTGTTCCCCGCTACTTCTATGATCACTTGGATGAATTTTTAAAACTGGGAAGAAGTGTTTATTTGCACCAGTGATATTGGGGAAGTGTTCTTATTAGGGCAGGCTCTGGTCAAGTGGCCCACCTTGTGGCAGTGGAAGAAGAGTCCTTTGCGGTAGTGTTGTTGGAGCTCTTCAGGGGTCATCCCTGTTCTGTTGGGGGTTGGTGTTTGGGGTTGGCGGGTCTGGGAGGAGCCAGTGTTCTCTTGGTTTATGCTAAGACCCTTTCACAGGGGAATTAGATTGTCTAGGCTGAGAGTGGGTGGATGGTGCTTCAACAGGTCCTTCATTGCTAGGTTGACTCCCTTTTAGAAGATAATGGCTGCCAGTTTGTCCTCAAGTTGGGTGCGGGTTTTCAGTTTGAGGAATTTGTCAAGATACACTTGGATGGGTCAGGGGCCTTGTTGAATTTCTAACAGGGAGTTCAGGGCGTAGTATCTAGTGTCACAATCTTCCCCAGTGGTCATTAACTCAGTCTCAAACTTGGCGTAGTCTAAGCAGAATTCTACGTCCTCAGCTGTGGCCTTGCTGAACCAATCCAAGGCGTCCCCCAATAGCATTGAAGCAACCCCAAGGATCTTCTTGGTGTCACTGGCATAAGAGGGGGTGTTGGTATGGAAATGCAGGCAGAGGACCAGCATGGCATGTCTATCTTCCTCAAGTGTGAGCTTCCCCATCTGAGGCATCTCTACCTTTGTGAGGGACTGATTCACAATCATGTTTTTCACTTTGGAGGGACTGATTCACAATCATGTTTTTCACTTTGGAGGAGGGAGCTTTATTGGCGTTAGCGGTATTGGTGTTGGTTCTTTTTGGGTCATATGTGTTTGCATTCTTCCACATGGAAGAGATCAGGTTTGTGGTCATCTTATAAGTGTAATAAGTGATTATCAATAACAAAAGCATCAAGATGCCCCAAGAAATAACAGCATCTTGGGGCTCAGGGTACCAGGTTTAATAAAGATTGCCATAATGTCAGGGATCCAGTCTTGAGCTACCAGCCCATTGTTTTAAGGGGTGACTCAGGCCAGGTTTTTTGTGGGCAATGCCCACCACAAGAGGGGAGCTAACTTTAAAAGGTAGGAGGCGGACTTTCCCACCCAGGACCACAGGCTGGCGGCCAGGATTATAGTGTCAATCACCCCTGTGAGGGTGATGTACACAATCCTAAACAGCTTGCCAGAATGGTTGTTTGGGAGGTCAGGTGAGGAAGCAGGCATAGGTTTTGGGGTCATGTGTGATTCCATGGGCAGGCTGTAATCAGGGAGATAGTTGAATTTCCCTCTGAACAACTTGGGTGTTGAAAATATCCATGGGCCTTGTCGGTTGTATCTAATTGCAGATTGTATGCGGGCTAAATGATTGAGTTTAAGTATCTTTTCCAGGGTGTATTCCTTTTATTCAGATTTCAGAGGGTAGTCAGTAAAATGGATGGGTCCAAAGGGTACACCAGAAGGATAAAAGACTACAGGCAGTGGGGCAGGCAAGCCAGGAGATCTCAAACTGAATTGGTAGATAGCAAATACAAAATAAGGCAATAGCTGTGTGAGCTAAAATAGCATAACCTTTATTCAAAAATGGCAATATTTTAGAGTGTGGGGTCCTTTGGTCTATATAGTGCCCCAACTCCAAACTTAACATTTTCTATAGGGGGTTCATCAGGGCATTGGGAAAGGAAGGGCTGGGGGAACTGGGTGCTTGGGTCCAAAGGCAGCAAAATGGCACTTGGCCCGGGAGTTCTTTCATTGGTCAAGAATCTCAATTTGGCTACCTGATTATCTTGCTTTAGTGTTGTGGTCATGGGACTGGGCCGCAGGCCTGTGCCTCTTTCCTGGGTTGGCTCTTGATTGGTTGCTGGCTTAGACTTCAAGTTCATGAAGCTAATAGTTGCCAAATCAGTATCTCCATTAGGTGCTATGATTAGTCTTCCATTAGGTGCAATAATTTCCTTGGTTTGGCTTGTTTCACTGCATGGGCTAACATTCTTGGTATCAGCTTGTGGGGGCTCAATCCCAGAAAGGCGTGGGCGGACGGTCCTGCGGTCCACAGGCCCGGAGGCCTGGGTGGGTCCAGGGTCGGGGTTCAATTCCTGCTCCCGGGCCCGGCTTTCCAGAGAGGAAGAATTGTCAATCCTGACAGTTCCACAACTCTACCTCCTCCTGCCAACCCCTTTTTGGTTAGACCAAACACATCATTCTACCTGTTGAATTACCTGGTTGGATACTAATTACTGGGAAGATTCAGTCCAATGATGGGATGGTTTGCATTCCTAGAGCACTTTGGTCACCTTGCTATGGTTACGGTTCCTATTGGTTCAGTTATTGCAGGGTTTAACTTAGGGGCCTTGGCTCACAAGATTGGGGACTTTTTTCCTCTCAAGTGGGTCCCTGACAGCTCAAGCAACTTACAATTTGCTTATTATACCCTCATTGTTTGTCCTTGAATCATACAGCTTATCATTTCACTCTAACAGAGCTGGAACTTACTCAATGAGAAAGACTTTGAAAAAAAAACATGAAAAAGAGAAAAAGGGTTCAATAAACAGGAACAGGGACTAGTGTCAGAAAGCCAGGCATAGGTAGAAGCACTAGGTGACTTGAGACAGGGTCAGCCGGGCCAGTGGGTAATGCCTGCCATAGGATGGGTGCTAAATTGATAATGTAAGATAGGGATTGTCCAAGTAAAGACCAGGGTCTGGGATTGGGCACCATAGAGTCCAAAAATCCCATGAAAATAATGTAGAGTACTCCAATCAGTTGAGTGGATGTGATCTCAGCAGGAGTGGAAGGTTCCATTGGGTGGTTGGGTCGCAGGGTTAAGTGCAGAGCCATGGGGACAAAGTATGCAGACAGATATTGTAATTGTCTTTGAACAATTTTGCCGGCCTCTTGTACCACTTTCCTTTGTGTCCTATGTATTTGGTCTCTCTAGTCCTTGACAAGGGGTTTGCAATAAGTATGTTGTTCAAGTTAAACTCCAATTAGGCAGGGTTGGGTGGGTATTTGGTAAAATGAACAGGTCCAAAGGGGGCTTCAGGGGGACGGTATAGCACCAGAGGTGGGTTGGCGGGTTGACCTCTAGAGTAAGTGGTTGCCTGATTGTCTACTTGGCCATAGTTGAGATGAAAGAGTACTAAAACTAAATAAGGTAGGATTTGCTCAAACCAAAGGTTCATAAATCTTTACTATCAAAAATGACAATATGGCTGTCCCTATACCGCTGGGGTTCTTATACCATGTGATTTTGCTTCTTCAATTTTTGCGGACTTCAGGTCCATGGACAATTCACTGGCAGGGCATGGATTTTGGCTTAGGGCTTCAAGGGCAGCAGGTCCTGGTTGAGCCTGCTCTGGTGAACAGAAATGGCAATGCTTCATTCTGCTGCTGCTGCTGCTGTTCACTAATCACCTGAGCCGGCCAATTGTATTGCCCATTCTGGACTGAAGACTGGTGGCAGCTAGTGCTCATTGGTGGGGCTAGTATTAGGCCTTGTCTTAACCTTCTTTAGGCAAGCCACAACCTCTGTGTAGATCTGGGTCCTCAGTGGCTCAAGGTTGGCGGCAATCTAGTGATCATTAGGGGGATCTCCCTTAACAAGCTGATGGGTCACAGAGTAATTCAAAAACTTGAGTCTTTGAATCAACAGGTTGGTGGGTCCCTGTCTATCCTGGGTGACTTGATTTGTCTTTAAAGGGTCAGGGTTTGATTCTGGGGTTTTCAATGCAGGTATTGTACTTTCAGTCTTGGCCGCTGGCAGACCGGCGGGTTTCTGTCCTTCCAGATTGGGGAAAGATATCTCCCACAGCCCAGGGTTTGAATCAACTGGAAGGCTGGCAGGTCCTTGTCTATCCTGGTTGGTGTAAGGTATTTTCTGAGAGCCAGGGTTTATTTCCATGGGTTTTCAATACAAGTATTGAAATGTCATTCATGACAACTAGACTGAGTTGAGGGTAGGTTGATAAAGACTTAATATTCTCTAAGTGTTGTGATAAGCCAAGTTTTTCTTGGCAAGGAAAAGATTTTATTACAATGAAACAATGATCTGGGAAAATATGAGACTGGTCTTCTAGGTGAACAGGCCATTTTTAATCATCTAAATCAAGGTGCAGGGCAACAAATTTCTGTGGATTTATGGCTTTAATAATACTTTCAATGTTGTAAAGCACAACATTCATAAAATAATAGTCTGCATGAAGTAGGGGTAGATAAAATACTGTAACCCTGTCTCTTAGATGATATCATTTGCAACTTAGTTGTCTTCTATCTGGTGGCTCAGATAGACTGTATAACTGATCCTTTTAAATTTCATATCTTGAGCATGACCTCTAGAAATAACTTGTATTCATACCCATGCACACAATTGGTCAAAGTCCAATAATATACTGCCCCTTTAGAGACTCCATTGAAAATTCCTAAAAAAATCCAGCCTGCAGTTTTTTATCACTTTTAGCACTATAAACCTTTTTGGGTGGTAGTCTGGGATGTTTACAATCATTTTTAATACAATACAAAAATCACAACACCACTAGTTGACACAAGAAGCTATCTAGACAACATTAACAATTATTTATTGTTCAGAATAATTTCCAAATCAACCCATTCACCCTCAAAATGATGGGTAAACAGGTACACCAAGATGATATCACTATTCATTCACAACTGAAAAATATTCTTAGATTTCCAGATATAATGGTGCCCCAGTTTGTACCTGAGCCAAGTAAACTTGAGGTCAGGGTCATTTTCAGAAGTGATCCAATAATAGAATATATTTTGGGATGCCTGTTTAGTGTGTACTGGCTTCATCTTGGTGGCACTGTTCCACCTGTAAAAGCTTTAAAAAATTATGACGGTTGTACAGCTGAACCCAAGGCTTTAGGTAATAGTCCAAAAGTACAACCTGCTTGCATCAATGATAATATTTTCTTAAACACCCTGATGCACTACCTAAGGAGTGATGGTACTACTCTGGATACATGGGAAGAAAATTGGACATCTGGAAGCCTTTCAGGGTAGTGATGATTGGGTATATGGCCACAGACTGCTGAAATGCCTGTGTGGGGGCATCAAATCACCCAAAGTTCCCAAAAAAGTAGTTAAAGACATAGTTTACAGTTGTTTACAAAGCTAGAGCAGTGATGGATCTGGGAGGCATCAGAAATAGTCAGGTGTACACAGTAAAGGAGTTTAGTTGTGGTGGCTCATGGCAGTAGACATCTTCAGCATCATATGATATAAGTCTAAACTGTGCAAATAATTGCTTGTTGTCTAAAATCCCAAGGCATGATGTGATAGCCTCAGAAAAGATGAGATGTTCATCTTTGGACTTAGGGAGGGGTATCTAAGATGTAGTTTACTTGTACTAGGAAAAATAAAATGTTGTAACATCTTCAGTTACTCCCTCTTGGGAAAGTAGTTCCCTGATTAACTCTCCAAATGATTCCCCAACTAATCATTGAGTTGGTAGCACTCTTATCATTTGCCCATCTATTATGGGGATCAAACATTTTGAGTCCTAAGCATAACACTACTTGGACAAGCCTCATGACTGCCATGACGTACATGGACAACATATGGCTTCTCATGATACTATATGTTATCCTATATTCATATCTAATAAAGTATCATTCTCTTCTTATTTTCCCCTTTATCCCGTTTATTATAATTCCTGTAAGTATATACTTGACAAAAAGATTGATTTATATGATAAACAACCACAGGATGTTCTCTCAACAATATCACAACCTATAACTGAGAGATTGATCTTTATCATATACTTATATTGAGGAGTGTAAAAAGAGTAAAACACTATATTGGATCCCCATAAGTTTAGACTGAGCTTGAAGTGCCTGTCTGGGGTGCTCCATAATTAGTTGGTGCAAATTTTTTTGTATAGGTGCTGCATTAAGGCCCTCCTGACGGCATGGGCTATTTGGCAATAATCAAGATTCCTGTTCTGGCCCTTTGATTTGTGAAATCCCCCTATTTGGAAGATTGATTTTGTGACCTGGGACCTTGGAGAGTGTAAGTTATCTTTTTTTGTAGTGAGAAGTTATTTTTGAGCTTCAATGCATGATTTTTGAACTTTAGTCCAAACTTGGAAGTTATCTCAGTTCAGCAGCTACCCTGGCAGGAGCACAGGAGGGAAAGGTCTGGTGGGCACGCAACCTGTGGGGGGAGCAGAAATCTAAACTTGGATTTTGGGGCAGTTTCACAAACTAGAGAAAGCTACTACCTGTATTCAGAACCATCTTGGGTTTTTGTATGGCTGGCTTGATTGCTGGGTAGACTTTATATGTAACTGTTTGATGTTGTTGCATTTTATTCTGCTGTTTCCCCTTTGATGTCAGGAATATTCCTGACACCTGGTTGGCTAAAAATTCTACCCTTTCTTTGGATTTGAACTGGTGCTGGATTGGCTAGCTGAATAAGTTGTTGATTGGATTCTTTCTACTGGTGTCACGTGGCTGCCATTGCCAAGAAATAAATCAATTCAGCCCGTTTCTTGTACACTTTCCCTTTTCTGTGGTGGCCTCAAAATCATTCTCAGATGGCTAGGCCACAGTTTCAATTACAGGTATGTGCAGCTATTTGCTCTCTTGGTTGATGTTAAAAGGACTGGGTATATACATTGGTGATATTAGACTCACATTGTTGATCATTGACTGCCACAAGCTCTTAATACTGTACATCAATTAGGGGAAAATCTACTTTACTAAAAAATTATTATTGCACTAAATCCTTAATGTAAACAGTGTTGTACAGAGCTAATCATAGATCAGTACTTAGAGTTGGGGGAAGGCAACAGTCCAAGAGGGGGCAGGAAAGGGATGTGAAATAGGATATCCTTTATTGAGAAAAGTGAGAATTTTTTACTGTGAGAGAAGGGCCTTTGTGCCACAAAGGGGGTGGTGTATGTGGCACTGATCAGAATATGGATTGACAGTGTTCTGTATAAGGATTTTGGGAATTGCTGCTGTAATTGGCATCACTCCCTACAAGGAAGTATTTGATCCTGCCATGTTTTGGGTTAAAATAGGTCATGCCATTATATCTGACATGAGATGGTGTCATGAACGCCTTCTGTCTGTTGTGAGAACATTGGTGACTGAGTTGGCCATTTCAGTTGCAACATTGTGCTAGATTTTTTGTTGGATCGACTTTAAAGAGTACTTTGATCAATGTGTCGAAGACCTGGATGTACAAGCATTCTGGCTACCGCCAACCTACTTAACATCCAGACATTGCCAGATTTGGTGCCCTTCCAATATACCGTTTGACATACCAGGAATGGCAACCAAGCAATATCATATGACTGTCCAAGTATCCAGTGGCTCAAATCCATCCCGCACATGACCAACCCCTAGGTTCAATCCAACTAAACCTCTGCCACAGCCAAGTCTATATAAGTCTAAAGTATTACCCAATAAAACATACCTCTCTTCTTTCCTAATTCCATATTTGAAGCTTCCCCAAAAGGCATACCTTATCAAATGTGAAGCTTTATAATGTAGTTTATTTATTATTGACTCTACATTATAATTTTAGCTTGAAGAGCAAAGAGTTACCATAAATTATAGTATGGAAAACTTAAACCTCTAGGATGTAATGCTTACAGAAGCAAGCAGCCCAACTTTTATTCTGCTTGCACCTGCTCCACTAATGCATTCAGCTCATCCAACTCCCAGCCCAAATCCTTTGGAAGAATTACTGTATCATTGATCTGGTTGCCCAACAAGCTCAAGGTAGCATCTCTAAAATAAGAAAGAACAGAGTATTTAGCATAGTGTCAGGATTGGTGATAACTAAGCAAGCAGCTTTTGTATATTGTATCAAAATAGGATATTTTGGATGTATTTAAATAGTATAGTTCAAATAATATATTGCTAAATTCAGCATATTCGCTGCTAAAAAGAAAATACTTTCATACCTAGCCCAAGTCTGTATCCAAACGCAATAGTCATCTAGGAGGATTTTAGAATATCTATAGTGGACATCATGATGGTCAAAAAGATCCTTGAGCTGGAGAAGGACCTTTAGTAGAGCTCTTCTTCCAAGTTTGAAAATAATGGCAGTGTCGTGTACAACTTTCTTTCCTAGCTCGAAATGGCGATACAGCGGATAACTCAAAACACGACGGCGATGAGCCACTAGAACTTCGGACAGAGTTGAAAATACCTATGCTTATTAGGAACATACTTTATAAAAAGACTTTAACATTAGACTAAGAAAGTAATAGAGCAATGCAATTACCTCCAAGCAAGCCATCGATGAGCAAAGTTTTCCAATTGTCCAGGATGACTCAACTGAGAATTCTCCCAGGGTGACTCTATACTCGTAAGAATAGCTTAGAATTAAATCAACAAGTCCCAAGTAGATCGGTCTTGATTCTTCTTTGTTAAGAATGTATTCTTTGCGAGAAAGAGAAACCATGGCTGCCTTTTCTTTTTCAGTAAACTCAAGCAATGCATGTACAGACGACTGTGAATCAAACCCCCTTGACACATGATAATCCATAGATAAACTGCTCATTTTTTCTTCGATCGTGTTTGTACTTGTCTTTGAATCAATAAGAGAAGAGTCATTTGACATCTCTTGTATTAATATCTTTGATGCGGCTGGCTTCTGTTCAATCACATCTAAAGATACTTGGGGAGTCACTTCCTCAATGATTTTACGAGGGGCGTTATCTGAAACTTGTAAAGTATTGGTAGGGCATTTCTTCTGCTTCTGAACCTCCTTAAGAATTTTCGCCCATTTTGGTTTGAATTTAAAGATGGATTGGAATTCTTCTTCGTTTTCTGCCGAGAGATCACCTCTAACAAGATATTCAGTTATGAGTATTCACCAGATACTTACAAGTAGTAATCCTCATCAAATTTTTCATCTTCTAAAGCGAGCCGGATTTTACGCCGTTCCAATACTGGGGTTGTTTCGGGGTTAGGAATCTCATTGATCTCGTTTGGCATTTCCTGAATGTGATCAAAATAGCCTGAATACGCACCATTGAACCCATATCCCACTTTTCCAAAGCTTAAAGTCTAAATTTAGGGAAAGTTCAGAAAACTGGGTTACCTCAGTAGGAAGCTCCTGGGGAATCTCCCAATCCAGCTCTTCATCTAAAAGAGAATTCAATACCCTGATGAAATAATAATAACCTTCTAACAATTCACTGGGAGGGAGCTCAGTTGAAGTAGAAGAAAGAACTTCGATTAAACTCTTCCCTGGTCCTTTTGATGCATTTGGTGTAGAATCAGATTTACGCGCCAAAAGCTTGGAAAGTAAATCCAAATCCTCAAAGAACTGCCCGGGGGTCTCTTTGGGAAGCACTATCTTGAATTCTCCAGTCGATAAATCGTACTTTGCCGAGGATCTGTCATCCTCAATAATGTTTCCTGGGAGCTTTAATCTTCACAAGGGTTGTCAACAGAACCAAGGACTAAAGATACCTTAGGAAGTATGGTGCTACTACGAAACGAAATTCATCTTGCTCGGCCAAGATATCCACTTGCTGCGTCTATAACTTTAGTAAAGAAATATCCCCAGTTTACATACTTTGACATGAGGGGCGTGAATCACGATATGGATATACTCATAATCTTGCGTAATGCTAAACTTGGGAGTAATCATTATATATAGTCTATTTAATTTTGCTTTCTAGATTCTCTAAAAAAATTTATGGAGAAATAGTTCTCGATGTATTTTATTGCTATCAGACTTGTCTTAATAAATTCTGGTTTGTGTAAAAATCGGCCCTAGCTAAAAAAGTTCAGGGAGTGAGGGTTTAGGTGGGTAGGCTCGGAGTTCAGCCTATACTTAAACACCTAAATAGGACCCATGATTCCTATCAGATAAGGTTTAAAATCTTAATTTCGGTTTAGAATTACTGTAAATTCAGAACCTAAATGTAAAAATGCCGGATTGTCAAATCCTTGGTCCAAATTTCAAATCACTTTTGCGGGCAACTCAGCTGAGTGAAAAGTAAAATATTAAATAAAATTAACCATTTAATTTGACTTTTTTGGTTTATTTAAATTGACAGATTTCGAATCTCTTGAGCAGATAACTCAACTAACAAAAGACAAAACACAACAAACAAATGTGTGATACAGGAATCAGAAATGTGGGATTCTAAAGTATGATTTGAGATTTCCTCTATGTCATTTAAATCAGACATCATGTAAAAAATAATGAATCTGAAATTACAGGATTGTCAAATCCAAGAACCAAGTTTCAAATCATAATTGCGAGGAATTTGAAATAAATATAATTTATGGGTGTCTCAAAAAGAATGTTAAAGGATCTAGAGTGGATTTGTGCTAATTCTTTTAGGAATCATAGGCATTCTCAAAAATCACCCTATTCCAGTTTAGGACGGCTAAAATTTTGATCGTAATATTCACCAACTTAACATACTTAACAATAAAATTGACTAAAATATACACTCCTCTTTTTGAGTTTAAAGTTTTAATAAAAATTTATTATGTCTTCTTTCAATAACAACCAAGTCAATGAGCTGTTCCCTGGCCTTGACAAAATCATGCAGGACTACACTGGGTCTCTTAACGGTGAAGCCTCTATCTATGGCCACTCCCAACCCACAGGCCCCTCCGCAAGCACCACCCATGAGTGTGTTCTTTCTCTTGTAACTTCCAGCATGGCCCTGTTTGCCCACCATGCACAGGCAGCTGCCAACCCAAATCCTGTATCAACAATGGCATCTGGAACCAGCCATTTGAGCCATGGGGTTACCCAGAGAGCCCAGAATCACAAAACAGCCAATCAGATGGCATTGACCAGTTCACAAGATAGACACATCCCTCCCCCAGCCAGTCAGCCTGCAAGACACAGAAGAAAATTAATCACTCCAGAGATTGTTCTTGAAATAGTTGAAAAGTGAGGGAAGCTTATGTCCCTCGGGGAAATTGCGGCCGTGATGGGGTTTGCAAAGTCCACTGTGGCTGCAACCCTGCGAGCCCACGCCAATTGTGGCCCCTACCCAGAAGACCCCAACTAGTGCCTGTACTTTGACCAAAGGTGACACAGCCCATCCCCTTATGATGGCCATTATGGAATGTGACCCGCAGATGCCCCTGGTCCAGGTACGTCTCCAGCTGGGACTCCACAGCATCTTTACCAACAAAAGAACAGTGAATTTGTGGATGCACGGAGTTGTGGTTGCCGTCAGACTCTTATCCAATCAGGTTCTCAGTGGCCCCAGTTTGATGGTCACTGACCCATATGATTCTAGAATCATCAATTTTATCAAAGAAAGAGCAATGAGGGCCCGTAATGACATAATATTCCTGTCATATGCCAAGATTTTGGCAAGTATTCAAGACTTTGGAGAAAAGCATATCCAATCTGATGTGTACAAGTGCGGACCAAACTTTTATTGTTTTGTTGGGGTTTTGTTGGCAGTTTCCCCATTGAGAGTCACTCACTACTCCACAATATTGAACACTGCAGATGGCTATGCCTACCAGACAGAGCTCAAGGCCATGCTATAGGAGTGGGCCACACAAAACGCCATGCACACAGTTGTACTGAGTGTCATGAATTACATTTCAATGCTTGTATTGAAAACCCAAGAGTCAAACCCCAGTCCCCTAAAGGTGGATCGGACCCCCCAGGACGGTCCAGGACCCGCCAATCCAATAAGTCACAGACTCAAATTGTTGAATTACTCCGCAGCCCGCTGGTCTAATATTGAAGATTCCCTGAATGGTTGCCAGATTGCCACCAAACCGGCGCCACTGAAGACCCATGCCTATGCAGGTGATGTGGTCTGCCTAAAGGAGGCTGGGGAAAGACCCATCACTAGCCCTGCCAACAAACACCAGCTGTTGCCAGTTGCCAGTCCAAAAAAAGTATTGCAATTGGCCAGCTCAGGTGACATGGTGAACAATGACGGCAAAACAAAAAATTGCCACTTCTGTTCCCCAGAGCCAGTCCAGCCAAGACCCACCAAACTGGTGCCACTTAGGGTCCAGACCTACGCGGAAGCCATGGCTTGGACAAGACCCACTATTAGCCCTGCCAATAAGCATCCACTGCTGCTGGTCCCTAGTCCAGGAAGGGGAATGCAATTAGGCCGCTCAGGTGACATGGTGAACCAAAGCAGCAAAATTAAGCATTCCTGTTTGCCAGAGTGTGCCTGACCAGGACCTGATGCCCTCCAGACCCCAACCCAAGATCCATGCCCTACTGGCAAACTGCCCATGAACCCAAAGCCTGCGAAAGGCAAAAAAGCAAATTCACATGGTATAAAAACGCTGGCAGTGTGGTGATGACCACATTGTCATTTTTGATAATAAAGTTTATGAACCTTTGGTTTGAACAAATTCTACCCTATATAGTCTTAATGATCTTCCAGCTTAATTACGGCCAAGTAGACAACCAGGCTGCCGCCCCCCTCCAGAGACCAACCTGCCAAACCGCCCCAGGCATTATACTTCCCCCTGGAGCCCCCTTTGGATCTATGCACTTTACTGAATACCCTCCCAATCCGGCCTATTCAGAGTACGACTTGGAAACCATCCTCATTGCCAACCCGTTGGCAAGGACTAGGAGTACCAAATACATAGGGCGTGAAGGAAAGAGGATCAAGATACTGCCCTTATTGTTCAAGGACAAGTACAACTACCTACCAGCGCACTTTGTTCCCATGACTCTGCCATTAACCCCAAGACCAGACTGCCCACTGGAACCTACTGTTGCAGCCAAGACCACCTCTACCCAACTGTTTGGAGTACTCTACATTACTTTGACAGGATTGGTAGATTCCATGGTCCCCAACTCTGGTCCCTGGTCCTTGCTCGGACAATCTGCATCTTACATTATCAAGTTAGCACCCATTCTATGGTGGGCCTTACCTACCGGCTCGGTCGCACCTCACCCTGAGCTTCCCAATGCCTCTACCTATGACTGGCTTCCTGACACTGAGTGCATAGATGGAGCAGCGGGAATAGGCAACCCAAGAAATCAGGGCTATGGGGCATACCTGTTGGTCCTATCCCACCAAACACACCAACATACATCTTGCAGATGTATGTCTCTACAATTTTGGTTCTGCCCTCAGGCGCTTAAAGCCTGCCACCTACAACAAACTATGCACCCAAATTGATAAGGGGTATGAGCTTTTCCCTTCTGTGTTTGTCCAGGACCTATCAGATCTTGTCATTTTCTATGCAAGTGATAGTGGTAAGTCCAGAAAGGACTCCTGCCTCCCCCACACCAATTCATCTGTTTCACCAAGCCTGCATATGTGATAGAAGACTAATTTGAGCAATTGAAGCAATCAGCTCTTGCTGCCCCTTCCCAGTTAACAAACCCTGCCTCCCCAACCCCCCGTCAAGCCACCTGCCTTCCAACCCTGACTCCCAAGCCACCACCCATTCCCTCCCCACTATCTCTGATGCCGCCCCTTTCACAGGTGCAGATGAAGGTGATGTTCTTTCTTCCCATTCCCTCCCCTACTCATCCTTTGATGAGTAAAATAAAACTTTTCTTTGTGCCAACTTATTAAAATTGATTTTTTTCTTTTAGTTCATAATTGATAATATATTTTTTTACATTGTTAGCATTCTCTATATGTAAAGAATGTTGTACATTTGATGTGGTAGCATATAATTATTTCCATGGATATTTTCATCATCATTAATAAATTAAAGACAATAAATGTAAATATTGCATTAGAATATTGCAATTAGACGTCAACTCTTGATATTTTGATATTATATGCATAACCAATTCATTTTTTTTAATAAAATCCATTGTAAAATTGGCCTTTTCCATTATAATTTAATGAAATGGACTGTGTTTATATTAGAAAGTCATTAACACTTAGCACAAATATTGATACATAGTGCATTTTACAGCCTGTATATTTACCTATTGATAATAATTCTGTAAACTTCTTAGTTGGATTTTGCGAGGTAATAATAATGTAATGTGTTAATAAATTACTGTTTATTGTCATTAATTGGCTGAATTTCTTTGCTGTGGCAATTGTGCATTTTCTGATATTTACGCACTAGTATCCAATTGGTTGGCTTCACATCCAATTGGATACTAGTGCGTAAATATCAGAAAATGCACAATTGCCACAGCAAAGAAATTCAGCCAATTAATGACAATAAACAGTAATTTATTAACACATTACATTATTATTACCTCGCAAAATCCAACTAAGAAGTTTACAGAATTATTATCAATAGGTAAATATACAGGCTGTAAAATGCACTATGTATCAATATTTGTGCTAAGTGTTAATGACTTTCTAATATAAACACAGTCCATTTCATTAAATTATAATGGAAAAGGCCAATTTTACAATGGATTTTATTAAAAAAATGAATTGGTTATGCATATAATATCAAAATATCACAAGTTGACGTCTAATTGCAATATTCTAATGCAATATTTACATTTATTGTCTTTAATTTATTAATGATGATGCAAAATATTCATGTGTTGAAGGTATTACTATAAAAACCAGTTTTTGATGTGATTAAATCAAAATGTCAAATATCTATAACTTAATAAACAAATTAGAGTCAGCCCTCCAAAAGGTTGTTGGGCTTGAATACAACATAAGGGAAATTGTGGTAAATCAACTGGGAAATGAGGGAAGAGCTTTGGTCCAGCAAAAGGAAATTGCAAAAAATAGCCTGGGAACAATAGTTAATGAAGAACACAAAGAAATATTTTTAAATCTTCAAAAGGAAATACTCAAGCAGTTAGATTTTAAAAGTGAAAGTTACAACTCATGGGAATTTGCAAAAACCAATAGAAAGAATACTCAAAAAATCAAACTAATTGAAGGAAATGAAATACCACATGAAATAAACACAAATGAAGAGGAAACTAACCAAATGGAAACAGATGAAAACAAAACTCAGTCAAGAAGCAGGAGCGCTTCAAGAAATACAGAAAATTTATCAAATGAAAACCAAGAATGTTGCAACTGAACCAATGAGGATTCAGTAATTGGAATTGGGGAAGACAACAGTCCAATAGAAAGGACAGATTAATAAGAATAAGGTATTGTTTATTGTAGAATATTGTGA
Organism: Entomophthora muscae; assembly: GCA_014839935.2. NCBI lineage: Eukaryota > Fungi > Entomophthoromycota > Entomophthoromycetes > Entomophthorales > Entomophthoraceae > Entomophthora > Entomophthora muscae. The sequence goes on from QTSX02002881.1 coordinate 354,336, forward strand.
TTAATATACTATATGGGGAAAGCCACAAGGCCACAAGGGGGTGGCATAGTGGGAAGTTCCATGTAAGGTTTGAAGCCAAGGAATAACTTGGGTGGAGATCAGCAAGTTGAATTGGTAGTGCTCCTAATTAGGATGAAGTACCTGCCATTCAATATTGCCATCAGATTAATCCATAACGTTAGATACATCAAGGGGCGGCTCATTGAGCACCCCCTGTGTATTGTAAGATATGTTAGCAGGTGAGTCTGGAAACTCGGTTGCAACAAGAAGAAATACAAGTTGCAAGAAAGATAAGAAAAATTAAGCCTAGGAAAATTAATGAAGAGCAGCTAACAATCATGAAGTTTGCTGAGGTGGTGCCTGTGGCTGAGGGGGCTTCAGGGGAAACAATTAGTAAGTCTTTTTATGTTTTACTTATATTTATTTTAGTTATCACTAGGAATTGGAACAAGGTTGAGGAAGTGGCGGCTTTTACATCAAGTTGGTTCTATGGGGGTTATCAGTCACTGGTAGCCCCTGTAAAACAAACAAATAAAAACCAAATAAATAAATTAATCTAACAGAATATGAATAAGTTTTCAAATATTGAAGCTAAAGATAGGAAATATTTGCCACCCGTGGGGTGCTTGCCATGGTTGAGGGAAGCACATGAAATAGGATCAAGTATCAACTTCAAAGAAATGAATGAAATTTGTGGGGATATCAAACTAAACTTTGATGAATATATATACAAAAGCATTCAAAGATTCCCCTTCACAAACATCAATAAATATGAAAAGAATTTAATAAAAACTGATTTTCAAATAGGAACTGAATATCTAAAAACTGAAATTTTTAATGAAGTATTTAAGGCACAGTCAAATAAAGTCGGGGATGCAGTCCTCATGAATAATTTTAAACCTTTATTTATTTTGTTTGCTGAGGCCTGGGGGGCTGATACAAGTTGGGCGCCCCCAGAACCCTCTTCAAATTCAATAAAACTTCCTATATTAATAGATTAGTTCAAATATTTAAAAAACTGTGCATCTTCTCAGAAAAATACACCTTGAAAAAAATTCACATTGCGGTATACCTGGGAATCCTCCTCCACTGCATATTAAAAACCAATTCCAAAAAGTTGAAGGATGTACCTATTCAAATAGATATATGCCGCTTAGCACTCAAAGGTAAGAAGACACTGTGGGGGTATAGGACAGTTGAGCACGTCCTGTATGACTCCTTTGCATTGGCAACGTTGTATGGGTACTATGTGCCCCCTGAAAAAAACCTATTAATCAATTCACTCACCTGGCTTCCTGTTATCAAACGGTCAACAACCACTGGGGTACAGGGAGCCACCCCTCTAGCAATCACATCCAGGGTTGTCCATCACGTACAGAAGAGTATGTGGATCCAATTGGATGCTCTAGCTAAAAATTTAATTTTGGGGTATAATTCCCTGGAATAATTGCATTCCCCTTTGCAATTAGCATCCCCTCAATAAATATTTTTCCCTTACAACTTAAATTTTATTTTTTAAAATATGTTTATATTTTAATACTAAAATTTTAATATATAATATTTCAATATTGAATATATCACAATTAAATAAAAATATTTAAATTTTTAATATTTAAACTTTAATAGATAAATTTTAAGATTTATAATTATAATTTTACTTTTAATATTTTAATTTTATTTTAAATTTTAGTAGGTAAATTATAATATTAACATATCTAAATACATTATAAGACATCAGTTATATTTGCAACCACATCAAATAATAAAAATAAGTTAAATTTTTTTTTATTTACTAGCTTGTCGAGTACGGGTTCATTTATTACATATACAAACAACAAGAATTGAATTTATCCGCATTATGCGGCCCGCTCCACCTATATTATAAATAAGTGATTGTTTAGAACTCAAATTACCTTTCCCTTGTAATATGATTTGATAAATATATTAGATATGCTTGACCCATGTCCTAAGTACTAATTGGTAAGCAATACATAAAAGTCATTGGTGGTTGTGTTGTGTGGCTATAGTGGCACTGAAATAATAAGGATCAGATGATGACCTGCAAGGTCCAATTTGTGGCTTAAAAAAGCCAGAGTACCAACAAGGATTCAAAGTTATTTAAATAAAATTAATCTATTTCTATCTTTTTTAATTTATTTATTTGTTAGTGCAACAGTCAATAAAATATTCAGTGCATTATACAGTAGTTTTAAAATCTATGGCAACAAACAAAATGAACTCAGATTTAAACGAAATGAATTCAGATTTAAGCAAAATTGAAATGAACCCAAATCTATTTTAAATCAATATAAATTCATTTATTTTTAATTTTGTTTAAATCTGAGTTCATTTTTTTAAATCTGGATTGTTTTTGCTTGTTGCCATAGCTTTTAAAACCACTGTAATAAAAATATATTCCTCATACCTAGTATAATTAATTTTACTTACCTTTTCTACATACTCTTATATGTCTATAATACAATCAAATGTCATGCCATTATATATAAATAATAATTTTTGAGTCCTACTAAAAACAAAATAAAAATAAAAACAAATAAAACCCAGAGCGCCCATTTATCTGATTAGCTCGGAGACCAGGGCTTTGGGGAGGAAGGATTCTGAGTGCTTGTAAAAAGCTGCCACCACATCAGGTGGCATTGCAAATTGACTGACCTCAAGGGTGTTGAAGAGATCCTTGGTGTCCTGAGGGAGGCCTTGCTTCACCTTATTCTTAATCCAACCAAACACCTCCTCAATTGGGTTCAGAAATGGAGAATAGGACGGAGGGAAGAGGAGTCTCATTGGGCAGTCAGCCAGGTGGTGGCTGGCCAAATGTCTATTTTTATTGATTGACAGGAACTTGGACACAACCAGATCCACTTTGTGGAGCCCAACATTATCCAACACAACAATGTTGGTTGTACTGCAGTAATTGATCCGGAGATACTCCTTGACAGTTTGGAGAAAATCAAGAAATGACCTGCTATTATGGGAACCCTTGATCATCTGATACTGGTCCAACCCGCGAGGACCAAGAATTGCTACCATGGAATAGGTCTTGGAACAGACAGCTGCACAATGGGCTATGCTGTCCTTGGACCCCTTCTTGACCCACCCATGCCTAGACCTGAGTGAGGAGAAAAACAATGATTCATTGATGTAGAAGAACTGGACATTCCCAGTCTCCTTTAGTGCCAGATATGTCTCAGCATAAATGTGTCAATCCTCAATGGTCTTCTCATTGTTTTTGTTGTACGGCAAAACTCCCAGTACTTTCCAGGAGAAGCCCAAATCAACCATTGTTTTATAAACAAGGGTTTTGGAAACAGAAAGCCTGAACTCTGTGGCAAGCATTGATTGGACAGCAAGTGAGTCCAGGTGACAATCCTTGGTAACCCACTGTTTTATTGGTCAATATGCACAGGCTGCAGGAGTTTGGGCTGCCGCTTAGCCTTGGAAGATTTTGCAATTTGCCTGGTATTGCCATACTTGGTGTTGATGTCGGCAATGTATCTGGCCGTGACACCAAATCAAAACACAATATCCTGAACTGCCATTCCCCTGTTCAAGCAGTTGAGGAGAGCTTCACACTCACTATCTTTCAACCAACACCGGCTCTTGACAGGTACCATGGCATCCTGGCTAGCAGGCTCAACACAGGGGATGGGGACCTTCATGTAGAAGGTGGGATCACGCTTGGTTGTGCTGGCGCCGTCAATGGTGGCATACAATACAGGCGTAGATGGCTCTTTGGCGGTGGTCAATGGCTCATAAGAGGTGTCAAAGACACAGGGGCAGAAAGTAGCAACTCTTGGATCAATAGTGCAGGGCCAGGTGACAACTGGGTACACAGTAGAGGTGTATTTAACCTCACTATTCCTGATGACCTTTGTATAGGAGACTTTGGTTGCAGGCCTTGAGAGCGGCTTCTGTCTTGGATTGAGGCTTTGTGCTCTGGCTTGGAATGCAGGAGGTGGTTGACTGGAGCTGACACCTTGGGAGGCATGTGTGTTGGCATGACTCTCTTCAATTTATGTTCTGGGTCCGTTCTTGGACCCTCTGGGACGCCCTTGTGGATAGAGCTGCCCTGCAGGCTGGTGCAGGAGCGGGTTGAGAATGTGATTGACAGTCCATAAAAATAAAATAAAAATATATATTAGATTAAATGTGTATTTATTTGGATTTATTAGTTTAGTTGTGAGTAGTTGTTTTCTCCTGATTTAGCCTTGAATAGTAGCAGATTTTCTATATCTGTAACTTGAAGTGTATAATATTGTATCCTTTCCAGTTTTGGATGATTTTAAAGTTTAATCACTTTTTATGTCTAAACATGGTTGTTGAGATTGAATTTTTCATTTTATTTTATCCACAGTGGAGCTTCTTGATTTGGGTTGATTTGTCCTAGTTTCTTACTGTATATTCAATTTGGATTCCAGTTCCTGCAATTAATATCTGAGTTTACTAGTGGCATTCAAAAGTGATTTGAAATTTGGTTCTTGGATTTGACAATCCCGCAATTTCAAAAAACATAGTAAACTTAATAAAAATGGTTGATGGATTTGAACGCTTCAAATCTGATTCCAGTTAATTCATTTTGTCCATTGGAAATATGCTGTTTGAATTGAACTCTGCAAAGTGTCTATGAGTTCCTGAATTTTCAAATATTCAAATAAATACTCAAAGAATTCAATTTAATTAAAAAAAGGCCATCCCACAAGAGTGATTTGAAATTTGGACCAAGGATTTGACAATCCCGCATTTTTACGTTTAGGTTCTGAATTTACAGTATTAATTTTTTCTATTATGGCATCTGAGGTTATCCCAAACACTTGATACTGGATTACACAAATACATTTATATCACTTTTGTCAAATAAATATAAAATCAAATTAAAAAAAGTTAAATGTAAAGTGTACACAATAAAAGTAAATTTTATTAAAGTAAATATATTTATGCTTATATGATGACCTTCTCCAGGAATTATTTTGCAAAACTTGTTTGCTAAAATAATAATTATAAAAGTTTATTATAATAAAAATAATATAAATTGTAATGAAATTTATTGGAAGATAGTGTTGCAACTGAGCTTCTAGACTTGCCTGCTAACATATCTTACAATAACAGGGGGCGCTTGATGAGTTGCCCCTTGACGTATCTAACAACATGGACTAATCTGATAGCAATATCAAATGGCGGGTACTTCATCCAAATTAGGAGTGCTACCAATTTGACTTGCTGATCCCCACACAAGTTATTCCTTGGCTTTGAACCTTACATGGGACTTCCCACCATGCCACCCCCTTGTGGCCTTGTGGCTTTCCCCATATGGTATATTAATCACAATATTCTACAATAAATGATACCTTATTCTTATTATTCTGTCCCTTCTATTGGACTGTTGTCTTCCCCAATTCCAAATACTGAATCCTCATTGGTTCAGTTGCAACAATGGTAGCAGAAGTAGGTTTACAACCTACCTAAAACAAAATTCCCCCTAAGAAAGGACAGAGTACGGGCCGTATGGCTACTCCCCAAAAAACTCTTTCTGCCGCTCCCAAAGCTGTGACCAACGGAAATGCAATGCTACTCACTCTCATCATCAATGGGTTAAAACCCCATATCTGTCACGGTAGGTTCCATAATACCAGGTATTGTCTGTCTAAGTAAGAAGGCTTGGAAAGCCAGGAAACCTATATCAAAATTTACCAAGTTAACAGATTTAAACCAAACAGTTGATCAAAAATGGGTCACAGCTGCTCCAGTCTGCCAGCTGAAACCAGCTCCCCCTTTCAAACTGACGTTGAAAATTCAACGTAATTTGAGGGTCACCTGATATGAGCTTGTTAATTGGCAGGGTCATCAGAAACTGGTCATTCAAGGGTTCTTTGCAACCTGGACCAGATACTTGCTGAACAATGTGGAAGGAATAGGAGGTCAAGATTCAGGTGGTATTGCTTAGTTGCTTTTTTTGATACATATTGAATAAATTCCCCTGTTTCAACTCTAAGAGTTGAGTCCTCCTAAATTTACTCAATAAAAACCATTTATCCCAAGTTCTAATTTCAATTTTTAAAAAATGCATCCTGTGATTGGGTTTTTGTGATATATTCTGTACAATCTGATTCTGAACCAAATAATTTCTGAAAGATGGGGCCCTGCAGCTGGAACTTTGTTGTTGGTGCCTCCCAATGTCAATTTCATGCCAGCCAATTTTGCAGCTCCTCCCCCCATTCTTGAAACTGAAAATCATGTTAATTCCCAATGCCCAGAATTTTACGCTGAAGATGCATTGATGCTTTTCCAGGTCATTTATCTTGGACTACTTTGGTTAGGACTAATTGTTCTACTTAATCCTGGAGTTACAATTGGAAATTTCACAAAAAATATTTGAAGCCACATTGGTGGTTAATCATCAATTCTATGTGGATTTGGGTGGTAATTCCCCATCACTTAGAAATGGCTTCATACTATCCATTGATTTCCGTCACAATATCTGCAAGTGGGTCCCTGTAGGTTGCTGCACCTCCATTGATAACTGCTACAAGGCCATTGTGGAGGCTAACAACCAGGCCTCAATGGGCTTCTGCCATACCAGTGACGCTCCATCCCAACCACGTACTACACCTGGCAATGGCCACAATCAAGTAGGCTGCCACCAGCCCTGTCAACAGGATAATGAGACTAAACGCCCCCACAAGGGGGAGCTCCAGCTTGCGCAGATTGAGGATCCAGGAAAAGCCTGGGGGTTGTAGCAACAAGAGGCCCTGCAACCCCACCTGACCCATCCTCTCAATCCTTGCTTGCAAAGAACCCCTGTGACTACAACATCTATGAAGTCAAAACCCTGGACGTCTTCCAAGTCCACAGTGACGACCCTGTACTGCAAGCAAGTCACTCCTCAAATAAAGTAACACACTTATCCTATCCCTTCTGTTTCCGTGAGAACACCCACAAATTACTGGTAGATACCGGGGCCAACCACACTATGGTGGACCAGGTGTTTGCTGATTCCCAAAAATTGGACCAAGTGCCTAGCAGGTTCAAGGCAGTACAAGTAGCTGACTCCCGTAGAGTTGCAATCACCCACAAGATGGCACCCTTCTCTATGAGAATGGGGAACATCCAGGTTAAGCTCTCTGGGCCCATTATGGCAGGGCTCAGCCACAATGTAATTGCTGGCACCAACTGGCTTCAGCACAACTGTCCCTACATTGACTGGGATACCTCTGTCATCACCCTCAACAGAAATTGGTTGGGATTCCAGATTTACCCTGTGGAAATGAACAAGTTACTCCATGATACTGTGTTTGTTGGAATAACAGAGACAGGCGCATACAACTTCAAGGGGGGAAACTAGACTTCAACAAATGTTCAGTCAAAGTTATCTGCACGGAACCACCTGCAGCCCCTCCCTTGGCCTCTTCACCCCCACCAGTGCTTGCTTCACTCCTCAAGGAGTATAAGGACGTGTTCAGTGAGAAACTCAAACAACTACCTCCCCCCAGAGATCCATAACGCTGTACAACTCCAAGGGTTGCTGCCTAAAGCACGCCCCTTGTACTGTCTTATGCCCAAAAAAGATAAGACCCTCTGCCAGCACCTTGTGGACGCTCTTGACAAGGGCTTCATTTGCCCCTTGCTCTCTCCATACGGGGCAGCTGTCTTCTTTGTAGCCAAGAAGGACGGGTCCCTTTGCCTGGTCACAGACTACCGCGCCCTAAATGAGGTGACGGTTAAGAATAAGTACCCCCTGCCGCTGATTGACAACCTGTTTGATACGCTAGCAGGTGCAAAGGTCTTTAGCAAGATCAATCTCACTGCGGGGTACAACCAGGTCTGCATTGCACCTGGGGATGAGGCAAAAACTGCCTTCTGCATGCGCTACAGGTTGTTTGAGTGTTGTGTCATGAACTTTGGAATGACCAACGCTCCCTCCACCTTTGCCATGTTGATGAACAAAGCATTTGAGGACCTGATTGGAAAATGTGTGGTGGTGTACCTTGACAACATTATTGTCTTCATCCAAGAGCAAATCACACACCTCCAACACCTCTGTGCTGTCCTCAACACCCTTTGGAAAAACCAGCTAAAAGCTAAACCCTCCAAATGCAAGTTTCTCAAGTCAGAGCTGTTATTCCTTGGGCACACCATCTCTGCCCAAGGGATAAAGCCCAACCCTGCCAAAATCAAGACAATCACCAGCATGCCGCCCCCCACTGATGTGGACCAGGTGCGGACATTCTTAGGCATGGTTGCCTATGTATGCAAGCTCATTCCCAATTGTGGGGTCTAATTGTGCCTCTCACTGAGCTCCTCAACACCAAATAGCGCTTCCACTGGACCCCTGCCAGAGATCCAGTCTTCAAAATGTTGAAGCAAAGACTCACAACAGCACCAGTACTGCAATTTCCCAATCAAAACCATCAGTACAAACTTGAGACTGATGCCTCTGATGGGGTCATAGGGGGCGTGCTAAGGGTAGAAACTGACAATGGCATCTTTCCCCCTATGGCATATGAGTCCAGGAAACTTACCAACTCGGAACAACACTATCTCATCCACAATAAAGAGTTGGCGACAATTGTGCACTGCGTTGAGAAGTGGCGCTGTTACCTGGAAGGTGCTACCTTCCCACCCCGCGTTCTGATGGACCACAAGTCACTTCAGTACTTCAACATGCAGTCCCACTTGATACGCTGCCAAGCAGGATGGGTTGAGCGTCTATCCCCTTACCAGTTGTGCATTGAGTACAAGCCTGGGAAGGAACTTGTTACAGCTGACGCCCTTTTGCAACTCTACGTAGCGTCCATCACTGGAGATGATGGTTTGGATCCAGATTGGCCCATGCTTTACCTCTGCCCTGAGGCAACTCACTATGAGGGCCTTAACTCAGTAACCATCTCCAAGCTGAAGGACAACAAAAGTCAGTTCATCACTGATGCTGGTAACGTCTGCTGTTGGGAAGACACAGGTGAAAAGACACCTTACATTCCCATCACACAACAAGGTGACACAATATTGCACTACCACCAAGCCCTGGGTTACATCAGAGGGTGTAACCTCTTTGAGATCATGAAACGGAAGGTTTGGTGGCCGCGCATGCGTCAAGACATCTTGGACCTCCTCAAAACATGTGTGTTGTGCGAAAAGAACACGTCCAAACCTGCACCCCCCAAGTCTGTCCTTCCCATCAAGGCCATGGAACCCTTTGAGCAGTGGGCCCTTGACATTGTGGGGCCACTCCCCAAAGACAGACTGGGAAAGAAGTACATTATCACTGCCATCAACTACTTCACTTGCTGGCCAGTGGCCTGGGCAACAACCAACCACACCGCCACCATCATCACCCTCTTTATTGGCAAGGAAATTGTGGCCCGCTTTGGGCAACCCAAACATCTCATCACAGATGGCGGCCCCAAACTTGTTGGGCATGTCATAAAGGCATACTGCGCCAAGAACACACACCAATGTATAGTTACAACCCCCTACCATCCTCAAGCCAATGAACGTGTGGAACAGTTAAATGGCTCACTGATGCAACTGATTGCCAAGCTATCACAAGAGCACCCCAACACCGCATGGACTGAAAAACTGCCCACCACTCTACTTATCCTGCAAGCAAGAATCAACAGGGGCACAGGATTCAGCCCCAGCACCCTGGCCTTCAAGACTCCTTAACAGTCTGACAGGAGTTGAACAGGGAAAGCTACAGTCCAAGGTTCCCAACAAGCCTCCCCTATTAACAACCCTATCCCTAGATCAATGGCGTGCCAAAGCCCAGGAAATTAAACACAAGCGGATTGAAGGAGGGACAAAGCACCTCAAAGCTAGATACGCCATAGGTGACCCTGTCTACACCCTCAACCCTAATTCTGCCAAGTTGGAGCCCAACCACCTAGGGCCCTTCAAGATAGCCGCTGTCTACAACAATCATACCTATCAACTCAAAGACGCCCAAGGAAATACCAAGAAGCTTCACCATGATTGCTTGCGCCCCTGCTGCGCCATCCCCACACAAAGGCTGTTTGTGCAGACCTTCCCAGACCTTCTGCAGACTCCGGTCTTGGTGTCTGACAACAAGCAGGGGTAAGGGGGGGTGTTGCAACCAAGCTTCCAGACTTTCCTGCTAACGTATCTTACAATACACAGGGGGCAGTTGATGAGTTGCCCCTTGACGTATCTAACAACATGGACTAATCTGATAGCAATATCAAATGGCAGGTACTTCCTCCTAATTAGGAGTGCTACCAATTTGACTTGCTGATCCCCGCACAAGTTATTCCTCAGCTTTGAAACTTACATGGAACTTCCTACCATGCCACCCCCTTGTGGCCTTGTGGCTTTTCCCATATGGTATATTAATCACAATATTCTACAATAAACAATACCTTATTCTTATTATTCTGTCCTTTCTATTGGACTGTTGTCTTCCCCAATTCCAAATACTGAATCCTTATTGGTTCAGTTGCAACAATAGGATTTATTAAGAGCGCCTGTAGTGGGTTTGGTGGTATGTACCACCCCACAATGGAGGTGGTGCACAACTTTCACCGCCACACCATGTACGGTGGATAAACCCTGATGGAAGTATTCTCTGCGGCTAGTAAAAGGGAGGATAGTGAGGTGGGAATAGAGCAGCAGCTTTTCTGGTGGAGCTGCAAACCCATAGATACCAGCCAGGACCAGGGTGTCCTGGATAACATGGTCAACTGAGTTGTAACCTGGGGGGACCTTCTTCCCATCCAGGGAGAGCCTGGCCTTGTCAATCCCTAGGAGGACCCTATCAAGGTCCTCTTCAGACGCGCTCATCCCAAAGTGAAAGAGATGCCCCAGGTAAACCACCAGATGAAGCCTTTGCCCTGCAAAGGCTTCAGTAAACTCACACAATTTTTAAACACTGCACTAATCTTCTTCTCATGCTTTGTCTTGGAAAACGTGAGCTCCATTGCTGGAGCAATCCCCGTCTCGTTGGCACTCCAGGCCAGCCTGAAGTCTGCCAGGAGGATATTGGTCTTCTTTACAGCTGTTGCATCTACAACAGCCAATTTACTCACTGCGCGCCCAAAGTTATCCAACAGGTAAGACAGGGTGTGCTCCACCAGGAAGCAGCTGCATGTGCCTGGACCATCTCTGGTATATTCTTGAATGAGAGCATTGCCAGGACGTCCTAAACAAGCTCAATGGAGTTTACACAGTAAAATCCACTGAGGTTAACCTGGTCCAGGCATACAAGTTAGGCATCCTTGTAGGCAGTAACTGCCTACTCAGATGCCCCCTCAGCATGCGTAAGCTCAGCCAATGCCTCCCTGGACATTGGGAAGGACCCAGAGATGTGGTCCTCCAGCTCCCGCAAGACAGGGGGGACAGAAACAGCTGCCTAGCCACATGATTGGTGTAATTGGCATAGAAAGTGGGGGGACAAAGGAGACCAGAACCCAGCATAGTTCACTGTCTACATTTTCTAAAAAAAGGTAAGTATTTAGAAATTTTTATTAATTTATTTTTTAGGTTACCTTTGAGGATTTCCTCCTTGCCTGCGGCTTTGGCAGGCTTTGCCATTCTTGGTGCAAGCAACTATGCCAGCAATTGGGTGTCCTTGGTTCTTGCGTGCTTTGCAGGTTTGAGGTGGGCATACATCTCAGGGTTGTTGACCCAGATGGATAGTGCAGAGAGGGAAAAAGACTTGAATTTGAGGCCTTCCACCACAGTTTTCTGGACATTTAATATGTGTTTGATGGTTGTTTTGGATGTGTCTGGCATCTTGGCCATGAGTGCCTTGGCAGACACCTTTTCAATTTTTTTCCCTGTAAGGACAGCAGCCTTCACTTTTGCCTTGACCTTGCGGTCAATATCTTTAATTTTGTCAATTGCCAAGTTGAGGTCTTTGAGTAGTTTTTCAAGCTCTCTCATTTGATTTTTACTAACCTTTCCATATGTTTTTACAGCTTTCACCCCAATAAAATCTGTATTATTATGATACTGTTGCCTCTTTGTTTATCCCTGTTTGTTTTCTCATTACTCCAATATCCCATTTTTTTACCCATTGTGTATATGTTTTACGCTAAACTCTATGTGTTGTTTGCTTTGTGTTGGCATTGTTTCCTTAATTGCCATATTATTTTTGGCACTTTGCATTGCCCCTTGTAAAAATATTAACAACAATTTGGTGATCAGCTAAATTTTAATTAGAAAATTATAGGTTAATTGTGTTTAGATAAAGTTGTTACTGATCCAAATTCAAACCTTAATGATAAACTTTAAGCCAATCAGGAGCCAAGTGATAAAGTGATTGTTGTGACATAAAGGGTCATTCAATAGTTCTTTGATGTATGTGCACTAATTAATATGATTGGCTGATTGTTTTGTCATTGTGCGCCATTGCCACTGTGGCAAGTTGTTGATGAACTAGTGCTCAATCAGCTGCTGGGTTAGCACTAGTCCATCTACAACTTGCCACAGCGGCAATGGCGCACAATAGCAAAACAACTAGCCAATAATATTAATTAGCGTAAAAGCATCAAAGAATTATTGAATAACTCTATGTCATAACAATCACTTTATCACTTGGCTCCTGATTGGCTTAAAGTTTATCATTAAGGTTTGAATTTGGATCAGTAACAACTTTATCTAAACACAATTAATCTATAATTTTCTAATTAAAATTTAGCTGATCACCAAATTGTTGTTAATATTATCACAAGAGGCAGTGTTTTGGTGCTAAAAATAACTGTGTTCTGGATCTAGATACATGGCATAACAAATATATGATTTTATAAAAATAAGCTGAACATAAAGAATAAAACCAACTATAAACAAAGAGAACATGAACAATTGAAATTCAGAATAAAGATAATATAAATAGAAAATGTTTGGCAAAAGGAGGTTTATTGGGGCAGGGAAGAGTATTGCCTAGTAGGCAGAATAGCGCAGAAAAGGAGACGTAGAGGTGGTGCTGTCCTGGGGAGTCTGGGATTGGGTGGGGGTGGGGGTGGTGGGGGTAGGAGGATTTCACATGATGGTCGCCATATACCACTTGTTATATTCCTTGTCTGTCATTGGCTTGATTGGATGGTAGGTGGCTGTGGCACAGGGTGGGAGGCGCTTATTCTTATGTGTATTGATTGCCCATGTTCACATGGAAAACCATTTGCGCAAACAAGTCAGCCACCATTTGGTGGTCAAAGAGAGAATTGTGGTCAAGGACCCCAAGATAGAGGTTATTGAAAGCCTGAAAGTGGTGCTCCCGTACTGTGTCTCTAATGTTGAAGAAGACAACATCACTCAGATGGATATCTGCATGGCTGGCAGGATAGACTGAGGCCTGGTGCCTGCGTCCCAGGATGGCCTGGAGGGCAGTGGAGCTACCCTTCATCTGGTGGCTCAAGAAAACCTGGTGCTTGGAATTTGAGCCATCCCAGGAGTCAAGTAATCCACCAAGGATGTGGCTGTACTTGTAGCCATTGATAAAATCTGGGTTTGTCTGATAATAGATAGAACCCTTGGCTGAAACATCCAGAAACACACCAATGAAAGTCCCCTTCTTGACCTTCTTCCTTCCTTTTTGAGTGGTGGCTTTTACTTGCTTACCAAAATCATCAAAAGCTATTAATAGCTTGTAGTAGGAGACAAAGATGATGTCATCTGTTAGACTAGTCAAGCATCAAACCAGGGTGGATTTGATGGTGGGATCATATGGGGAATCCTCAGCGCCATCCCATTGGTTGCTGGCAACATTGATCAGCACACAGACTGACGTCACCTTCTCATACATCCAAAGCTGCACCATGCACTCAGACACCCAAATGCCATGGTGCACAAGTTGCTTCCAGACCTGAGTCAAGGGAAGCTTGGGGTCCTGCTTCAATAGATCAAGCATGATTGGGTATGCCTCATTGATTTGGGACTTGGGGGCCTTCTTGGGCTTCTTGGTTATCCCAATCAGATTCCCCCTGTTCATTAGGTTGTTGAACTCCCTCATTATGATGGCTTGGGTAAATTTTAATTGGTCAGCAATATGATCCCAGGACAGGCCCTGCAGGTTCAGTGCCAAAATTTCCTGGATAATTTGGGCAGTGATGATTTGTTGCTTGGGGCGCTGGGCTGCGGGAGCTGAAGCCTGATTGGCTGAGGGGGGCAGGTTGGCTGGTGGCAGGAAGTTGTTCTGAATCAATGTTACCATCCTGATTGGTTGGTTGATAGACAGCTTGTGCGGGGATAGGTACAGGAGCGAGGGTAGCGCTGGGTGCAAAGTGACTATTGAACAAGTCAAAGCCATATGGGTTGGGGGTCAGTAACAGGTCAGCTTCCTTGTTATCTTCCTCAAAGGCTTGGGTGTAAACAGGTGACTTCACATTCTGAGCCTCACATCCATTGAAGCTGGCTTGGATGCTGCTGGCTTGGTTACTGGCACCGTTGAAAATGTTGTAGCTATTGAAAACCATCTTTAAAAAAACCTAGGATAAAATCACTAAAAGTAGAAATTTTAAAATTTTATGATTTATTTTTATTGTAATCTTGAGTCTATATTTGAAAGGTTCTCAAAACCATTTGATAAAAATCAGGAGCCATAAAAATGAATAAAATGCCTCTGTTCTTAAATTAGATAGCTGTTGATTTTCTGTTAAACTGTTATTTTTCTATTTTAGGATGCTCATACTACACATCTTGTGTGACTTCATTTTGTTTTTTGCTTGTGGAATTTTGCTCCTAGTTTGCTCAAATTTTGTTTCATTTTAGTCCTTCTGTTGGTGCTTCATATGAATTCTGATTGGATTATAATATACTCCAGAATAGCATCCATTCACTTATTGTAACTGTTGTAACTGTGCTGTTTTAGCAGAGTTACAAGGGGAAAAATATTTAGAAGCTAGATAATAATCTTTATTGGGAGATAGTGATTATATAGTTCATGTGAATCAATGGATAACAGGAACATGATTGGTGATCACACAGTTGGATGTAAGAAGGGGGTGGCTTGATCCTGATAATGAGTCAAGTGCCAAAATGAGGTATCGGCTGTAGAGAAACATCATCTGTTCATGTTGTTGGATTTGGTAATTCAAGTTGACTTTCTAGTCTGGCTTCAAGTGACCAGATAATTAGATTGCGGGTCACAAACCCGCTTGGTTGGAACCTTGCTGGTGGGTCAAGCCTGCGGTTTTGACACAACAGTCCATTTTGTTTGTGGTTTAGACAACACTGCTTGCTATTTGCTATAATTTTGTATAATGGGCTAGTGAAACTTTGTTTTTTGTTTGAAAGTTCATTTATTAACTGAATTTTTTTAAATTAATTGAATTCTGAATCTCATGTGACTTGGATTTTGTTCAAATATGAAATCATTTTGTTTAAATCTGAGGTATTTTTGGTTGTTGCCATAGCTTTTAAAACTACTGTATGATAACAGTACAGTCTTTTGCTATTCTACTATAGTTCATTTGGGAGGGTGGGGTTCAGAGATAGGGGGAAGGAAGATACTCTGTCAATTATTTTTCTGCCAACTGATTTTCAGTCAAACCTGATCCAGCTATAATTTTCTTTGTATGTGATATTTTTTACTTTGCAGGGATAAAAAATTTAAAAATACAAATTAAAGAAAGTATTTCCTATAAAAGGTAATATTTGAAACTTTTGATGGGCTTGTTTTGTTTTCTAGCAGTGAAATTTAATTTTATTGGGTTTCAAAAAGGTAAATATTTAAAACTAGGTGGTTGCCCCATCCAAGGACAGAATTAAGGTTGAATTTAATAAATCAATTAAATATATTTTATTGTATTTTTAGGCTTGGAGTACTTATTGCATGTTAAATTAAAATTTTATCTAATTGTTTTACTAAAAGGTAGTTTCAATTATATTTATTTAAATTTAAATTTAAAATTGTATATTCCAAGTATAAATAAATACTGAATCTAAATAAGCGTAGTATCACCATTAAGTTTAGAAAAAATAAACTAATTATTTTAAAGTTTTGTATTTGATTTTTTAACTCCCTTTAAAATATAGAGCTGATCTACAGCTTTTAAATAAGCTATTGGACATCAAAATCAGCTTAGTATTCACTGAGATACATTGATTTTAGTTTTTTAGTGTGTATTTAAAGTAAATTTAGATAATATCAAATCAAGTCTGAGCCTTTGATTATGATGTGAACCCGATTCCAGCACTTAACTATATATCTCAGCATCTAGAGCAGCTAGAGCTATCATGTTTGGTACCATTTTGATTAGAATCATCTGAAAAATTGATCTACGTCCTCTAAATTTCATGAAAATCATTATATTGAATCATAATTTTATAATAGCCTTTTTACTCCTCTGATGTTCTTTTGAGATGAAGCTGTGGCAAGCAAGGTTTACTCTGAAACAATATGCAGCCACTTGGATCAAGTGATGTATCCAATTAAAATGTTCAATTATTTCATTTGAAGAATAAGAATTTCGAAATTTCCAAGCCAACCATCCTGTACTTAAACTAATATTTATATTTATAATTTAAACCGTATCACTTTAAATTGACCAAGCTCTCTTTTTGTCGTCAATTCAATCCTCAGCACAGAGCATAATTATCCAATCATATAAAACAATCTAAAACAATTGCTGCTTCTCTTCCAGTTTTAATCCACCCATTCTAGAGTCGGGTAATCTAGAAATATAAGCCACTTTTATATGGTTGAATGGGCTTAGCCAGTAATTTAAAATCAATTAATCAAATACAAATTTATTAAAGTTCAAGTAGCTTATATTTCAGTTCAACATGATTTAGACCACACTCCACTGAATTCAATCTGTGTACTTTCAGAGATGCATGTAAGGGATTGAATGTAAGGATGAGCCAAATTGAGCTTTTGGCTTGACAATCAACTTTTAAAATCAAATTTAACTAAAAATCAATTCAGTCAAATCCCTTACTGTAAATTCAGAACCTGAACGTAAAAATGCAGGATTGTCAAATCCTTGGTCCAAATTTTGAATCACTTTTGCGGGATGGCCTTTTTTTAATTAAATTGAATTCTTTGAGTATTTATTTGAATATTTGAAAATGCAGGAACTCATAGACACTTTGCAAAGTTCAAGTCAAACTGCATATTTCTAATAGACGAAATGAATTAACTGGAATCAGATTTGAAGTGTTCAAATCCATCAACCATTTTCATTAAGTTTCCTATATTTTTTGGAATTGTGGGATTGTCAAATCCAAGAACCAAATTTCAAATCACTTTTGAATGCCACTAGTAAACTCAGATATTAATTGCAGGAACTGGAATCCAAATTGAATGTACAGTAAGAAACTAGGACAAATCAACCCAAATCAAGAAGCTCCACTCTGGATAAAACCAAATAAAAAATTCAATCTCAACAACCATGTTTAGACATGGAATTAAGTGAAATGTAAAATTGGCTAAACTGGAAATGATATAATATTCTGCACTCTAAATCACTATTATAGCAGCCACAAAACCATATAATGATATATGAGCCACCCTCCTGATTACGCAGAAATATTTTAAAGGTTTTTGGCCCCTGGTGCAGCCAGGGGCCAAACAAAAAAAACTTTTTTCAAGGAAGAAGGATAGGTAGGAAAGAAAAAACTTAAAAGTGAAACATCACTGGATTATTACACTATGTATTAATGGATTGCTATTAAGGATATTTGATTACAGTGGATTTTAAAAAATGCTAATAATAAAATATAAATATATATCACAATCTATCTTATCATTGTCACAACATCTTTGATTACTTTCTCTCGGGGAATTAACACCCAGAGCAGATCACTGAATGGTTCACTGGCCAGTCAGTAAACTGGTGGCACCATTGTCAGTCAAGACATCTATGACAGGGATCTCCTAATCCAGATCCTAAATGGAACACAACTTGAGTAAGCCTTGTGACCCAAGAGAAACATTACTTAGATAAGCCCCATGGCCCCCATGAAGTACCTGGACGGTGTCAAGAAATCCTGATCTATTAGGATTGACTGATCCATATCCATATCACTGAAGCTGTGGGTTGACATTAGACAGGACACACCCAGTTTGACACAGCTATTCCGGAATACAGAGAAACTATAATAAGATTGATATAGTTTCCAAGTCAGAAGATACCTGAGGCATTCTGGGTCTCAGGTCACAGGCCAATACAGAAGCTTCTATAATTAGATGCTAAGGATTCCGGATTCTGAATAGGGGCGCAGACCCAACCCAGAGATTGGAACGGGGAATTACAACATCCTGTTTCATCAAGAAGTGAGACAGAAGACAGCCTGGGCAAATTCTCCACATTATACTGAGCACAAGGGCAGGTTAGCCAAATTAGGTGTCAACTTAGTTTGCCGTAACTAAGTCAATGTATATCTAGGCTGAAGAGGAGAAATCAGCAGCCTAGAATATTACCTCATCTCAAACCTTATTTGGGTTTTGGGATCCAACTCTAGGGGGTGAAACTAGTAGTCTGGGGATAATAAGCTAGCTAGTAAAGAGTTGTCCGCAGCTAGATGCCAGTTTGGCTGCTAGCTGTCAACTATAAAGTTTCCTTCCAAGATCACTAGGAAAGCAGACAATTTAATAGCCTTCAACATCACTACTAGTCCAAATAGTAGCGGTGTCAAAGTACAATAAGAGCAACTTATTGATACTTGTGAATTCCTGCCAAACCACCACTGATGGTGTAGCGTCTTCAAAGGACCACAGGACTTCCATCTCAATCAGATCAACCAACAACAGAACATAGCCCATTGTCACACCTATCTACATCAATAGAAGCACATCTGTCTTCATACAGATATCCCATCCCAACATGATTAACTCACCTAATAAAAACAATCACCCTTCTTCTTCAAGATCCAGAAATCTTGACAGATGGCATGTGGCTTGTCATGATACTGTTGAGGGTCTGGATGTACAGGCATTCCAGCTACTGCCAACTTGCTTAACATCCAGCCATTGCCCAATTTGGTGCCCTTCCAATATACCATTTGACCTACCCAGCTACTGCCAACTTGCTTAACATTCAACCATTGCCCAATTTGGTGCCCTTCCAATATACTGTTTGACCTACCAAGAATGATAACCAAGCAATATCATATGACTTGTCAGGGATCCAGTCTCAGGAAGCTGACCTGCCGTTTCCAGGGGTAACCTGGGCCAGGGTTTTTGCAGGCAGGGCCCACCACAAGAGAGGAGCTAACTTTAGAAGGTAGGAAGCAGACTTCCCCACCCAAGACCACGGTCCAGCAGCCAGTACAAGGTGTCCATCACCCCTGTGAGGGTGATGTACACTATTCCAAAAAGCTTGCTGGTATGGTTGGTTGGAAGGTCAGGTGAGGAGGCTGGCATTGGTCTGGGTGTTACGGGCGGTTCCATATAGATATTGTAGGCTGGGAGATAATTGAATTTTCCTCTAAATAGTTTGGGGGTAGAGAATATCCACAGGCCTTGGCGGTTGTATCTAATAGCGGATTGGATGCAGGCTAGCAGGTCAAGTTTGAGGATTTTCTCTGGCGTGTAATCCTTATATTCAGGCTTCAAGGGATAATCAGTGAAGTGAACGGGCCCAAAGGGTGCACCAGTGAACAGAAAACTGCGGGCAGTGGGGAGGGAGGGCCAGGAGACCTCGAACTGAATTGATAGACGGCAAATACAAAATATGGTAATAGCTGTAAGAGCCAAAGTGACATAATCTTTATTTAAAAATGGCAATAAGGTTTGAGCGCAGAATCTATAGGCATATATAGCATTCCACCTCCAAACTTAGGGTCTTCCATTGGGGCTATTTCAAAATATTGGTAAAAGTGCGGGCAGGCAGCCAGGGGGCCCAGGTGTGGGAACGGCAAAATGGCACGTTGGCTGGGTGTTCTCTCATTGGTCAGAACGTCCAATTTGGTCACTTGATTTTCTTGATTCTTTGCTGTGGTCACGGGGTTGGGCCCAAAGCCCAGGTTTATATTTGGCTATAGGGTTTGATTGGTTACTTGAGAGGACTTTAAACTCATGAAATTCACAGAGGCGCCATCTCTTCTTCCATTAGGCAATTTGAGAGGCTCCTCTTTGGGTGCCACCATGGTTGAGCTGGTGCAGGTATTCTGGCTTTGGGACTTAGCGGGAGCCTCAGCTTGCAGGGGCTTGATCCCAAAAAAACATGGGCAAGCGGGCCCTTGGTCCATGGGCCCAGCGGCCTGCAGGAATGTAGGTTCAGGGTTTGAATCCTACCCTTGGGCCCAGGTTTCCTGGGGTAATGAATTGTCAATCCTGACATCATCCCCTTTTTTCCCTGAGGGCCCTCTCTTCTGGTCCTTTTTGTTCAGATAGAGTTGGACAGCTTCTTGGGCATCAGCTAGGTTGCTCAGAGGTTCCCATGTACTTTCTTCTAGCGGGTATCCTTTCCATTTGACGTAGTACTGGGGTTTCTGGTAGTGGATCCTGTTGCCATGTATGTATTCAACTTTGTATTCTTCAGTGCGGCCTATTTGGAGGGGCAGGGGGTTTGTCTTAAGCCATATGTGGGGGAGGCAAGTACCCGTTTTTTTAAACAACAGGGATCAGTGGAATACATTGTGAATCTTCCAGGAGGGGGGGTAGGTCTAGCTTATAAGCAACTTATCTAATTAGTTTGGTGATTTTGTGAGGGCCACTTCTTCTGTGAGCTAGGTTCCTACAGGGCACATGTAGGGGCACATTGCAAGAGTCCAGGTATACTTCATCCCCAACTTACAAGGGTTGGCTTGGTGTTCATTTTTGATTGGTGAAGGCTTTATAGGTTTGAAATGCACAATTCAGGTTGGTCAAGCATGTTTTTTTGTGTCATGGATCCGCTCAACCCAGGAACATCCAGTGATGTTAGTTTCCTTCTTGCCAATCTTGGGATCCCAGGTGGGGTCAAAACCGTAGTTGGCTTTGAACAGGGACATCCCAGTGGAGGCGTGGTCTTTACTATTGTATGCAAACTGGGCCATGGGAAGCATATTGGCCCAATTGTCCTGGTTGCATTGGCATAGCATCAGAGGTATTGTTCTGTGATCTGGTTTACTCTTTTGGTTTGGCTGTCAGTCTGTGGGTGATAGGAGGTAGATACACACCTCTTGATTCCCAAGTCTTTCATCACTTGTGTCCAGTAGTTTGACGTGAATTGGGGTCCCCTGTCTGTGATGATTTCCTCAGGCGTCCTGTGTTGGGTGAGGATGCGGCTGTGGAAGTGTTGGGCTGTCTCTGCTGCTGTGCAATGAGTGGTGGTTAGTACAAAGTATGCCATCTTGGTGAAGCGGTCTACCATGACCAGGATCATGTTGAAGGAAACGGACAGGGGCAATTCAACAATGTAGTCCATGGAAACAGATCTCCAGGGTCCAGCAGGTATATCCAAGGGTCTTAGAAGTCCTTCAGGTTTGTTTCTGCAGGGTTTGGTTTGTCCACAGGTCTCACATCCTTTCAGGTACGCGCTTACTTCTTGGTCCATCTTTGGCCAGGCAAAGTTCCTTCTAATGCTCTGGAGGGTCTTAAGTCTCCCTGGGTGTCTGGCCATCTCATAATTGTGATAATCTCTCAAGATGTTGGTCCTGATGCTTCCTTCTGGAACAAAGATTCTGTTGTGCAGCATTAGTGTTGTTCCCTTCAATGAGTAGCCTTTTTGGTAATGGGAGCTATCCAAGGATTTTGAAAGGTCAGCAATCATGGTTTTGGTGAATTTGTTGAGCGATTGGGCCTTCAGTACTTCTGGTTTGCTGGCCCTGATCTTCATCAATCACAGGTGGATGCCTAGGCTAGCTGGGTCCAAGAGTACTTGAGTGTTGTGGCCGCAAGTTTCTATGTGGGTGGGTGCCAGGTCAGTTCTTCTACTCAGGGCGTCAGATACTACATTCACCTTTCCTGGCTTGTATTATATAGTCAGGATGTAGTTGGCTAGTTCTAAAGCCCATCTTGCTTGTTGTTGGTTGAGCTGTTGTGGGTTGAAAAAATACACCAAGTTCTTGTGGTCTGTCAGGACCTTTACTGGGAATTCAGCGCCACAGAGGTACTGGCGCCAATGTTTCAGGGTCTTCATAATGGCTAGCATCTCTTTGCCATAAATTGGGTAGTTTCCTTCTGTGGGCAGCATCTTCTTGGAGTAATATGCTACAGGATATAGCATACCATCCCCTCCTTCTTGAAGAAGGACCCCACCCACCGCAAAGTCAGACACGTTGGTTTCCAGCACAAATGGCTCGGAGGGGTTGGGCATGGCCAGGACGGGGGCAGAGGTGAAGGCAAGTTTCAGGGTTTCAAAGGCGGTGGTGCATTCTGGAGTCCAGGCAAAGGCAACCTTGTTGGAGCACAGGCGGGTCAGGGGCAGAGTGATGTGAGAAATTTTTTGGATGAAATCCCTGCAATAATTTGCCAGGCCCAAAAAACTTCTCACGTCTTTTCTGCATTTGGGGGTTGGCCAGGAGGTCACGGCATCCACTTTATCCTGGGCCATTGCAAACCCTCCAGTTTTCACTACGTAGCCCAGGAATTCCACTTCTGGTTGGAAGAACTCACACTTCTTGAGCTTTGTGTGTAAGTTGGCTTGGGAGAGTTTGTTCAGGATTAGATTTAGGTGGAGTAAGTGCTATTTGTGGGTCTTGCTGTAGATGAGGATGTTGTTGAGGTAGGCCACACAGAACTGGTCAAGGTATTTGCCCAATACTGTGTTTATCATGCACTGGAAGGTGCTAGGGGTGTTGCATAGTTCAAATGGCATCACCAGGTATTTGTAGAGTCCATACCTGGTCTTGAACGCCGTTTTGTATTTGTCACCCTCTTTGATTTGAATTTGGTTGGACACATCTCTAAGATCAATCTTGGAGTACACCTGGGCGCCTGTCAGCACATTGCACAAGTTGTCAGCGTTAGGTATGGGGTAGCAATCCTTTACAGTTATCTTGTTAAATTTCTGATAATTAATACACAGGCACATGTCACCGTCTTTCTTGCCCACAAACAGCATTGGTGACAAACAAGGGCTCTTGGACATGCGGATGAAGCCTTTCTTGGTCATGTCTTCAATATATGCCTTGAGAGCCAGCTGATCCTTGTGGTTGCAGCTATAGATAGGTCCATGTTTGGGTTTGGTGCCAGACAGGAGATCAATAGAATGATCATACTTGGTGTTTGGGGAGACAGGTGGATGCCTCTTTGCTGAATATGTGGGTCCATTTTCCTAGGGAAGCAGGGAGGACACCCACGCTTGGTTCAATCTGTATGGTCATGAGCCTTTGGGTGGGTTCCTTGGGATTTGTGCAAAAGGGAACAGTGTTGCGGGTACCCTTATCACCTAAGATGATGTTCTGTTCTTGGTAGTTGAGGATGAGGCCATGCCTGTCTGATCAGGAGTCCCCAAGAATGAGGGGGTGTGGTAGGCCTTTCAACAAGATGAGAGATGATGGGTATGTGTTGTTTCCTATTACCAAGGGTAGTTCTTGTTCACATTCATATCCTGTATCCTTGGTGCTGTTTCCCAAGATAATCTGTAAACAATTCTCAGAGGCGGACAGGCATAGTTCTTGGGCTAAGCCAGTGTCAATGAAACTCTCATCTGCTCTAGTGTCAATGAACGCCTTTAGTTTTTGGATTGTTCCTCCAACATTCACGGATACTGGGATGAACTTGTAAGACTGTGAAGAAGCGTTTATTTGGGCCAAAGAGACAGGAGAAGGGGTTTTATTAGGGCAGGCCCTGGTCAAGTGCCCTGCTTCATGGCAGTGGAAACATAGTCCTTCTCTGTAGTGTCTTTGAAGTTCCTCAGGGGTCATCCCCCCTCTATTGGGAAAGGCAGCTCAGGTTTGGCGGGTCTGGGAGGGCCCAGCATTCTCTTGATTCATGCTGAGGCCCTTGCATAAGGGGAACAGGTCTTCCAAGCCAAGGGTGGGTGGGTGGTGCTTCAATAAGTCCTTCATGGCTGGGTTTACTCCCTTTTGGAAGATGATGGCTGACAATTTATCCTCAAGTTAAGTACAGGTCTTCAGTTTAAGGAATTTGTCAATGTATGCCTGAATGGGTCAGAAGCCTTGGCGGATTTCTAGCAAGGAGTTCAGGGCATAGTATCTGGTGTCCTGATTCTCCCCAGTTACCATTAACTCAGCCTCAAACTTGGCATAGTCCAAACAGAACTCTACATCTTCTGCTGTGGCTTTGCCAAACCAGTCTAGAGCGTCTCCAAAGAGCATGGAAGCAACTCCCAGTACCTTCTTGGTGTTGCTGGCGTAGGAGGGAGCATTGGTCTGA
This sequence comes from Entomophthora muscae, assembly GCA_014839935.2. Taxonomy (NCBI): domain Eukaryota; kingdom Fungi; phylum Entomophthoromycota; class Entomophthoromycetes; order Entomophthorales; family Entomophthoraceae; genus Entomophthora; species Entomophthora muscae. The sequence continues at coordinate 378,571 of QTSX02002881.1, forward strand.
AAATGCAAGCAAAGGACTGGCATGGCGTGTCAGGCTTCCTCAAGTGTGAGCTTCGCCATTTGGGGCATCTCAACCTTGGTGAGGGATTGGTTCACAATTACATTTTGCACTTGGGAGGAGGGATTGTTGGTATCAGTGGCGGCAGTGTCAGTTCTTTTCGGGTTGTTCAGGTTTGCATTCTTCCACATGGTGGAGACCAGGTTCATGGTCATCTTATAGGTGTAATAAGTGATTATCAATAACAAAAGCATACAAGATGCCCCAAGAAATAATAACATCTTGGGGCTCAGGGTACCAGGTTTTAAAAAGATTGCCATAATGTCAGGGATCCAGTCTCGGGCAGCTGACCCACCGTTTCCGGGGATAACCTGGGATGGGGTTTTTGCAGGCAGGGCCCACCACAAGAGAGGAGCTAACTTTAGAAGGTAGGAAGCAGACTTCCCCACCCAAGACCACGGTCCAGCAGCCAGTACAATGGTGTCCACCACCCCTGTGAGGGTGATGTACACTATTCCAAAAAGCTTGCTGGTATGGTTGGTTGGAAGGTCAGGTGAGGAGGCTGGCATTGGTCTGGGTGTTACGGGCGGTTCCATATAGATATTGTAGGCTGGGAGATAATTGAATTTTCCTCTAAATAGTTTGGGGGTAGAGAATATCCACAGGCCTTGGCGGTTGTATCTAATAGCAGATTGGATGCAAGCTAGCGGGTCAAGTTTGAGGATTTTCTCTGGCGTGTAATCCTTATATTCAGGCTTCAAGGGATAATCAGTGAAGTGAACGGGCCCTAAGGGTGCACCAGATGAACAGAAAACTGCGGGCAGTGGGGCAGGAGGGCCAGGAGATCTCAAACTGAATTGATAGACGGCAAATACAAAATATGGCAATAGCTGTAAGAGCCAAAGTAACATAACCTTTATTTAAAAATGGCAATAAGGTTTGAGCGCAGAATCTATAGGCATATATAGAATTCCACCTCCAAACTTAGTATCTTCCATTGGGGATTTTTCAAAATATTGGGCAAAGTGCAGGCGGGCAGCCAGGGGCCCCGGGTGTGGGAGCGGCAAAATGGCACCTTGGCTGGGTGTTCTCTCATTGGTCAGAACGTCCAATTTGGTCACTCAATTTTCTTGATTCTTTGCTATGGTCAAGGGGTTGGGCCCAAAGCCCAGGTTTATCTTTAGATGTAGGGTTTGATTGGTTACTTGAGAGGACTTCAAACTCATGAAATTCACAGAGGCGCCATCTCTGCTTCCATTAGGCAATTTGAGAGGCTCCTCTTTGGGCGCCACCATGGTTGAGCTGGTGCAGGTATTATGGCTTTGGGACTTAGCAGGAGCCTCAGCTTGCAGGGGCTTAATCCCAAAAAAACACGGGCAAGTGGGCCCTTGGTCCATGGGCCCAGCGGCCCGCAGGAATGTAGGTTCAGGGTTTGAATCCCACCCTTGGGCCTGGGTTTCCTAGGGTAATGAATTGTCAATCCTGACATAACTGTCCAAGTATCCAGTGTCTCAAACCCACCTTGCACATGACCAACCCCTAGGTTTGATCCAACTAAATCCCCGCCACAGTCAAGTATATATAAGTCTAAAGTATTATCCAATAAAATATACTTCTCTTCTTTCTTAATTCCATATTTGAAGCTTCCCCAAAAGGCGCTCCTTATCACTGGTAGCAGCTACAATTTTTTGACCACACCCATGAGAGAGAAAATGACTGACCAAAACCTGCCCACCTTTGCTCACATACTCAACCAGGCCACATCCCAAGAGACCTGGAAAATGTACTTCCACGCCCACGACATCAACAAAGATATACCTAGTGGATGCACCATATTTGAAGGTCTGGTCATGCCCAAAGCATGTGCCAAGATAATTCAATACAGTCACTCTCTCCAACCACAAACAAACACACAACCACCTATCATAAGTGATTGATCAAAACCAAATACATTGGTATCAACAAGTTCTTTGGTAAAAACAAAGAAAAAATCATCAACTGGCTAGACCACACAGCTGCTAAACTCCGCGTCAGCCGCATCCCTCATGAGAAATGGGCCCAGGAAGCCAGCAAGCGCCTGTACAAGGCCGCAGCTAACTGGTTTGCCACCTGAGTTGGCTCACAAACTGACAACCAGCTTAAAAACTGGGAAGATTTTAAAGCAGACATAACACACAATTTCCGCATCACTGAATCTCTCCAAGACATTGCAATACAGCTCAGTGATCTTCCTCAGAAGACCACTATTACATCTTACGCCAATGAATTTGAGGAAATACATCACAAAATCCAACCCCAGCACAAGCTGATAACGTACATACCAGAGACTCATTAATCAACATAATGAAACCCTCTGTTGCTACCCTCATCTGTCCAGAGGCCAACACCTTCATGCCTGCGCTCATTGCAGAAGCCAAGCGTGCAGAAAAATGCGCAAACATGGAATATGCTGCACGCAACAACAATCACTCTTCAAACGGCAATGGCAGAGAAAAATCTAATGGCAATAAACACCAAAATACCAATCATAGCAACAGCATCTTCAATTGCAACAAAGGCAATTACAGCCAAAGCGCAAGCTGCTTCCATCCCAAGAAAGAGGACACCACCAAAGTTAACAATGATGAAGTAGCAACCCACTATGAATCTGACCCCACATTCTCTGACCTCAAAAGTCTCAAAACAGAGGAACAGGGAAAAGAGGAGGGGGAACAGGAATAAGTGCCCCTGTCTCCTCCCAACTTGACAAGAAATTGTACCAAGGCACAAACTTTGCTGCTTGCATCCCATGTGTCCCACAATCCTCCATTTTTATGGACGTAAAAATTAAAGATCACTCACAACTTCTTGTCTATCCATGCACCTACAAATCACATACACATAAAATTTTATTTGACTCTGGTGCACAGCACACAATGATTAGCAAACCTTTTGTAACCAAGTACAAAATACCAGTTGTCAAATCCAACTTCAACATCCTCAAAGAATCCAAAAACCTCATTCTAATAGACACAGTATTTGTCCAGGTCATAAACCAAGATGACTCAGAACATCTAACTAAAGATATTACCCTCCACATAATGAGGTACACTGAATTCAACAGCATGCAAACAACCAAAATCCAATGCCCAGAACTTGCAGCACTCCTAAATGAATACACCCATCTATTCAAAGAAGAACTCACAGAGTTATCCCCCAACAGGAGGTAAAACATGGCATCAACTTATACAAGGCCATGCTTAAACCTGCACCCCTCTACAGACTCTCCCCCATGGAGACACAAACCCTCAAAACACACATCGAGGACAACCTAGCTAAAGGCTTCATCCGCCCATCAGAATCCCCTTGGGGGGCAGCAGTGTTCTTTGTAAAGAAAAAGGAAGGCACTCTACGTCTAGTAACTGACTACAGAGCACTAAATGCAAGCACAGTAAAGAATAAATACCCTCTTCCAATTATAGAGGATCTGTTTGCAAGACTCTCAGGAGCCAAACTTTTCTCCAAAATTGACCTCACCTCAGGCTACAACCAAGTTGAAGTAAAGGAAAAGGACATACCAAAAACTGTGTTCTGTACGCAATTTGGATCCTTTGAGTGTAGAGTAATGAACTTTGGGATGACCAACGCTCCTGCAACGTTTGTCACCATGATGAACCAAGCACTAAACAGCCTCTCAAATACATTATGCTACCTTGACAATATCATCATATTCACAAAAACCAAAGAGAAACACCTCACACATGTCTGCAAGACAATCAATTGACTTGCAAAGCACAAACTTTATGCAAAACCAAGTAAGTGCCAATTTATAGAAAAGGAACTCCTGTTCTTGGGCCACATTGTCTCTGACAGTGGCATTAAAGCAGATCCAGACAAAATAAAAGCCATAAATAACATGCAACACCCCACCTACGTTAAACAAGTTAGATGCTTTCTTGGTATGGTAGCTTACCTAAGGAAATACATCAAAGACTGCGGAAAACTAACTGCACCAATCAATGACTTAACCAAGGGTAATGCCAAAAAGAAATTCATCTGGACACCAGAATGTGACAAGAATTTCCAATTATTAAAACAAGCTCCAATCAAAGCACCAATCTTGCAATACCCCAACAATAACGGGTGCTACAAGCTTGAGTCAGATGCCAGCGACACTGCCATTGGCTCAGTCCTGTGCATCTGCCAGCTAGGGCAGCAAGACTTCCTGCCAGTATGTTATGAAAGCAGAAAACTAACTAATACTGAGCAGAGATACCCAATAAACAACAAGGAGTTGCTAGCAATATATCACACATGCAAGAAATGGAGATGTTATCTAGAAGGACATTTAAACGTCCAAGTACTACTGTAAATTCAGAACCTGAACTATAAATGCGGGATTGTCAAATCCTTGGTCCAAATTTTGAATCACTTTTGCAGGCAACTCAGCTGAGTGAAAATTAAAATGTTTAATAAAATAAACCATTTAATTTGACTTTTTTTGATTTATTTAAATTGGCAAATTTCAAATCTCTTGAGCAGATAACTCAACTAACAAAAGACAAAACCCAGCAAACAAATTCAGGATACATGAATTAAAAATGCGGGATTATAATGTACAATTTGAGATTTCCTGTATTTCAAATAAATCATAGACATCATGTAAAACTTAAAAAATCTGAAATTGCAGGATTTTCAAATCCAAGAACCAAATTTCAAATCATAATTGCAATGAATTTGAAATAAATATAATTTATGGGTGTCTCAAAAAGGATGTAAAAGGATCTAGAGTAGATTTGTGCTAATTCTTTTAGGAATCATAGACATTCTCAAAAATCACCCTATTTCAATTTAGGACGGCTAAAATTTTATGCATAATATTCACCAACTTAACATACTTAACAATAAAATTGACTAAAATATACATGTCTTTTTTTGAGTTTAAAATTTTTTAATAAAAATTTATTATGTCTTCTTTTAACAACAACCAAGTCAACAAGCTGTTCCCTGGCCTTGAAAAAATTATGCAGGGCTACACTGGGTCTCTTAATGGTGAAGCCTCTGTCTATGGCCACTCCCAACCCGCAGGCCCCTCCGCAAGCACCACCCAGGAGTGTGTTCTTTCTCCTGCAACTTCCAGCATGGCCCTGTTTGCCCACCATGCACAGGCAGCTGCCAACCCAAATCCCTTATCAGCAATGTCATCCAGAACCAGCCATTTGAGCCATGGAGTCACCCAGAGAGCCCAGAACCCCAAAACAGCCAATCAGATGGCATTAGCCAGTTCCCAAGATAGACACTTCCCTCACCCAGCTAATCAGCCTACAAGACACAGAAGAAAATTAATCACTCCAGAGATCATTCTTGAAATGGTTGAAAAGCAAGGGAAGCTTATGTCCCTTGGGGAAATTGCGGCCGCAATGGGGTTTGCAAAGTCCACTGTGCCTGCAACCCTGCAAGCCCACACCAACTGTGGCCCCTACCAAGAAGACCCCTACTGGTGCCCATACTTTGACCAAAGGTGACACAGCCCATCCCCTTATGATACCCATTATGGAACGTGACCTGTGGATGCCCATGGTCCAGGTACGTCTCCAGTTGGGACTCCACAGCATCTTTACCAACAAAAGAACAGTGAATTTGTGGATGCACAGAGTTGTGGTTGCTACTAGAATCTTGTCCAATCAAGTTCTCAGTGGCCCCATTTTGGTAGATACTGACCCCTAAAATTTAACTATTATTAATTTTATCAAAGGAAGGGCAATTAGGGCCTGTAATGACATCATCTTTCTGTTGTATGCTAAGATTTCTGCAAGTATCCAAGACTATGGAGAGAAGCGTATCCAGTCTGACTGTACAAGCGCGGCCCAATCTTGTATTTTTTTGGGTTTTTATTGGCTGTTTCCCCATTGGGCATCAATTTTTACTTGGCAATATCAAACACCGCAGATGGTTATGCCTACCAGACGGAGCTCAAGGCCATGCTGGAGGAGTGGGCCACACAAAACACTGTGCACACAGTTGTACTGAGTGCGGAGATGGAGCAGCGGGAATGGGCTAACCAATAAATCAGGGCTGCAGGGTATACCTGCTGGTCCTACCCCATCAGCTACGCCAACATGCATCTTGCAGATGTATGTCTCTACAATTTTGGTTCCACCCTCAGGCGCTTAAAGCCTGCCACCTACAACAAACTATGCACCCAAATTGATAAGGGGTATGAGCTTTTCCCTTCTGTGTCCGTCCAGGACTTATTTGATCTCATTATCTTCTATGCAAGTGATAGTGATAAGTCCAGAAAGAACCCCCACCTCCCCCACGCCAGTCCATCCATTTTTTCAAGCCAGTATATGTGACAGAAGAAGAATTTGAGCAATTAAAGCAATCAGCTCTTGCTTCCCCTTCCCAGTCAACAAACCCTGCCTCCCCAACCCCCCATCAAGCCACCTGCCTTCCAACCCTGACTCCCAAGCCACTACCAATCTCCCCACTATCTCTGATGCCGTCCCTTTCACAGGCGCAGATGAAGGCAATGTTCATTCTGCCCATTCCCTCCCCTACTTGTCCTTTGATGAGTAAAATAAAACTTTTCTTTGTGACAACTTATTGAAGTCAATATCTCTCTTTCAATTCATAATTAATATATTTTCTTTTTACATTATCAACATTTCCCATAATTAATACAATGTTGTACATTTTACAAATAGCTTAAAATTATGAGCATACATAATTTTCATCATTAATAATAAAGTAAAGACAATAAAAGTAAATACTGCAATTAGACGTCAACTCTTGATATTTTGATATTATGTGCATAACGCAATGCATTTTGTTTAATAAAATCCATTGTAAATGTGGCTTTTTATTATAATTTAAAATAAATTGACTGTGTTTATATTAGAGAGCTATTAATGCTTAGTACAAATATTGATACAAAGTGAATTTTACAGCCTTTATATTTACCTATTGGTATTAATTCTGTCAACTTTTTAGTTAGATTTTGTGAGGTAATAATAATGTAATGTGTTAATAAATTACTGTTCATTGTCATTAATTGGCTGATTTTCTTTGCTGTGGTGATTGTGCATTTTCTGATATTTATACACTAGTATCCAATTGGTTGGCTTCACATCAAATTTCACAGGCAATAGAAATCAAGCTGCCAACCCAAGACTGGATGTGGTTGGGGTGGCGGCTTGTTTTCCTATTGCCTGTGCAATTTGATGTGAAGCCAACCAATTGGATACTAGTGCGTAAATATCAGAAAATGCACAATTGCCACAGCAAAGAAAATCAGCCAATTAATGACAATGAATAGTAATTTATTAAAACATTAAATTATTATTACCTCACAAAATCCAACTAAAAAGTTTGTAGAATCATTACCAATAGGTAAATATACAGGCTGTAAATTTCACTATGTATCACTATTTGTACTAAGCGTTAATGGATCTCTAATATAAACACAGTCAATTTATTTTAAATTATAATAAAAAAACCCACGTTCACAATAGATTTTATTAGACAAAATGCATTGATTTATGCACATAATATCAAAATATCAAGAGTTGACGTCTAATTGTAATATTCTAATGCAATATTTACGTTTATTGTCTTTACTTTATTATTAATGATGATGAAAAATATGTATGCGTTGAAGATAGTACTATAAAACCCCGTTTTTTGATGGAATTCAAACAAAATGTCAACTATCTATAACTTGATAAACAAATTAGAAGTACACCTTCAAAAGGTTATTGAAATAGAAAAAAACATCAGGTAAATAGTGACAGGAAAGCTGGGTAACAAGGGCCAGCCACTAATCCAGTCAAAAAAAGATGCTGTGAATAAACTAGGAAATATTATAGATGAAAAGAATAAAGAAACATTACTAAATCTCCAGGGAACAATTCTATCAAGTCTGAAGTTCAACAATGTGACCTACAATTTGTGGGAGCTCTGGCAGGGGGTCAAAGAAAATAATAAGAAGATCAAACTAGTAAAAGGAAATGAAGTTCCAAAGGAGATTAACACCAATGAAGAGGAAAATAATCAAATGGAAACAGACAAAAACAAAACACAAGCAAGAAGCAGGAGCGCTTCACAAAATACAGAAACTTTATCAAATGAAAATCAAGAGGAAGCATAAGTTTCAAGAAAAATAAGGAAAATGAAGCCCAGGAAAATTAATGAAGAGCAGCCAACGCTCATGAAGTTTGCCAAAGTGGCGCCTGTGGCTGAGGGGGCCATAGGGGAAACAATTAGTAAGTCTTTTTATGTTTTACTTATATTTATTTTAGTCATCACCAGGAATGGGGATGAGGTTGCAGAAGTGGCGGCTTATACACCAAGTTAGTTTTACGGGGGTTACCAGTCACTGGTAGCCCCTGAAAAACAAATAAATAAAAATAATTCAACAGAATATGTTTAATTTTTCAAGTAGTAAGTTAAAAATAGGGAATATTTGCCACCTGCGGGGTGCTTGCCATGGTTGAGGGAAGCATATGAAATAGGATCAAGTATCAACTTTAAAGAAATGAATGAAATTTTTGGGGATATCAAATTTAACTTTGATGAATATATATACAAAAGCATTCAAAGATTCCCCTTCACAAACATCAACAAATATGAAAAGAACTTAATAAAAACCGGCTTTCAAATAGGAACTGAATATTTGAAAACTGCAATTTTTAATGAAGTATTTAAGGCACTGTCAAATAAAGTCAGGGATGCAGTCCTTGTGAAAATTTTTAAACCTTTATTAATATTGTTTGCCAAGGCCTGGGGGGCTGATTCAAGTTGGGCACCCCCCAGAACCCTCTTCAAGTTCAACCAAACATCCTATATCAATAGGTTAGTTCAAACATTCAAAAAATTATGCATGTTCTTGGAAAAGTATGCCTTGCAGAGAATCCACGTTGCGGTATACCTGGAAATCCTCCTACACTGCATATTAAAAACCAACATCAAAAAGTTAGAGGATGTACCTATTCACATGGATATTTGCCGCGTGGCCCTCAACTGCCAGAAGACACCACAGGGATATAGGACAGTCAAGCACGTCCTGTATGACTCATTTGCATTGGCAACACTATACAGGTACTACATGCCCCCCAAAAAGCTACTAGTTGATTCACTCACCCGCCTGCCTTTTATCAAACAATCAACAACCACTGGGGTACAGGGCACCACCCCTCTAGCAATTGCATCCAGGGTTGTCCACCACACACAGAAGAGTATGTGGATCCGATGAGATGCTTTAGCCGAAAACTTAATTTTGGGGTATAATTCCCTGGAATAATTGCATTCCCTTTGCAATCAACATCCCCCAATAAATATTTCCCCTTGCAAATTAATTTTTTTACTTTTTATATTTTAATACTAAATTTTTTAATATTGAAATATGTAATATTAAAATTTTACTATAAAAATTTTAATATTACATATTATAATATTAAAACTTTTAATATCAAATATTTCAATATTGAATAAATCACAATTTAATAAAAATAGTTAAATTTTGAATATTTAAACTTTAATAGATAAATTTTAATATTTTAATTTTTTTTTAATATTTTAATTTTAATTTTAATTTTTAAATTATAATAGTAATATATAAATAGGTTGCTAATAATAAAGGGACAGTTTAATAAAGTGAACAGGTGTAATAATAAAATATGATTTATAAATTTGTTTATTTACTAGCGCGTCAAGTACGGGTTCATTTATTACATAAACAAACAACAAGAATTGAATTTATCTACATCATGCGGCCCGCTCCACTTATATTCTAAACAAATGATTGTTTAGAACTTGAATTACCTTGCCCTTGTAATATGATTTGATAAACATATTTGATATACTTGACCTGCGTCCTAAGTACTAATTAGCAAGCAATATATGAAAATTATTTGTTTCTGTGCCGTGGGGCTATAGTGGCACTGAAATAACAAGGATCAGATGATGACCTGCAAGGTCCAATTTGTGGCGTAGAAAAGCCAAAGTACCATCAAGGATTCACAATTATTTAAATAAAATAATTTATTTCTATCTTTTTTAATTTATTTATTTGTTAGTGCAAAAGCCAATAATAATATTCAGTGCATTATAATAAAAATATATCCATCTTACCTAGTATAATTAATTTTACTTACTTTTTCCATGTATTCTTATATGTCTATAATACAATCAAATGTCACATTATTATATAAATAATAATTATTGAGTCCTAATAAAAACAAAAAAAAATCAAATTAAAGCTGAATAAAACCCAGAGCGCCCATTTATCTGATTGGCTTGAAGGCCAGGGCTTTTGGGAGGAAGGATTCTGAGTGCTCATAGAAAGCTGCCACCACATTGGGTGGCATTGCAAATTGGCTGATCTTGAGAATGTTGAAGAGATCCTTGGTGTCCTGAGGAAGGCCTTGTTTCACCTTATTCTTGATCCAACCAAACACCTCATCAATTGGGTTCAGAAATGGAGAAAGAGAAGAAGGAAAAGGAGTCTCATTGGGTAGTCTGCAAGGAGGTGGCTGGCAGAATGGCTGTTTTTGTTGATAGGGGGAACTTGGGCACAACCAGATCCACTTTGTGGAGCCCAACATTATCAAGCATAACAATTTTGGTTGTGCCGCTGTAATTTATCTAAAGGTACTCCTTGACAGCTCAGAGAAAATTGAGAAAGGTCCTGCTATTATGGGAACCCTTGATCATCTGATATTGATTCAACCCGCAAGGACCAAGAAGTGCAACCATTGAATAGGTCTGGGAACAGACAGCTGCACAATGGGCTACGCCATCCTTGGACCCCTTCTTGACCCACCCATGCCTAGACCTGAGTGAGGAGGAAAACAACAATTTGTTGATATAGAAGAACTGGACTGTGACAGAAATCACTGGATAATATGAAGCTGTTTCTAAATGATGGGGAATTACCACCCAAATCCACATAGAATTGATTATTAACCACCAACGCAGCTTCAGATATTTATTTGTGAAATTTCCAAAGTAACTCCAGGATTAAGTAGAACAAGTAGTCCTAACCAGAGTAAACCAAGATAAATGACCTGGGAAAGCATCAATGCATCTTCAGCGTAGAATTCTGGGCATTGGGAAGGGATACAATTTTCAGTTTCAAGAATAGGGGGAGGAGCTACAAAATTGGCTGGCATGAAATTGAATTTGGCGGCGCCAACAACAAAGTTCCAGATGCTGGGCCCCATCTTCCTGAAATGATTTGGTTCAGAATCAGATTGTACAGGATATACTACAAGAACCAAATCACAGGATGCATTTTTAAAATTTAAAATTAGAACTTGGGATAATTGATTTTTATTGAGTAAATTTAGGAGGACTCAACTCTTAGAGTTGAAACAGGGAAAACTATTAAATATATATCAGAAAAATTGACTAAGCAATACCACCTGAGTCTTGACCTCCTATTACTTCCACATCGTCAAGTAAGTATCTGGTCCAGGTTGCAAAGAACCCTTGCGTGACTAGTTTCTGACAACCATACTGATTAACAAGCTCATATTGGGTGACCCTCATATTACGTCAATTTATCAACATCAGTTTGAAAGGGGGGCTGGTTTCAGCTGGTAGACTGGAGCAGCTGTGACCCATTTTTGATCAACTGTTTGGTTTAAATCCGTTAACTCAGTCAATTTTGATACAGGTTTCCTGGCCTTCCGAGCCTTCTTACTTGGACAGACAATACCTGGCATTATGGAACCTACCGTGACATGAACATTGCCAGTCTCTTTTAGTGCCAGATATGTCTCAGCATAAATGCGTCAATCCTCAATGGTCTTCTCATTATTTTTGTTGTGCGGCAAAACTCCCAGTACTTTACAGGAGAAGCCCAAATCAACCATTGTTTTGTAAACAAGGTTTTTGGAAACAGAAAGCCTGAACTCTGTGGCAAGCATTGATTGGACAGCAAGTGAGTCCTGGTGACAATCCTTGGCTACTCACTGCTTGATTGCGTCAATGTTAGAGGGCTGAAGGGGTTTGGGCTGTCTTTTTGCCTTGGTGGATTTGGCAATTTTCCCGGTATTGTCATACTTGTTGTTGATGTCGGCAATGTATCTGGCCGTGACACCAAATCAGGACGCAATATCCCAAACTGCCATTCCCCTGTTCAAGCAGTCGAGGAGAGATTCACACTCACTATCTGTCAGCCAACGCTGGCCCTTGGCAGGTACCACAATATCCTGGCTACCAGGCTCAACACAGGGGATGAAGGCCTTTGTGTAAAATGTGGGATCACACTTGGTTGCGCTGGCACCGTCAATGGTGGCATAAGACACAGGCACAGATGGCTCCTCAGTTGTGACCAATGGCTGATAGGAGATATCAAAAATGCAGGGGCAGGAAGTAGCAACTCTTGGGTCAAGAGTGCGGGGCCAGGTGACAACTGGGTATACGGTGGAGGTGTAAGTAACCTCAGTGTTCCTGGTGACCCTGGTGTAGGAGACTTTTGTGGCAGGCCTTAAAAGTGGCTTCTGTCTGGGATTCAGGCTGGTTGATTGGGCTTGGGATGCAGGAGATGGTTGGCTGGTGCTGACATCTTGGGAGGCCTGTGTATTGGCATGAATCCCCTTGAGTTGGGTTCTGGGTCTGTTATTGAACCCTCTGGGATGCCCTCATGGACAGGCTGCCCCACAGGCTGGTGCAGGAGCTGGTTGGGAATGCAATTGACGGTCCATAAAAATAAAATAAAAATATATTTTAGATTAAATATGTATTTATTTGGATTTATTGGTTTAGTTGTGGATAGTTATTTTCTCTTGAGTTAGCCTTGAATAGTAACAGAATTTCTATATCTGTGATTTAAAGTGAATAATATTGTATACTTTCCAGTTTTGGATGATTTTAAATTTTAATCACTTTTTATGTCTAAACATGGTTGTTGAGATTGGATTTTTCATTTGATTTTATCCACAGTGGAGCTTCTTGATTTGGGTTGGTGTTTCCTAGTATGCTTACTGTACATTAAATTTGGATTCCAGTTCACACAATTAATATCTGAGTTTACTAGTGCCATTCAAAAGTGATTTGAAATTTGGTTCATGGATTTGACAATCCCGCAATTTCAAAAAACAAAGTAAACTTAATGAAAATGATTGATGGATTTGAACACTTCAAATCTGATTCCAGTTAATTCATTTTGTCCATTGGAAATATGCAGTTTGACTTGAACTTTGCAAAGTGTCTATGAGTTCCCGCATTTTCAAATATTTGAATAAAAATACAAAGAATTCAATTTAATTAAAAAAAGGCCATCCCGCAAAAGTGATTCAAAATTTGGACCAAGGATTTGACAATCCCACATTTTTACATTCAGGTTCTGAATTTAAAGTAACTGACCATAAATCCTTAATATATTTCAAAACTCAGAACACACTCCCACGGCAACAAGCCAAATAGATGTCCTTGCTGGAACAGCTTAATTTGGACATCCAATACAAAAAGGGGAAGATCTGGTCATGGCAAATGCTCTCTCTAGACTATGTCAGCCTAGAGAGGATCACCCTGACCACCTGGACCCTGGCTGGCCAAACCTGTACAGCACTGAGTATAAAACTAAAGGGAAAGACCCCTCAACACATCAACTGACCCACAACACATTAGTAAGAAACAAAAAGTACTTCCATGTATCAAATGGCACAGTATATCAAATTATTAATGACAAACATATTCCGTAAATACCACTTGCACAAAGAGTTGACACCATACTAAGACATCACCGCCTTCTAGGCCATACAAAGGCTAACAGCCTATACCTCACACTAAAAGAGATAGTATGATGACCCAACCTCAAACAGGATATAGTTGATATTCTGAAAAAATGCACAGTGTGCAAGAAATACACCAGTAAAAAGGCTCCTCAGCCAACGTTCAACCCAGTACTGGACCCTAAACCATTCAAGGTTTGGGGGCTAGACGTAGTGGGCCCCTTCCCAGAAACAAAAACAAGCCAACATTTCCTAATTGTAGCTATTGACTTTGCCACACGCTGGCCCATCTGCTGGGCAACAAAGGACCATAAAGCAGAGACCATCAACCAATTTATTAACAAAGCAATCATAGTCAACTACGGCACTCCAGACTACATCATAACTGATGGAGCAACCAAGTTGTCAGGTCATGTAGTAAACAACAACTTAAAATCCAAAAACATTAAACACTCCACAACCTCTCCATACAGGCCACAGGGCAACAGCAGAGTGGAATGCCTCAACGGCAGCCTTATCAGGACTCTAGAGAAAATAATGGATGGCAAAGCCAAAGAAACATGGCCACTATACCTGAAACATGCATTACTAGTATCCTGAGTCTGCACCAATCAAGGAACAGGCTATTCACTGTTTGAGCTAACCTACAGGTACAAGCCAGAAATAATCACCTGCAACAAACAGCCATACATAAAGATCCCCTGGGGAAACCCCCCCACAGTAGAACAAGCACCAAATCTACAACACATCTACCTCAAAGCTAAAATAGCAGAAATAAAGAGGCTCAAAACACAAAAGGTAACCTCCACAGAGGAACCACTTCCCATTGACTCCCCTGTCTGGGTTCTAGCTGGCAACAGAAAGAAACTAGACTTGGTACACCAGGGACCAGGAAGAATCATCAAGTACAGGCCAGATCACAACACCTATCTACTAAAATTCCAAGGTGCCCAAACCCCAATTGTCAAGAAATATCACAGAACCCGTCTCTGCCTTAGTAAAGGAGAACACTCAATCAGACTGGTTCCAACTAGTAAACAGCTCCATTAGCATCAGGCAGCAGCCATGAAAACAAAGCCACCCTCCTGATGCACCAGAGTAACCCCTTAAGGGGGGTGTCAAGGGTCTGGATGTACAGGCATTCCAGCTACCGCCAACTTGCTTAACATCCAGCCATTGCCCAATTTGGTGCCCTCCCAATATACCGTTTGACCTACTGAGAATGGTAACCAAGCAATATCACATGACTGTCCAAGTATCCAGTGGTTTGAACCCACCTTGCACATGACCAACCCCTAGGTTCAATCCAACTAAATCCCCACCACAGTCAAGTCTATATAAGTCTAAAGTATTATCCAATAAAATATACTTCTCTTCTTTCTTAATTCCATATTTGAAGCTTCCCCAAAAGGCGCTCCTTATCAATACTATATATTTGCCTATTATTATATTCAATAAAGTATCATTCTCTTCTTAAATCTTTCCCTTTTTCCATTTATTATACTTCCCAGAAGTATAAACTTGACATCATGCTGTCCTTTTCTTGATGTGTTGGTAGGTCATTTGATATTGATGATGTGCTTGTGTTTAATTGGATAGTTTCACCTCCAGTTGCCTTGGCAATAGGAAATCAAGTTGCCTCCACAACCACAGCTGGTCTCAGGGAGGCAACTTGATTTCCTATTGCCAAGGCAACTGGAGGTGAAACTATCCAATTAAACGCAAGCACATTATCAACAGCAAATGAACTATCAACACATCAAGGAATAGACAATGTGATAAGATAGATTGTAATATATAATTCTATTTTATTATTAGCGTTTTTTAAATTTTACTGTAATCAAGCATCTAATTTTTAGCCGCCCTAAAATGGAATAGGGTGATTTTTGAGAATGTCTATGATTCCTAAAAGAATTAGCACAAATCCACTCTAGATCCTTTAGCATTCTTTTTTAGACACCCATAAATTATATTTATTTCAAATTCACCTCATTTTTGATTTGAAATTTGGTTCTTGGATTTGACAATCCCACAATTTCAGATTTGTTAATTTTTACAGGATGTCTATGATTTGTTTGACATACAGTAAATCTCAAATTGTACACTAGAATCCTGCATTTCTGATTCAATAATATTCAACATTTGTTTGCTGTTATTTGTCTTTTGTTAGTTGAGTTATCTGCTCAAGGGATTCAAAATTTGTCAATTTAAATAAATCAAAAAAGTCAAATTAAATGGTTAGTTTTATCAAATATTTTAATTTTCTCTCAGCTGAGTTGCCCGCAAAAGTGATTTTTGAAATTTGGACCAAGGATTTGACAATCCCACATTTTTACATTTAGGTTCTAAATTTACAGTACGGCTTGAGCCCACTTGAGGTGATATTGCAGAAAGACAGACAGACAGACTCACTGTTATATATATTAATTAATTAAGCCTCTTAAATACAAAAAATAGATTAAAAAGAATTATATATGTGGAACATAGCTTCTATTAGTAAATAGATTATGTTTAAATTTTTGGTTTATTGTAAAGTTAAAAAATTTATATATGAAGAAAGCTATAGCTGGATCAAATTTGACTGAAGATCAGTTGGCAGAAAATAATTGATGAAATATCTTCCTGCCCCCCAAAGGGCATGGTTATGATTGGTCACAACAGATTTGGACAATCTTTGTACATGTCTCTAATCTAAATTTAGATATCTGCAATTCTTGCTAACTCTACCTGCTCTACCCCATTAGGGTAATCCCCAGGATGCTGGGTCATCTGCCTTGAATGAGAATCCCTTCATTGCCAATAGGGCTGCGGCGTCCCACCCCCAGACAAAGATAATCTTTTTCCAGCATTCCAGAAGATGGGATTTATAATCAGGTTTAAATAGAAAATATATTACCTTCCACATTTTCAGAAACTTTGGACAGAATCTGGGTTTTGTCCAGGGGTGGGACGCTGCAGCCCTAATTGCCAATAAGAATTTGATTCATCCGCATTAAACTTTATAGGTTGTCTATGGCATCAGAGTCTCTGGTCAAGGCTTTGATTTTCCTAGTCACTTGGACCTTGTACTTGAGCGGGCAGCGTGCCGAGTGAGAGCAGCTGTATCTTCTGTTGAGCCATTTTAGAGTTCTTGGTGAAATCTGGTATTTAAAATGTCAGCTTAAAAACATGACTTTACTGCTGCATTGGAAAGGAATATGTTTAGAGGTAGTGACATGGTCAGTTGCGACCCAAGTTATGATGCTTATAGGTTATTCATAGTCGTCGCCGCGTAGGGTTTCTAAAATCCAAGGAACAAATGTATGGATTCTTGTGAATACATTTGGCGAGTTCTTCATGTCCTTGGATAGGACAGTGAAGGAATGCAGGCCAACAAGCGTCAACACCCCACTGTCAACGTACAGGAGAGGACTGCCATGGGTCACGGTGGCGGCGTCAGGGTTTCCGTCTTCCGTGCCCGCACAAAACTCGATGGTTTGATTCAGCTTATGGCCTTCATACTCAAACACAATGTAGGAGCAGTGGAAGAAGAAGAAGATTGGCAATTTGATTTCTTTCAACGCCTCAACCTCCTCCCAGTACTCCTTCTTGTACCCCCATCCAACCATAACCATGTCCCTACCGGTTTCGCTAGACAGGCGGCTGATATCGAGAGCAGCTTGGCAACCAAGCCGCTCGGTGTTTTCAATCATCAGCAGCGCAATGTTGTTGACGGGTTCCCGCAGGTGTTGGAATTCGGGGTGCATCGCCAAACCAATCACTTCAAAGCGAGGCGCCAAATCTCTCGCTGCTGGATCCGCGTGCCGCTGCAGCGAAACAGAGATATCTTCCATCTTGTGCTGCACGTACAATGCAGTGGTAAGCACAATGTTGCGCCGGAGCATCACCCCGCCCGATAGAAATCGGCTGCGCACGTAGATGTTGGCCAGAATCATCGTCGGATCAATACACCCCCAAGCAGCGCCCAGTACCACCCCCCACAGTTTCATGCTGTCCTGGCAAGGTGAGCTAGTCTATATATCCCTTAACTTGCAACAAATCCATGATTAAAATCCACGGCTCAAATAGAAAAGGGAGTTTAAGTGATGAAATCAAATTGGCTTTGGAATTACATCCCATTCTCTGGAATTATCCCACCACAAGCCAATCAACTATTTTATCAGCATACCATTTCCCATGCCGTCATATCCTAATCACCAGCCCAGCCAATCATCATCAACCATCACAATATACAAACCACTACTATCATTTAAACCATTAAATTGCTACAACTCCAAGCCATTTCCTTAAAAATTCAAAGTATTTTCAAAATCATTTTAATTTTATTTTTTTAATTTATATTTAATTTATTTTTTCAATTTAGTTTCCAAACTATTTTTCAAATCAAAAGCTGGATTGTATTATTCACCATCTGCAGCACGGATCCCATACTCAAGGACTTGCCACCGCAGCAGATAGAGAAATCCCAGTATCAACCAACAAAGGATATCTTGGCGCTCTAGGAGAATCAGCGAAAGGCTGGATTAAGCTGAGGGAATTGATACTGGGTTCCAGACCAGAATCTTCTCCAAGCGCCCAACTTTGAACCCCCACGAAGGAAAGGTTCCCACAAACCCAACTCAGTAACCTGCCACGGCTAACCCCCCGGAATGGGCACCCCCAAAATCCGGAAATATCCGGATGCATACCCATCAACCACATGATCCAATCCCCAGATCACTCCGAGATATAATTAACCATTTGAATTATTAATTCGCCTGAAAGAGTCTACAAGAAAACTTCCATACTGTAAGTTATTACCTTCACCTGGGGTATCAAGGATATACCTACTTAAAACATCATCTCTACGTGCCTAGCTCCATATCCTCAAGGTTCCACTCCTCATAGTCTTAGCTACAGACCATCTCTCTCTCATTCCACACCAGCCTTATTCCAGTTAAAAGTCAAATACATTGCACTTAAAATAATCAAGGAAAAGCAACAGTTGCTGTGAAGTATCTTTGTTTGGTATAACCATGTTTCCATCATATACCATCTCAGGTGTAACCAGCTGAACCCTCATCAATTCCAGAATCCCACCTGGATTCCTACCACATGGTTTATGATATAATAGCGTCATCTGATCCAGATCTTTACCAAAAAGATCTTTACACTCTTAACCTATAAGAATGTGCCCTAATACATTCCAGAATCACTGGATTCCTTCCGTGGAAATGTATTGTTTTGGCTTGAAGTATTCCAGACTTCCAGCGCCAAAACCCTGTGGAATATACATATTCCTGATCCAAGCTATCCTTGTTCCAACTGGGAACCAGCTGATCAATCCTAAATGCGTAGACACCATTGTCTACATTTAGCCGTTTTTTTTGCATTTCATGGTTTTTTGTGTTAAAAACCCATTAAAACACTTCAAAACTTGAACCAGGTGCCACTGCAGCGCCCAGGAACTTTCCCAGGCGGCACCTGAAACATTTACTGGGCAGCGCCTCAGCACTTTACAAATGAATTAGGCGGTGCGGCGGAGCTTCTACCCTAATAAAATTTCCAAAATAGCACTGTTACACCACAATCTGGGGGTTTAATTTTGGGTAACCTTAACCAAACTTCTTGACACAGTCAAGGCAATTAAACAATATAATTAAATCCTCATTAATTATATTCCCAGTATATATCAATTAACTTTCCCAGTTAATTAATCTGTTTTAAGACAACAAGTCTTTACTTGATACAGTCAAGTCCATTTTGGCCCTATGATTAAATCCCCATTAATCATATTCCAGGGTATATATATTAATTAACCTTACCAGTTAATCAATCAGTTTGAGACACCTTGTCAGGAAGCCAGTCATAGGTAGAGGCATTGGGCGGCTTGGGGTGAGGTGTGGCTGAGCCGGCGGGTAAGGCCCACCATAGAATGGGTGCTAACTTGATAATGTAAGATACAGATTGTCCAAGCAAGGACCAGGGACTGGAGTTGGGGACCATGGAATCCACTAATCCTGTCAAAGTAATGTAGAGTACTCCAAAAAGTTGGGTAGAGGTGGTCTCGGCTGTGGCGGTAGGTTCCAGCGGGCGGTCTGGTCTTGGGGTTAATGGCGGAGTCATGGGAACAAAGTACGCTGATAGGTAGTTGTAATTGTCCTTGAACAATAAGGGCAGTATCTTGATCCTCTTTCCTTCACGCCCTATGTATTTGGTACTTCTAGTCCTTGCCAACAGGTCAGCAATGAGGATGGTTTCCAAGTTGTACTCCAAATAGGCCGGGTTAGGCGGGTATTCAGTAAAGTGCACAGGTCCAAAGGGGGCTCCAGGGGGACAATATAATGCCTGGGGGAGGTTTGGCAGGTTGGTCTCTGGAGGGGGTGGCAACCTGGTTGTCTACTTGGCCAGAATTAAGATGGAAGATCACTAATACTAGATAGGTTATAATTTGTTTGAACCAAAGGTTCATTTTTATTATTATCAAAAATGACAATGTGGTCATCACCACACCACCAGCGTTTTTATACCATGTGAATTTGCTTTTTTGCCTTTTGCAGGCTTTGGGTCCATGGGCGGTTCACCGGTAGGGCATGGATCTTGGCTTGGGGTCTGGAGGGCATCAGGTTCTGGTCAGGCACACTCTGGCAAACAGGAATGCTTAATTTTGCCGCTTTGGTTCACCATGTCACCTGAGTGGCCTAATTGCATTCCCCTTCCTGGACTAGGGATAATAGTGAGTCTTGTCCAAGCTACAGCTTCTGCGTAGCTCTGGGCCCTCAGTGACACCAGGTTGGCGGGTCTTGGCTGGACTGGCTCTGGGGAACAGAAGTGACAATTTTTTGTTTTGCTGTTGTTGTTCACCACGTCACCTGAGCTGGCTAATTGCAATACTTTTTTTGGACTGGCAACTGGCAACAGCCGGGGTTTATTGGCAGGGCTAGTGATGGGTCTTTCCCCAGCCTCCTTTAGGCAGACCAAATTGCCTGCGTAGGCATGGGTCTTCAGTGGCACTGGTTTGGTGGCAATCTGTCAACCATTCAGGGAATCTTCAGTATTAGACCGGCAGGCTGCGGAGTAATTCAACAATTTGAGTCTGTGACTTATTGGATTGGCGGGTCCTGGACGGTCCTGGGGTATCCAATCCGCCTTCAGGGGACTGGGGTTTGACTCTTGGGTTTTCAATACAAGTATTGAAATGTCATTCATGACACACCTAGTCTCATAATCTGATCCGTTCAGATTATTCATTATGGCCCTCAATTAGTACATCCTAATTGATTCCTGGGTATCAATTAACCTCCATGGTTAATTAGACAGTTTGAGACACCTAGTCTCATAATCTGAATTGTTCAGATTATTAATTTTGGCCCTCAATTAGTACAGCCTAATTGATTCCTGGGTAATCCTTTACTACACTAAAAAATCTCTCCAAGGCCAATCTTATTGTTTTGAATTTCAACCTATGAAATTTATCACAATTCAACCTCTTTGTGAAACCACAGCCCAATGTGACTGTAGTAAAGTCACACCAAGGCCAGATTCAGTGTTTACTGATGAAGCTAGGAAAGATATTATGAATTCCTGGCAAGGCTAGGGTTGGTGTTGTTTCCCTCCTGAATAGTAAAGTAGTGATGGACTTTTGGCTCAACCTGGTCTTACATTCATCATACCTGTCTTCTGTCACCTTCAAACTGGATCCAAAGGCCCTGGCGCACCTGCCACCCCGCCTGCAGATTCTGCTGATTTATACCTGAGCTATTACACCCTCTTAGTGTTTCCTTTGGCCTGATCTATTCCACCAAATAACCTTTGAACCTAGCTTTCTGCAAGCTCTCACCAGAGAACATCTTAATTTTTAACCCACTTGAAAGACCCGTCAAACCAAAATGTTTGGCCCCAAAGACTCCAGGTACATCATACAACCCCACCTCTACAAGGATAAGTACAACTATCTAACTGCATACCAAGTTCC
The DNA here is from genome assembly GCA_014839935.2 of Entomophthora muscae. Classification (NCBI taxonomy): domain Eukaryota; kingdom Fungi; phylum Entomophthoromycota; class Entomophthoromycetes; order Entomophthorales; family Entomophthoraceae; genus Entomophthora; species Entomophthora muscae. Next base: position 400,240 of record QTSX02002881.1, read on the forward strand.
TGTGACCCCTTCTGTCTCCTTGGCCTGGCTGCCTGCAAGGATCACTTATTGCAAACAAGACTATGTCCACCCAGCTCCTTGGGGTAATAGACATTGCTCTAACAGGGTTAGTGGAATATGTGGTCTAATCTACTGGTCCTTGCTGGGTAGATCCTTCTCTTATATCATCACGTTAGCACTGGTCCTGTGCTGGGCATTGCTGACTGGCCCAGTGGTTGTTGGCATCTGCTATGCCCCCTTGGCAACAGCGCCCATGTTGACACTTTGTTGACATGGTCACTGTAAACTCAAATATTTAATTCTACCAATTTTTTTGCTAGCCGTGCTAGCTTAATTCCTGTTGGCGACTACCTCTCAACCGAGTCTAATGGTGAGCCGCTTGGCTCAGTTAGAAACTTGAGCTTACCCTCTCCCATGATGGACAGCCAAACCTCTCTGCAGCAGATACAAAATCTTGTTAGCAGTCTTCCTTCTAAATCTGAATCTAGGAGTAGTCAACCTTTCAGAAGTACAGCAAAGACAACTATTCCCAAACCTACTGCAGAGAATAGCTCAATCCACCAAGGTACTCCTTCTGTTCTCAAAAGCCTACCAAGGCTATATGTGGTGCTCTTTAAACTACAAGTTGGAATAGTTGATTGGTCAAAAGACTAAACACTGGGTGATGGGAGGGTAAGATAGATCTATTGGTTGGTCAGTGTAGATGAATACAATACCAGTTGGAAGCCAGAAGGTACTTAGTTGTATTAAGGTTTCTGAACCAAAGAAATAACAAATGGTTTAGAGCAGTGGCAATGGCATCTACTCAAAAGCAACTCCTCAATTAGCAACTCCTAGTCAAACTAATTGTAAATGTAGTCAATATGAAAGAGACTAGCCTTTGTGTCCTTTAAATTATACACTCAAAGAAATAATTGATGGTGCAGCTAATAAAAGGGGGTGTAAACATATATCTTTATTAATATAAGAAGATAGATTTATATAACACAACTTACTTGATGAATCAAGGTAAGTTGATCATTGCATGGGGTAGAGGGAGGGGGAAATGAAGGCTGAACAGCTGGTGATCAGCACAGCAATCAGGGAGAAGGTGATAACAGCCCCAGAGGAATAAGGGGGTTATGAAAGGCTTAATATTGGGAAAGTTGGTTGACACCTGTAGTTGGTTAACTAATTGGTTAGATAATTAACGCCTAATTGATGCAAATTTTTATCCAGAAGCTAGTTGGTAGCTTGGGAAATCTGGGATGACTTCTTCATTTGAGACAACCAGGATCACTTACAATTCTGAAAGTAACCCAACAACAGATCTGGATTGATTGACCAACTGGTGATAGGTTTCACCACAAATCCCCCCACATGAATAGACTATAAATGTGAGAAGTCTTAGTACCTGATCATCAAATGGAAGATATCAAAAAGCTGGTAGCTGATTGGGTCACTAAGAAGTCTGATGTATTCAAAGAGAATGAAACAATCATCAAAGGGCTAGTTGAGGTGTCCAGTATGCTGGACAACTACGCCAAGGAGACAGAGTAACTAGAGCACTTCCAACAGAAAATCACTTCAATTGCCAGTAGCAGCCAGAGAACACGGTCAGTGAGCACCTCTAGCAATTATCAGAAGACTATTGACATCAATGAGCCTCAGAAGACCTTAGAGCAGGCCAAAAAGAAACCCAGAATTCTGTTACAAAAGACAGTGGTAACCACAACTAAGAAGGAGAGAGAAAAAAAACTGATCACTAGGAATCATTGGAGGAGACCCTTCAAAGGGCCAATAAGGAGGTGTTGGCGTTCAAGAAGCTTGTTGATGGAAGAGCTTCCAAAAAGTGTACTGAAGCATTAACCCCGAGTATAGTCAAACCAATCCCCAAGGTAACAACAGAAGCTAATGTTTTCTAACCTTTCCTAGGATACCAATATGGGGTACACAATACCTATGGATTTTGATTCCAACATTCTTTGGCTTGGTTTGACCTGAAAAGAGCTTTCTGAAGCCTATAAGGTCAATTTTCCTGATGGCAAAACGCTAATCTCTTTTTCACATTGTATGGAGAATACTGCCTTTTTTGTAGATCAACAGTTGTTCAAAGTGGAACTAGATCAATTTCTTCAGGAAGCAAAAAACGCAGAAATTAGTCAGGATAAAAAGGAATGTATCCTAGCAATTTGCCATCCTGTTGCTCTTTGTTAGGCATTTCCTGGGGAGTATCATATGGCTCTGAAAGCAATATCTCTTCAGAACAGAGTAGGAAAGTGTTGTCCTGTTGAGTACAGAGAGCTGTTTTTCATTACACTGTCTTGAGAGAACAACTTCTCTTATGGCTAGTTGATGGGGTTTTGTATCTTCTTACCTTAGAAATACTATTTGAAGTATCTCATGAGAAGGATTTATTGGCAGAGGAGGTTCCTGACGTGACAAAGGAGCAACTCATAGAGTCTTTTAATGGCTGGTTGGCCAATGGTCCTCAGTCAGAATTTCTTGCTAGTCTGGGGCTTCTGGTATTGGGGCTCTTTGGATCTGACTTTGGAGTAGCACATTTGGACCAGGTCAAGTTCCTTGACTTCCTTAACTTCCATAAAGTTGGCTCCAGTAATCTCTTTGAGGCCAACGTTGTTAGCAAGGCTGTGTCAGTTATGCATCATCTTTGGGAGGTACTTTATTCTCTTGGTTTTGTTGGTCCCCTCAAATAATGGAGTGCGGCAATAAAGATCTTCTTTCTTCTTAATATTTCATGTTTTTTTGATATTCATCCTTACAATAGATTTAGGGGTATGTTATATATAAAAGATAGAAGTAATAAAATAAAGACTAGGTAAGGGAAGGGCAAACCCTAGACCTTAGCTAGAGGTCCAGTCAGTCTTGGGGAGTCAGCTGGACATTCATTTAGAAATTTAGCATGGACACAATTAATAAGTTTTCCAGAGGTTAAATCCTTAATATTATAGACATCATGGCCTACTTTGGCAATGATTTCATAGGGGTTGGTCCATAGGCTATCTAGCTTGTTCTGTGGCTTGTGGAGTTACTGTTGGTACATCAGGACTTGATCACAAATTTTGAACTTTGGGAGGGCTGGTAGACTCACTTGATCTTGTGATTAACTCTTAACTTGGTATTCCTTCAAACTGTTGAAAGCTTGAGACTGGGTCTGCATTATCTTCTTGGTCAAGGTATTCAGTTGTTGGAAGTAAGTAGCTTCACTAAAGTCAGCGTTTAGCGGTACCAAGTGCATGAGAAGTCCAGGTTATTGGCTGTATAGCATCTTGAACAGGCTTAAATCAGTTCTGGAATGTACTGTGAATCAGTAAGCCATGACAGCTGCACCTAGGTGTATGTCTCATGAAGAAGGCCAATCATGTGCCAACTTCTTCAGTATTCTAACTAGAGTTCCATTAACTTGTTCAATGGCTCCATTGGTATCAGGTTAGTAGGACACTGAAGAAGTATTCTGGATCCCTAATAGTTCATGTAGTAGTGGTAAGATAGCTTTAACAAAGTTGGTTTCATTGTTGGTTAAGATTGTAGCAGGACAACCATGTCATGCAATTATCTCTTGAAGTATAAACTTGGCAGTCTATAGTGAACTGGCAGAAGCAACAGGTCAGACTTTGACCCACTTAGTTAAGTGATCTATTGCAACTATAATGTATTTGAACTTATCAGGTCCAGCGCTGGGGAGTGGTCCTACAACATCAATGGATACTGTTTGGAAAGCGTATCCAGGCAGAACAAATTGATAAGAGTGTTGGCTAGGTTTTTCTCTAAACCTAGTGCACTGAAGGCATTTGTTGATGTATTCTTCAATGTCAGTTGTCATATTTCCCAATAGACATACTATGATATTGTTTTCATCATTTGGTGTATCCCTGCGTGGCCTAATTGTTGGTGGAAGTCATCAAGGCATGAAATTTGGTTGGAGGGACAGATATAGGGAAGGATAGTGCCCTTATAATTCTTAAAGAGTTTACCATATTTTATAAATGTATGTTGACTCAGTTGTTGGAGCATTCCCTTAACTTTGTTGTCTAGAAAACTCCATTGGTTTGTTTGGCTGATCAACTCATAAATACTATCCAGGTCTTCTCCTAAGGTGGCAACAATCAGTAGTCTGGATAAGGCATTGGCATTTTAATGTCTGATCCCTGTTTAGTGGAAAATATTAAAATTGAAGCTTTGTAACTTTACCACCCATCTTGCTAATCTGCCTTCTGTATCTCTCATCTTTCTTAACCATACTAGGCTCAAGTGGTTGATAACTACTGTAAAGTGTGTTCCATGGACATAGGGACAACACTCTTTGATAGCATATAGGCCTGCTAGGCATTCACGTTCAGTAGTCCTATAATTCTGTTCATGCTTGTTGAGAGTTCTTAAAAAGTAAGCAACTGGATGTCCATTACCTTTGTTGTTAGTTTGAGATAACACTGCGCCAATTGCTACATTTGACGTGTTGGTATGCAGAGCAAAGATCTTGGAATAATCTGGGTACACTAGTAGAGGATTAGTTATCAGAACATTCTTCAAGGATTGGAATGCTTCTTCACACTCTTTGGTCCAGTTGAATTCAGTGGGCGTTTTTAGCAGGTGAAAGAGTGGTTGAGCCATTTCAGCAAAGTTGGGAATGAATTGAAAATATTATCCTGCCATAACTAGGATTAATTGTACTCCCTTCATATTGGTGGGGGAAGGCATCTGGGCTATGGCTGACTTCTTGGCTGGAATTAGTCTGATTCCTTCACTAGAGATGACATGACCCAAGAATTCCAAATGCTTCTTAAAGAAAGAGCACTTAGAAGGTTTGAGTTTCAAACCTTTCTTCTGAAGACTAATGAAGACTTCCTTTAGGTGGCTAAGATGTTTGTCAAATGTCTTAGATAAATTTTTTATATTGTCCAAGTAGATGAGAATGCAACTTAGTTTGAGGTTGACAAATGTACTATCCATGAGTTGTTGGAAGGTAGCTAGTGTGTTTGCTAGTCATTGAGACATCCTAGTTGGCTGGTATAACCCTGATGCTGTGATTAGATCACATTTCTCTTGATCTTCTTTAGCCATTGATACTTGCCAGTAACCAGAAATCAAACCCATTGCTTAAAAGTAGCGCACACTGCCTAGTTGGTCTAGTGTTTTGTTGATGTGTGGCAGCAGGTACTTATATTTCTTAGTGATTTGGTTCAGCTGTTGGTAATTGTTAACAAATCAATTTGTGACATCCTTCTTTTTAACTAGGAAAAGAGGGGAAGCCCAAGGACTACTTGGCAGTTTCAAGAGACCTGCGCTTAATAGTTGTTGAACTTCTTCATCAATTACTGTGTTGTCTTTAGGTGATTAACAATATGACCTTTGATAGATACAAGCAGAATCACCAATATTGATTTTGTGTTTGACTCCTTTTTCACAACCTAAGTCAAAATTGGATGTTGCAAAGATTTCTGTGAACTCATCTAAAAGTTTTTAAAACTTGGACATCTCCCCCTCATAAAGACCAGACATATCTTCACGTGGAATGACAGCTAGTATTGAGTATGCGTGAGTTGGAGGCGCCTTTTAAATTCCTAATTCCAATAGGTTTCCTACGTAGTAGACATAGTCAATGTCTGTAGTCAGCTTGATTTTAACATAGGCAATTGGTTAGTGTCTACAGACAACAATCTTCTTGGGTGAAAGGTTAGTTAATAACACTTTGAGCTCAGAATGGTTGGCTTCATCACAAAATCCTGGCTCTGCAATTGATTCAACCAGAAAAGGATGAGGAAGGCTATACATATTGAGAGACATTCCTGGAGGAACATCAAACAGGATACCTGTGATAACAACCACTTGTGTAAAAGGCTCTATTACTATGGAATGGTTTGCCTTTAATCTGATGCCTGTGGCAGAGTTAGCATGGAACTTAAGGGTCTTGGTATGTGTATTGGCTAGCTGGTAGGGAATTTCCATAAAACCATGAGGGTATTTGATAAGTGTATGGTGTCAGTCAGTTTTCCCTTGAGAAACCATATATGATGTTTGATTGTTGTTAAACAATAAAGGAATAGAATATCCTATGAGAGTTATAGTTCCAGCACACATGGCTATTATAGTGCTGTATTGTTGTAGCAGGTTGGTTCTTATTAGCATGTCATAGCTGATTGATTGTAGTACAACAGCACTTGTTGTTAGGACTAGCTCATCAAATATTGGAGAAATACTACTGTAGGCACTTGCGGAAATGGTTTGTTGATCCCCTGTAGTAGAAAAGCTTTTGTTGTAAGCCAAATCAGGGTTGAAACAAAGCTTGGATACTAGCTGGGAGGATACTATGGTTGTTGGTGCTCCCGTGTTGACAACAGCACAAATAGAAGTATCAAACCCCTTAAGTTGAACCCATGTACATGTTTTTGTTGGATTGATGATGTTATTAGTGATATTGCATATAGTGTTGTTTTTTAGATGTTCTTGTAGAGAATCCAAGCAATCCTTAAACATGGTTAGGGATTCCAAAAAGGTCTTCATTGGAATGGGGAAGGATACATTGACAAAAGAGTTGTTGGTATATGGAGTATCATCTTTGCAGTTGCTATAAGAATCAGTCAAGGGCAGATCAGGTACTGGTTGAGACAGATAGGGACATAAAGTTGGATCTGTGATGCCAGAGTTAAGAGGTTCCAATAGGGCATGTCTCTTCTCTATTTGTTGGGCTTGTACTGACTTCTTGCTGATAGTATTTGATAACACAGCAAAATACCAGCTAGGTCATCAGGGGTAGGTTCAGGTAAAGGTGATGGGGACTTCCTGAGTCCATCACCTATTTGTTTTTGACTCCTTGTTGGAAGAGAAGTAGTCTTCTATGTGGACTGTGTCCTCAGTAGGAACTACGTGAACTCCAGGCCAACTCTGAGTTTTCTTTGAAACATCTCCTGTACTTTCTTGTACAGAGCAAAGTTGGGGCAATCCTTTTGCATATGCGTATTCTCCTTGCATATTTGGCAACCTATGTAGTCAGGTTGCATGTGGTATGAAGTTTTCTGAGCATTAGGATTGCTTTGATAGGAAGACAACAGCTGGTAACTTGGAGTTAGAGCTGGTTCTGGCATAGCATAGACTTGTTGGTCTGTATGCTTGAGTTGATACATCTGGATTTTAAGCTCTCCTAGGGTAAAGACTTGCTCTACACTTGAGGTGATGTCATGAAGACTATTTTTCTGACCAGAGAACTCAAGACAAAGATCCTTGTATGGTAAAAATGCATGTTGGAGGGCGCATTGACAGTTGTTTGGGCTGATGAGGTTCTTCATCTGCAACCAACTTACCATGGATCAGAACTCACGGGGGAAATCTTTGAAGTTCTTGATTTTTAGAACCAGAAAGTTATCTTGGTCAATTTTTTTATTGCTTCTGAGTCAAAGACTTTCAGGAGAGCTTTTCTCATATCCTTATACTTATAGTCTCTAGGGAGGTGCTGAGATATGTCAGCTAGTACTGCTTTGTCCAGCATACATATGCAGGCCAAACCCATCTCTTGATATCCTAGTCCTTTGTTGGCCTTCTCAAATGTGTCCAGCCACACATGAATGTCAATGTGGCTGTTCATTGAGATTTCTGTTTTGAAGAGGCTGTTAGGTTTAGTTCTTCCTGAGCTGGAGCCATGATGGACTCCTTGCTGATAGGTAGAAGATGATGCTGTTGACTCGTCTTCTGAACCAGATTCAGAGCTATAGTTACTACTGTTGGAGTAGTTGGGCTGATGTCTTCTGCAACAGGACAGATGTCAGTGTCTCTCAGGACTTCTCTGGCAACGGCGGCAACTTCTGGAAGTTACACTCCCAATAAGCATAGCATTGGACCCTGTAGCTATGTTGGGAGGCGTGTACTGGGGAGGACAGACAGGGTTGGCACAACTGTGGTTGAGAATGTTGCCAACTATTGTGGGATCATGGATGGTCAGATCCCCAATGGCAAGTCAGTTGAAACACTCTTCAAGAGTAGTTGTTGCTGCTCTCAGTTCTTCTACTACTTGTCCTTGATTATTAAGAAGGGTAGTTGTATCAGCCAATTGGGCTGTAAAGCCACCCACTTGTTCTGTTAATTCTTGGTTGGCAGTATGGGCCTGTTGTACTCCTTGATTACATGCAGTAAGTTGTTCCATAACTTCAGCAGTAGTGATAGCTAGGTCCTCGGTGCATTGGTGCTGGGCCTATTTAATCTGGGTGCAATTCTGATTAAATTGTCTTGTCACCTCAGCGTCCACATGAGTAATTGCCGTGTTTTGCTGCCGCTAGACGGCACTTTGAGCAGTGGTTGCTTGAGAAAATTGGTTCATTTGTTTCATTAGTTCTTGGATGTGTTGATGATGATCTGTGAGCGTCATCCCTTGAGCCTCTAGATGGACATCAGACAACTCTAAGTTGGTGGCTAGAGAAATTGTAAAGTTGCATAGGGGAGTGAACCAAGTGTCCACAAAGGTATTGGATTTCTGTGTGATTCCTTCCAGGTGAACAGCAGTTGCTCTGGCGCAAGCATCTGACTCTTCAAGTTTATGATTGATAGCATTGTTCCACTCACCTCGGCACTCAAAGCTAATGGTGGCAGACTGCCAAAGGTCCTTGTGTCAGTTGTTTAGCTCTCAGAGGCTGGCATTAACTTGATTAAGTCTATTTACAGCATCCATAAGTTTGGGATGGCTGACCCTGGTAGTGTACATAGTCAGTCTATCTAAGCTGTCTACTGTTGCTTGAGGAAGGGCTAAATTATTGTGTTCAATCATTTGCTCAATCTTGCACAGTTATTGTTTGGTATTGGTAGTCTCTGATGACATGTCAAGGGGGGAGATAAGGGTCAGTGTTTGCCTGCTCAATGGAAGGAGCAATTGGGAACAACTGGAGACTGGGACTATGTGAGGCAGGATAGGTTGGCACAGATGGCCAACGGTTGAGGGTCTGATCAACTCCAGAGGAAGAGAATTTGAACGTGTCAAAGGTTGGAACCAACTCCCTGGCTGGACAACTAGGAGGTTCCCAGGGTCCAAGAGAAGTAATTGGGGTGAGCTGTACAGTTGGAATCTCCATAGAGCAAAGTTGCTCTACTGGACTTGGGTGATTGTTGGGATTGCTCAATACTCTGCTTGGGGTTGCAGTCTGTTGGGTGGCCCAATTGACAGTGGAGCAATTCCCAAGGGGAGAGTGGGCTGGTCTAGCGGGATTATTGGCAGTATTTGTTGAAGGTCGGGAAGGTGATCTTGCTGCCAACAACTGGCTCACCCTTTGAGGGTGGATACTAGCAACTGATCTTGGTGTAGAAGTGCTTATGATTGATGGTGATGATATGCTGTTTGCTGGAGGACTTATTTTATTTGGACAACCTAGGTGTTGGATATCATTGTTCAAAGATAGGAGAGGGGCCCCAGAAGATCTGATGTTAACCATGGTGGCAGGTTTTGTCCCTTGTCAGAGGCTTATTAGGCGTCAATTAGAGGGTAACAGTAATTGGCTAAAAGCCCCTGTAGTGAGCACCAAGATGTGGTGCTCTTTAAACTACAAATTGGAATAGTTGGTTGGTCAACAGACTAAACAATGGGTGATGTGAGGGTAAGATAGATCTATTGGTTAGTTGATGTATCTGAATACAATATCAGTTGGAAGCCAAACAGGTACTTAGTTGTATTAAGGTTTCTGAACAAAGAAATAACAAATGGTTTAGAGCAGTGGAAATGGCAACTAATCAAAAGCAACTCCTCAATTAGCAACTCATAGTCAAACTAATTGGCAATGTAGTCAATATGAAAGAGACTAGCCTTTGTGTCCTTTAAATTATACACTCAAATAAATAATTAATAGTGTAGCTAATAAAAGGGGGGTGTGAATGTACATCTTTATTAATATAAAAAGAGAGCTTTATATACTACAACTTACTTGATGAATCAAGGTAAGTTGGTCATTGAATTGGGTAGAGGGAGGGGGAAATGAAGGCTGAACAGCTGGTGATCAGCACAGCAATCAGGGAGAAGGTGATAACAGCCCCAGCGGTATAAGGGGGTTATGGAAGGCTTAATTTTGGGGAAGTTGGTTGACACCTGTAGTTGGTTAACTAATTGGTTAGCTAATTAACGCCTAATTGGTGAAACTTCTAATCCAGAAGCTTGTTGTTAGATTGGGAAATCCAAAAGACTTCTTCATTTGAGACAATCAGGATCACTTACAATTCTGGAAGTAACCCAACAACAGATCTGGATTGATTGACTGACTGGTGATAGGTTTCACCACACTATAAATACCTGGCGCCTAATTCAGCAATAAAGTTATCATTTCTTACTCTACACATATTTAAATTGAGAGTGATTCTCATAAACTGTAAGGATTTTATTCTCAGTTTATAAGCTTTTATATCATTGACAAATCTGAGTTAGTAGATTCTGCTCCTAGGTCCCAGCCATTATTTTAATAATTATAGACAATAGTAGCAGTTATTTCTCCAGCGTGCTAACATCTATTTTCTTCAAAGATCTGGCACAATCTTTTATTGTAGTCATCTTCATCTTGTGGACCCTCCCAAGATTTCAACAATCCCCATCCTTCAAAGCACTCAGAGGTTCAAGCCCAGAAAACATGACAAAATTGTGGCCATTTTGATACAGTTTAATGTTACCCTTAATTAAAATCTTTGTTTAACTCAATTTTTCTTTACTTTTACTAATAAAACTTCATTATTTCATCAAGTTTTTTTTCAAAATGTAAAAGTGTTAATATCAACACTATATAGGCCTATCTTATTTTAATACTGAAACTGAAACATCTACAATAAAAATAATAATGGTGCACTTGAAAATATTTTTTATTGAGTTAATATATAGAAATAGATATAGTGTCTATATAAGATTGCTGAAATTTTCATCCTATAAATATATCTGTGGCACTTATTCTGACTTTAATATCACAAAATAGATTGGTGGCTAATGGCAATCTTATAATCTAAGCCAAATTTACTACTGTAAATTCAGAACTTGAATGTAAAAATGCGGGATTGTCAAACCCTTGGTCCAAATTTTGAATCACTTTTGTGGGATAGCCTTTTTTAATTAAATTGAATTGTCATATTTTTATTTGGATTTTTAAAAATACGTGAACTCATAGACACTTTGCAAAGTTCAAGTCAAACTTCATGTTTCCAATGGATGAAATGAATTAACTGGAATAAGATTTGAAGTGTTCAAATCCATCAACCATTTTCATTAAGTTTCCCATGTTTTTTGGAATTGCAGGATTGTCAAATTCAAGAACCAAATTTCAAATCACTTTTGAATGCCACTAGTAAACTCAGATATTAATTGCAGGAACTGGAATCCAAATTGAATGTGCAGTGAGAAACTAGGACAAATGAACCCAAATCAAGAAGTTCCACTCCAGATAAAATCAAATGAAAAATCCAATCTCAACAACTATGTTTAGACATGAAATTAAGTAAAATGTAGAATTATCTAAACTGGAAATGATGCAATATTCTGCACTCTAAATCACTAATATAGAAACCACAAAACCATATAATGATAAATGAGCTACTCTCCTGATGATGCAGAAATTTTTTAAATGTTTTTTGGCCCCCAGCGTAGCCAGGGGCCAAACAAACTTCTTTTTGAGGAATAAGGAGAAGTAGGAAAGATAAACCATCAGTTTACTACACTATGTATTCATGTATTGATATTAAGGATACTTGATTACAGTAGATTTTAAAAACACTAATAATAAAATAGAATGATATATTACAATCTATCTTATCACATTATCTATTCCTTGATGTGTTGATAGTTCATTTGCTGTTGATAATGTGCTTGCATTTAATTGGATATTTTCACCTCCAGTTGCCTTGGAAATAAAAATAAGTTGCCTCCCCAAGACCAGCTGTGGTTGCAGAGGCAACTTGATTTCCTATTTCCAAGGCAACTGGAGATGAAACCATCCAATTAAATGCAAGAACATTATCAACAGCAAATGAACTATCAACACATCAAGGAATAGACAATGTGATAAGATAGATTGTAATATATAATTCTATTTTACATTAGCATTTTTTAAAGTCTACTGTAATCAAGCATCTAAATTTTAGCTGTCCTAAAATGGAATAGGGTGATTTTTGAGAATGCCTATGATTCCTAAAAGAATTAGCGCAAATCCACTCTAGAAATTTTAGCATCCTTTTTGAGACACCTATAAATTATATTTATTTCAAATTCACATCATTTTTGATTTAAAATTTGGTTCTTGGATTTGAAAATCCCACAATTTCAGATTTTTTAATTTTTACATGATGTCTATGATTTGTTTGACATACAGGAATTATTAAATTGTACACTAGAATCCCGTATTTCTGATTCAATAATATTCCACATTTGTTTGCTGTGTTTTTTCTTTTGTTAGTTGAGTTATCTGCTCAAGGGATTCAATTTTTCCAATTTAAATAAATAAATAAAATCAAATTAAATGGTTAATTTTACTAAATATTTTAATTTTCACTCAGCTGAGTTGCCCGCAAAAGTGATTTGAAATTTTGACCAAGGATTTGACAATCCTGCATTTTTACGTTTAGGTAGGTGAATTTACAGTATGTAATTTACTATATAAATTATTATCATTTATAATGCCAACAATCAGGAATGCTGAATATTTTCTTGTGATAAATTATGGGGTGGGGTTAAGCAAACCAGATTGGCACAGTTAAGCCTAAATTACTATTTCACCACCTATTGCAGATATTGTCAGTGGTGAAGCCAACACTTTATCTTTTTCATTATTTTAACCAAGGTTTTTACAACTTTTGATATACACAATGATAAAATATCATATTATCCACTCTAAATATTCTTTTTAATAAAGCAATAATTAACTTTGATGATTCTTTAACTTATTTTCATACACTTTTTTAAATTTTATGATGTGGCGCAAAAACACCCGGAAATTGGTTAATATTTGCTAGTTTGCTTAAATTTAATTAAGTGTACAGTAGTTTTCAAGCCTGTTGAGATAAATAAATGTCAGTCAATTTAGAATGCACAGGTTCAGCCACACAGCAAATTTTAACTTTTTAGATCTAAATAGAAGCTAATTACACAGAAAATGTGCGCTATTTGGCAAAAATGTCCAGTCATACAACAACCTATTCAAACTGGGGACAAATGTATAATTATTTGACAACAAATGTACCAAACACTATAACACATAAGTTTCAGTCACACAATACATCTACTATTTTTACTATATTTTTGGTGAACACATTAAACTCAGTCAAAAAAGTTACAAACTTGATCCAACAACAAGCCTCAATGGCAACTGAAACTGACAACGTAAATATCAAATATCAAAACACATGAACAAATCTACTATACTGTTACCAGATCATCCTAATTGAGAATGCAATCTAGAATACAAAAGGGAAATAAAAATTCTGAGTGTCTGTTTTGAGATTAGAATCAATAAAAATATTGAATTTATCCAAACTCATGATTGACAGTGTTCATTTACGGCCAAAAATTCTTAATATATTAAAATCTAAAAATCTAATTCAAAATAAACTGTAGGACTACAAGATTTCATGCTACTATATATGGAGAGATAAAAATTATAATAAATTAATTATATATCTAAATAGTTCTAATTTTATTTTACTTGTTTACAAAAATGTAAGCTTCACAACAAACAAGTAACAATGGACCCGTTGTGTGCCACAGTTGCAGTTGCCCCGCGGGTGAAAGAACAGAGTTAGTGCAACACAAGTGCCTACTCAGGAAAGAGAGGGAGAGGAGAGTTCAATAGTGAAGCTGCACTCACACAGCTGGTTTAAGGAGCACAAGCTGCTAGGGGGTGGAGCATTAACCCTTGGGTCCCCAAGCTGACCAGGAAGCCCACCAACTTTACCACAACCAAAACAGTTAGAAACAAGGAGATTGAACTTACCCCTTTTTATTTGACCCTGTGTACCACCAGAAATAAGTTGCAGAAACCATGATGGAGAAAATGAACCATGTGCTTGACACTAGCTATAAGGCCTATATAGTGATGGCAACCAGGAAGACAACAACAATCCTGAGTTCCATAGGACTACAGAGGGGCAGCTAGTGCTCAAGAAGGTCACGGCCTTCTACAACAAGGTGCCCATGCCTTGTGTACCAGTCCCTGAGCAGGATCCCAGTTCAACTAAACACACCAAGTGTTGCAACTGAACCAATGATAGTTCAGTATTTGATTGGAGAAGAAAACAGTCCAATAGAAAGAACAACAATGAGAAGAATAAGATAAGGTTTATTAATTGATTTTGATTGATATACTATATGGGGAGATCCACAAGACCACCAGGGGGTTTAAAGTGGTGTCAAAACAGTACACTTGACCTGCCAGCAAGGCTTTGATTAAGCAGGTTTGTGACCCACAACCCAAATTCCCAGTAACTCAGAGCCAAACTAGGAAGTTGACTCAAATTTCCAAATCTAACAACATGAACAAATGATGATCCCTTATAGTGAATACCTTGATTTGGCACTTGACTCATTAGCAGGATCAAGCCACCCCTTTCACCATCCAATTGAGTGATCAACATAATTATTTTCCTGTTATCCAAGATTCATAATGACTGTATAATACTTATTGCCCAATAAAGAATATTATCTAGTCTCCAAATATTTCCCCTTGTAATTCTGCTAAAACAGCACAGTTATGACAGTGGCAGGGACCATGTGAGGTTTAGAGCCAAGCAATAACTTGCACAGGAATCATCAATGTCAAATTGGTAGCACTAATAATTAGAAGATAGTGACCACAGTTTGAGATTGCCATCAGATTGAACCATGCTGTTAGATATGTCATGGGGCGACTCATTGAGAGCCCCCTGTGTATTGTGAGATATGTTGGCAGGCAAGAGGGGAATCTTGGTTGCAACACTCCTCTTGCCCCTTGTTTGTTGTCAAGCACCAGGATTGAAACCTGTGGAAGATCTGGGAAGGTCAGTACAAAAAGCCTTTGTGTGAGAATGGCGCAACAGGGGGACAAGCAATTGTGGTGGAGCTTCTTGGTGTTTCCTTGAGTATCCTCAAGCTGATAGGTATGATTGTTGTAGACTGCAGCTATCTTGAAGGGCCCTAGGTGGTTGGGTTCTAACTTGGCCAAATTGGGGTTGAGGGTGTAGACAGGATCACCTATAGTGTACCTGACTTCAAGGTGCTTTGTCCCTCCTTCAATTTGTTTATGTTCAATCTCTCAGGCTTTGGCACGCCATTGGTTTAGGGATGAGGTTGTTACTAGGTGAGGCTTGTTGGGAACCCTGGACCATAGCTTTCCCTGTTCAACTCCTGTCAGACCATCAGGAGTCCCAAAGGCTAAGATGCTGGGCCTAACCCTGTACAACATTGTTCCTGGCCCATAGGATAAGTAGAGCAGTGAGGAGATGTTCATTCCAGGCAGTGATTGGGTGCTCCTGTGAGAACTTGATAAAAGGTTATACCAGGGAGCCATTCAAGTGCTCTACATGTCTGCTGGCTTGAGGATAATATAGTGTGGTGATCACTTATTGGAGGGCGTTCTTGGCATAGTATGCTTTTATGATGCTACCTACAAGTTCAGGTCCCCCATTGGTGATGAGATGCTTGGGGCATCCAAAGCGCCACAATCTCCTTGCCAATGAACCAGGTGATGGTGATGGCAATGTGATTGATGGTTGTTCACACTGGGAACAGTTGAAATTCAAACTATCTGCATGTCAACACTTTGTTGACATGCAGACAGTTGACTTTAATTTGGCACTTAGGCCAAAGCCCACTAGCCGTAAGCTAAATAAACTATTTTTTATATTGTATCTCATAGTCAAAATTGATAATCAATGAGAAAAAAGGCCAATGTCAACAACAACTAAGAATAGGACTAATTTTTATTACAAAATAAGAATTAAATTACTATTAAAAATATCAGATTATTATACTTTTAATTTAAGCCCAACTTCAACAATGAAACTACACAATGTTGACATAAATTAACAGCTTATTATATTTCTTAATAAAAATAAACTTAATATGGAATATCTTTGTTCATAATAAATATTTTATATTTATATTTGGCCCTTTGTTATATAGTTTTTTGAAATATAGTGGGTAAAAATTTCAAGCTTTGTTTTATATTATACTAGTGGTTTATTATATCTTTGAAACCACTGGACGTGTTCTGGTTAACCCTTGAACAGTGGATTAAGCCAGATTATATATGTTAAAGCTAGGATTTATATAGTGTCATTTAAAGTTGACACAAATGGAATCCAACACAAAAGCAAAACCAATACAAGGAGAATAAGTTAAGCAAATACAATGCCATAATTTACACAAAGATTTAATAGTAGCTCCACTATAAAAGAAGGCTGACTCCAGCAAAGTTGTCACCTTCACTAATCTAATAAGCAAAAGACATGGTTTAACAATTTCAACTTAAATAATGGTAAGCTTAGGACTCCAAAAATTCACATAATAATAAAAAACTACTTATTACACTATGTAGAATTTAGTTTTTAAAAGTTATATGAATATTACTTTATTATAGCCAAAACTCTAAGCAGCCTATTTTCAGTCTAGATTTCAAACCCAATCTTAATTTAATTAAGATTTATATGCTTTTAAATAGTGATTCACCTCAATAATGCTGACTTTCTACAAGTCAACTGTCAGAATTAACACAATATTTTAGGCCAACAGTCTAGAATTAAAATTTTAATACATGTTAACACTTAAAATGTTGACACAAAATATTTGAATGTAGTTTTTTCCAACTTTTTTTTAATAAAAAGCCTTGATACTGCATATCTTAATAACATTAAAGGTTTTTTGTATAGTCTATATAATAATCCCCTTTAACTTAATATATTTTCAGCTTTAAATTTAATTTTTTATACTTTACTCACAGTTATTTCCCTAACACCTTTTTCTTTATAGGATAAATCAAAGAACCCCTAACCTAATAAGAAAAACCCCAATAAAAAACTGCCAAGGACACTGTTAAGACTAATACTTTTTCTTCTACAAAAAAGTTCTTAAGAAACAGCCTAAAAAATATGAACAAAAAAAGAAAACCTCCACACCTTCAGCTTCTGAGAAGGACTCTGATGGTGGCTAAACCTCTCATAGCTGGTATGAGTCTGAGAGAGAGGAAGATCCCATCAACAAGAAGAAAGGAAAGATAAGCTTCAAGTCCTCCCCTGAGCCCTCTCCTGAATCATCCCCAGATGATCATGAAGATTGTCAGAAAATCTGCAGACCGTGGTATTTTATCATCTGCTAGATAACATCCTAAGGTTTCTAAAATTAGGAAAGCACAGAGAACCTGTGTCTTTGGCATAACCTGTGGCCCAGAATACTTTGTTGTCTGCAGAAGTAGCAAGTCTGACTGGGCCCAAAGCCAAAGAATTGGGATGGTTCTTCCTACTTCTGGATACTGTTTGTAGTTTGTTATTTCTATATTTTACTATAGATATTTATACTGTATGACAACAGTATCATCTTTTTCTCTCCACTAATAAAGCCTAAGAGAGGATCATTTAAGGAAATAGGACTTGGATCAATCATCAAGTCAATATGGAGTCATCAGTCTTTTATTCTACTGTAGATTCAGAACCTGTTGGGAAAAATGCAGGATTGCCAAATTTTTTACATAAACTCACCAACTCACTTGAATATACTTCATCTTGTTATTTAAAAAAGTAAGTTGTTCTGGGATGAAAGTTACTCCATTAAGTTGGTGAGTTCATGAAAAAGAATTTGACAATCCCACTTTTCTCCCAACAGGTTCTGAATCTACAGTAATGGACTGGCTTTAAGATGTCCCGCCTGCCCGTGTTTTATCCAAGTTAGCTCACAACACTAGGAAGATACTGAAGTAGTATTAGGTCAGCAGGGTAGGAGGCCCATACTTTTCTGGGTGATTTTGTGGAAGCTTGCTTGACAACTTCCTCGGCTTACTGTGTTTGTTCTAGACACTCCACACAGCTGAATCTCTTTTCAGCTGCCTGCCTGGGTCACTATCCAGGGCTAGCTAGCCAGTGGTTGGCTACTAGTTCACAAGATGATTGTTAGACTAATCAGAGCTGCTCTAATACAATAGGCTCAGGACCTTTTTATCTTAGAGTGTTTGGCCTGGCAGCCCAGTCCCTGTTGGACTCTGCTAGACATAATGCAGATGATGGTTCTTATGACAGTCCTCTTGTTCTAGGATACAATTAAGATTTAGAATAGTAATTATTATGAAGTGCATATTGATGTGCTTGATGAAAGGAAATGATTAATAAGCAGTAATTGCATGTTCCATTCATTAATTGCAATGCATGAAATTGTTAATTCTGGGACATGATTTGGTTGTTGATTCATTGATCTGCAGCCTGCAGCCCACGTCATTCTGTTGAAACCATTCCTAAGAGTGATTGACAGCTGGCACATATTAATTGGTTGAATCCATTAATTAGTCAATATCCCAAAATCCTGACAAAGATGATGAGCAACATAAGTATTTTCCTGGTTTTCAACATGCCCCTCCTGGGCCATGGGATGCACTAAAAGCCCACAATATTTGCAATGTTAAGGGCTCCTTCAATATCCTAAAGAGATTCCCAAAATTCTTTCCGTTGATGTCAGTCAAAGGTGGCCCAAGCATGTTCAGTGATGGCTATGTGTTTAACTGCAATAATTAGAATCAAGAAAGCAAGAGCTAAAATTTCACATTTGAAGACAGAGGCTGCTCAGCAGACCTAAACACCCAAGGTTGGGACAAAGTTACCTTAGAAAAGGGGAACATACCTGCATGCCTCCCACAACTTTGATTGAGAAGCTGCTCAAATGGTATCTATTCCAAATGGTCTGAGTATCAAAAGACATTAAAGAAACTCACTTGACAGTAAAGGCTACCAAGAACTTGAGCAAAGAGAACCTTAAATTTGTCCCTGACCGGGAACAACTTGTTAAATAAATCTATAAAAGATGCCAAGAGCTAAACCCAATTGGAAAAATTGAAACCCAACTAAAAGACCTGGTCCTAAACTTGAGTTGCAGATGACCCAAGACAATGAAAAGTTCCTTCTTCATGATGATGGACCTGGTGCAAAAGAAAGGAGCATATTTTATGCCACCTATAAGAATCTAGAGCAACTGTGTGCCACTGAGACTTGGCTCTGCAATGGGGCATTTGCAACATGTCCTAAGTTATTTTCTCAGCTGTGGGTAGTGCATGCTCAGCTTGATGATAAAAGCCTCCCCTTTGTGTATTTTTTTCAGGGCCCAGAATGGGCCAGACAAAATCCTATGTTGCATAGGGTCTATGCCTGCAATGGAGCAATTGCGCAACCAAACAATTGTGTTATCAATCACACAGATTAACACAAAGAAAACTTTAATTCTAAGTGAAGAATCAAACCCTGGTCAATGCCAAGCCTGGGGACAATTGGAAACCGTCCCAAAGCCAAGTGGAAAAGATTTTAATTGGCCCACACCCTATGAAAACCAGAATTGGGGACTTGGGTTGCCAAATGGCCCAAAATTCCCCTGCCAGCTTCCCCAGGGCAAAAATAATGAAAGAATCCATTTAACTGACAAATCAGGAGTCACCAATGGAACCCAGCTTGAGAATAATCCATTGACAACCAATAAGAAGTTACCAGTAAGCCCAATTGCAGTTTCCCAGCAGGATATAGCTAGGAACACTGGCATCCCCTTTCTTTGTTGACATCTTAAAATTAAACATCTTTATGATCAGGATTCCTTATTTTCTTGCAAGATATATCTACTTTTGAACCAATATAACTATCCTGTTTGCATTTATTTTCAACTCCACTACACTTTACAGCCTCATGTATTTGCTCCCCCTGGCCACCAATAGTGATCATTTTGCCCTCCATTATGGAGATCCCTCCTACTCCTCCCTTACCAACTGTGCCTCCTGCCCAGGACTTTAGTAAGTTGGGTTTTTTCTATATCACAGTATTGGGGCTGGCCAACCAGGTTGTGCCCCATACTAGGAATTGGCAATAACCTAGCTACTGCAGTCAACTATCTGGACAGGATTGCGTCTATTATGTACTTGGCCTTCCAGGCATGGCCTGCCTCCCCTACAAGAATCCAGCTGGATTCTGGTATGGGTCATGACAGTATTTCAACCATATCAAAACTAGTAATCCTGGGCATCTATTCTTCTTTGATTATAGGGGCATCTTGTATGCTTTTTTTGACCTCAGCTTTCTATATAAGACAGTATATGACCAAAAAACCAGAAAAGAACAAATGCCAAGAAGAAATTGTCACCAAGCTGTCCCAAGTCCAGACTGTGACCATCTTCACTTCAAACCATAATAATGCTGCTCCCACAACTTTTCCTGACCTGCCAAAAATGGATTTGGCTGGCTTCAGAAAAGGAATGATCATGATAAACGCCTTGTTCAGTGCCCACCCAAGAGCTTCAGAGACAACACTCAGAAGTTTATGATGGTGGCCGCACAACTGAAGGATGACGCCAGAGAAACTTTCTTGACCAGCCTAGAGGAAGATCCAGACCTCATACTCTCCTACAACCAATTCCTGGAGATAATGAATTCAGCAAACACCCCTGCTGGAGCCAAGGTCTAAGCCCCATAGGGCTCATCTGCCTGACCCAAGGAAGAGACAACCTGGAGACCTACATACAACAATTCCTACGCCTGGCAGAGGCAGCCAAGGATCCCAATGGTATATCAGGCCTGCATTTCAGAAACAGTTTGAACCCACATCATGCCAGCCTAATGAAATACCACTAATGTGACCTCTCCAAAGACATGGTCCTGACAATTGCCAGAGGCATGGACTTCAGCCAACCACAAGGATATCACGCTGGGCAACTCTGGAATAATCAAACCCCTGATGCAAGTAGGCCCCATTTAAACATGACCCTCAAAGAGTACCAACACCACGTCAGAAGTGGACTATGCTTCTATTGCCACCAGAGTGGCCATTTATCCAAGGATTGCACTAGTTGCTCCAACAGAACCCAAGGAGCCACCATCTCAGCAATAAACAATACTTCCCAGTATTATCCTATCATTGACACTACCTTATGCTATCACAACCATGAGGTGAACACTTTAGCCCTCTTAGACAGTGAGGCAACCCTCAACTACATGGAATGTAGCCTAGCTGAGAGACTGGGTGTACCAATCTAAGGAAACTCCTAACTGGTAACCTTGGATAACAAGACAACAGACCTATCCCACAAATGTGAAGAGTTTGTCTCCCTGAAGTTAAATGAGATACTCCTGCTCACCAGATTCCACGTCATGGAGAAGCTTCCCAAACCTGTAGTGATAGGCTTTGAATGGTGGGTTGACCACCAATTGAACTTGGACTATAAGAACCATCAAGTGACTGTCATTAATGAGAGCCAAACCTTAGAGGTACCCTGCCTGAACTCCCAGAGGACCCCTGAGTTAAACAACATTACCATGGCTTCCTGAAAAGCTGAAATCCCAAAAATTTTGAAGCCTTGGGAGTCTGTCTTCTCAGAAGAAGAAGCCACCGCCTTGCCTAAACACAGTCAGTTTGACCACACTATTGACTTCCTCCCTGAAACCCAACCCAAGTATGGGCCTGTCTATAGTTGTAACATAAAGAAACAAGCCGCCTTAAGATATTAATTGAACAAGATGTTGAAGAAGGGATACATATGTGTCTCCAAATTTCCTTGTTTGTCCCCTTTACTGTTTGTTAAAAAGAAGGGCGGCAACCTACGTCCTTGTGTCAATTACCAGGACCTAAACAGCATCACAGTGAAAAGCAGATACCCTGTACCCAATGCTTAGACCTCTCAGACCAGCTTTCAGGAGCTAATGTCTTCTCAAAGGTTGATTTGAGGGATGCCTTTAACCAGATCTGGATCAGGCCTGGCAACAAATGGAGGACCACCTTCAAGACTAGACAAGGTCTCTTTGAATACTTGACTATGCCTTTTGGGTTGTGCAACATGCCCAGCACCTTTCAAACTATGGTGGACGTGGTCTTGGGAGGACTCAAGGATCAGTGTTGTGTAGTCTACTTAGGTGACATCCTCATCTACAGTTGCATCCCTGAAGAACATGTTGAACACTTTAAAGCTGTCCTACAACGCTTCAAGGAACATAGAATATTTTTTAAACTACAAAATGTGAATTCTTCCAAGAGGAAGTAGAGTTCTTGGGCTAAAGTATACTGAAAGAAAATTTTGCAATGACACCCAACAAAATAGAGGCTGTGACGTCATGTCCTGAACCTAAGAGCTGCAAGGAGGTCAGAAGTTTCCTGGGCTTTGCAAAGTTCTGCCAGGAATTTGTTCAAAAATTTTTCTTCAATCTGCTTGCCCTTGATCTGCCTTACCTCTGAAAAACACCCCTTTGTATGAGATGATGCCGCCAAATCTGCCTTTGAGTTGCTAAAAAATGCCATTGTTTCTGCCCCTGTCTTGGCAATGCCAGTCTATGATAAGCCCTTCATTGTGGAAACAGACACCTCTGACTTTGCATTGGGGGTGTTGCTTCAGAAGGTGCATGATAGTAAGCTGCACCCTGTAGCTTACTACTAAAGAAATTTCACTTCTCCTGAGTTAAACTACCCCATCTACAATAAAGAGATGCTTGCTATCATCCAGTCCTTAAAACATTAGAGAAGATACTTGTGTGACACCAACCACCCAGTGAGAATCATGACCAATCACAAGAACCCAAGGTATTTCTTCAAAACGCAACAACTGAATCAGCATCAAGCTAGATGGGTCCTATTCCTAGCAGATTACAACTTATGAATTGGCTACAAACCTGTAAAGATCAACATTGTACCTGATGCTCTAAGCCAAAGAGCAGACCTTTTTCCTAGCGCCAAAGAGATTAAAGAATTCAACAATAAATCCTTGCTGTCTCCAAGCATGATTGAGCTAATGCTCCTATTCCTGGGACTATCCAGTAGAAGGAAAGAAATCCAACTAGCTCAGACTGTAGACCAGCATTGAATCTCCATCATGGAAGACTTAAAGAAAGATATCAACAGTTGATACTACCAAACAGGTTACTCCTTACATGGAAACACCCTACAGCCACACAGATGCACCTACATACCAGAAGGTCTACTGCTCTTAGAGATACGGAAGGAATACCACAACTCTCCTATGTCAGGATACCCTGGGTGTACAAAGACTCTCAAAGGGATCCAGATAGCCTAAATGTGGCCCAGGATGAAGCCAGAAATTGAAGGATACCTCAGTGGTTGCAAGACATGTGGACATACCAAGCCTAAGCAAGGAAATTCAAGAAATTACTACAACCCTTTTGGATTGCAGAAGGCCCTTGGAAGTCAGTATCTGTGGACTACATTGTGAAGCTACCCAATTCAAAATGATTCAATGGCATCCTTGTAATTGTTGATTGTTTCACCAAGATGGCTCACTTCATTCCAACAACAACCAAAATAACAACAAAAGAAATTGTGTCTCTATTCCAGAACCAAGTATTTCTGAACCATGGACTCCCACAAGAAGTGGTCTCAGACAGAGACCAACAATTCACCTCCAAGTTTTGGGCCCAAATCCTAAAGAACTTGGGAATAAGAAGATCATTGTATACTGCATATCACCCCCAGAGCAACAGAAAAACCAAGAGAGTAAACCAGGCCCTCAAACAGTACTTACAATGCTATGTTAACTTGGAGCAGAACAATTGGGTAACACACCTACCAATGGCTCAGTTTGCATATAACAACCAAGATCACAGCTCCACCGGTATGTCCCCCTTCAAAGCCAACTATGGATTCAACCTCACATGAGACGCCCCTCCCACAGAGGAAGCCAATAACCCAGAAGGACAAGACTGGGTCAGTAATATCCATGTGTGCCAAGAAAAATGTGCCCAGAACCTGAGAAGAGCTGTACAAGTATACAAGGACTTTGCCAATAAAAAACAAAGCCCTGCCCCCCAATCAAAGTAGGATACCTTGTGTACCTCAGCGCAAAGAACATCAAGACCACCGCCCCTTGCGCCAGCTTGAGCCCCCAACAAACAGGTCCTTACAAGGTCTTACAACATATTAGTACCGTAGCCTACTGACTAGAACTGCCCTCCGGATGGAAGATTCAGGATGTATTCCACTGCTCCCTGTTATCAAAGAAAAAAGGACCTTCTCTCCTGCACCAGATAGTGAGAACAGCTCCTCCCCCATCAAAGTAGGAAGCTTCACTGAAAACAAGGTCAAAGCCATCCTGGGACACAAACTCCAATACCAGAAACCCCACTTCCTGATCAAATGGAAAGGGCTTCTCAACAAAGAGCATACTTGGGAACCAGATTCTAACCTTGAGAACGCCACTACCCTGCTGAAGGAATATAAGTCTTTGGATAAAGAGTTGTTCTCTGCAAGCTTGATCATGGTGGGGGATGATGTCAGTGCCTAGAATGGGCCAGATAAAATCCTATGTTGCATAGGGTCAACACCTGCAATGGAGCAATCACACAGATTAACCCAAAGGAAACTTTAATTCTAAGTGGAGAATCAAACCCTGTTCAATTCCAAGCCTAGGGACAATTGAAATTTGTCCCAAAGCCAAGTGGAAAAAAATTTTAATTGGCCCACACCCTATGAAACCCAGAATGGGGGGCTGGGGTTGCCAAATGGCCCAAAATTCCCCTGGTAGCTTCCCTAGGGCAAAAATAATGAAAGGATCCATCTAACTGACAAATCAGGAGTCACCAATGGAACCCTGCCTGAGAATAATCCATTGACAACCAATGAGAAGTTGCCAGTAAGCCCAATTACAGATTCCCAGCAGGATATAGCTGGGAACACTGGCATCCCCTTTCTTTGTTGAAATCTTAAAATTAAACATCTTTATGCTCAGGATTCCTTATTTTCTTGCAAGATCTATCTACTTTTGCACCAATATAACCATCCTGTTTGCATTTATTTTCAACTCCACTACACTTTACAGCCTCATGTATTTGCTCCTCCCAGCCACCAAGAGTGATCATTTTGCCCTCCATTATGGAGATCCCTCCTACTCCTCCCTTACCAACTTTGCCTCCTGCCCAGGACTTTAGTAAGTTGGGTTTTGTTTATATTACAGTATTGGGGCTGGCCAACCAGGTTATGCCCCATACTTGGAATTGGTAATCCCTAGCTACTGCAGCCAACTATCTGGTCAGGATTGCGCCTATTGTGTACTTGGCCTTACAGGCCCAGCCTGCCTCCCCTGTGGGAGTCCAGCCGGATTCAAAAATATGGGCCGTGACAATTTTCTTCTTCCTCAAGCCTCAGAGGATATATACCTAAGAGCATTCAATATTCTACAGGGGGGCCTTAAAGCTATTCCCACTGAGGCTAGAAAGAACCCTGGTTTGTCAACAAGGGCCAATCCTGATGACACTGATAAAGAGGAGGTCACTCCATCTGCTGAAAAGAAGGAACAAAATAGAGCCCTTGGCCCAAAAATAATTATCAAGGATTATGATACATCTCAATACAATGCCTTTGTGAAAACCTTCAATGGTGAGGTCCAATGGTCTTTCTTTCATTATTAACAGACTATTAATAGACACCTTAAGGGCAAGACCCTCCTCAGCTCTCTCACACAACAAGATAAAACTAGTTAATGTAAGTTTCTAATCCAGAAGTTTGTTGGTCTTGTATTTATTAAGCCTTATTGTATTGGACAAGGATGTGAGCTTCTCTGTAGAGACCCTTATGCCTTGAGCCATGAAGCTGAGTTCCAACCCTTCTTTGACTAATATAAGCCACAATGGGTGGGGCGCAAGGTGGTCAGCTGCAGGGGTAAGCCAACAGCAAAGGCAAGCTGGAATTGCTATCAAGCTGTTCTCAAGGATGAAATAAAGACACTATACTATCTGGAAAGCTGGCATAAACATCCCAAGTCCTCCTTTGGGGTGAATCCCAGATACAACACCTTCTTTGAGCACCTTAAGGCTGAAAAGGAAAAACTGTCTCTTCCCTTTGGGATATGGAAGTAGGGGCTCCAAAGAGGAGAAGACATTGCAAGGCTAGCATTTATAAAGAGCAGAGAAAGACAGCTGTCAAGAATGAGTACAAGCTATCTGAGCTTGGGGAGCAGATAAGCAAGATTGTCACTGAACTCTCCTGCAACAAACCTCCAACTTAGTTTAAAATAAACATTTTTGGCTCTTTCTGATATCTTATTATATAATTTTAATTTAAAAAACTAATAATATTATTTAGCAAGATACTTTAAATTAAAAGTTAGGAAAAATTGATAGTATTTATAAAAGATTTTTATTCTAGAGCCTGGATTATCTAGCTTAAATAGGTGTTTTAGTACTAAAGTATATGTATTTTTGGGTTACTATTATATCAAATATTCTTAAAATAAGATTTATCTTTAGTTTCTTTATTCAATATATGTTTTATTTTTATCAAGTGTTTTTTTGAAAAATAATTTATAAACTTTTTATATAGTAAATAAAATATTTTTATAGTAAAAACAGTTGATTTCATAGTAAGTTCTTTTTAAAAGTAGATTTTTATTATATTTTTTAACTATTTGAATTGCTTTTATTTTATTTTATTTTTGGATTCTGCATGAGCATATTACTCTATAAAGTATTTTGAAGCTTAATTTTTACTGTAAATTCAGAACCTGAATGTAAAAATGCAGGATTGTCAAATCCTTGATCCAGTTTTGAATCATTTTTGCAGGATGGCCTTTTTTAATTAAATTGATTTTGTTATATTTTTATTTGGATTTTTAAAAATACGTGAACTCATAGACACTTTGCAAAGTTCAAGTCAAGCTTCATGTTTCCAATGGATGAAATGAATTAACTGGAATAAGATTTGAAGTGTTCAAATCCATCAACCATTTTCATTAAGTTTCCCATGTTTTTTGGAATTGCAGGATTGTCAAATTCAAGAACCAAATTTCAAATCACTTTTGAATGCCACTAGTAAACTCAGATATTAATTGCAGGAACTGGAATCCAAATTGAATGTGCAGTGAGAAACTAGGACAAATGAACCCAAATCAAGAAGTTCCACTCTGGATAAAACCAAATGAAAAATTCAATCTCAACAACAATGTTTAGACATGAAATTAAGTGAATGTAAAATTATCAAAACCCAGAAATTATACAATATTATACACTTCAAATCACAGATATAGAAATTCTGTTACTATGCAAGGCTAAATCAAGAGAAAACAACTACTCACAACTAAACCAATAAATCCAAATAAATACATATTTAATCTAAAATATATTTTTTATTTTATTTTTATGGACCGCAGATTGCATTCCCTCCCCGCTCCTGCACCAGCCTGCAGGGCAGCCTGTTCACAAGGGCGTCCCAGAGGGTCCAATAACAGACCCAGAACCCAACTTGAGGGGAGTCATGCTGTGAAATACCTTGCTTTTTGACTTGAAATTCAGCCATCAATCTATTGATTGGAATTTGGAAAGATATTCAGAATAAATTGATGTTTAGCTTGGATGCTGATGCACCAGCCAAATTTGGTGGCACTAAGGCTGAACTGCTCCAAGAATTAAGAATGATCTTTCCTGACCCAAAATCAATGGACCAGTCTGCCTAAATCCAATCCAAATCAAGTATCCACCTTTGATCAATCCAGAGGTGCAGCGGCATAACCCTAAAATATCCAAGTGCTCCATTGGAGCTGAAAACTTGGCCAATAGTGCATTTTCAGGTGCACATCCCAATTATCATACCCACAATAGTGGTTAGTTTATGGTTTAACCCAGTTCTGCCTACATTGGCTGGGTTTGAACCCAAAAACTCCTTGATATATTTTTCATGTGTTATTTTATTATACTCTGCAATGGAGTAGATTCCACCCATAGGACATGGGATGAATGGCTTGGTTTTCAGGAAGAAAGCCACAATAGCAGCTTGACATTACAGCTGGAATCACGCTTGCTTAAAGATAAGGTGAGGAACAGAAATGATGCAATAACAATAACTCTGCAATGGAGCATTGGGCAAGATGCCTTTTGGGATAACACTATTAAGTAAAGCCCCAATACGTAGGCTGGTCCAGCCCTAGGATTCTTGGGTCAACTGCCCATGAGATAAAAATCCTATAAAAGGATATTTTTCTAACAATAATAAAGATTCAACTCTTGCTCTCTTCAAATTATACTCTTCCTTAAGGTTTATCTGTGCTTATAGATAGTAAGACTGTGTTTTATTCTGCCTAGATAAGAAAAAGGTATTTTGAAGTCAGTAACTGTGTATTGACGTCCTTAGTCTTCAAAAAAGAAACCAATACTTTATTCCCTACAATCAAACTGTTGTAACTGTGCTGTTTTAGCAGAGTTACAAGGGGAAAAATATTTAGAAGCTAGATTTTTTCTTTATTGAGAGATAGTGATTATATAGCCATTGTGAATCAAGGATAACAGGAACATGATTGTGTTAATCACATGGCTGGATGGTGAAGGGGGTGGCTTGATCCTGGTAATGAGTCAAGCGCCAAAACAAGGTATCCACCATAAAGGATCATCATCTGTTCATGTTGTTGGATTTGGCAATTTGAGTTGACTTCCTAGTCTGACTTTGAGTGGCTGGATAATTGGATTGCAGGTCACAAACCTGCTTGTTTGGAACCTTGCTGGTGGGTCAAGCCTGCTGTTTCAATATCCCCCCAACTGAAGGTTGGCCTCCTCTGGGGGTAGATTGTCAGGGAGGTTGTCAGGAGCCTGGGCGCCATACTGGACTAATTGTTGTTCTGTGGCAGGCAGGGAGGTTTTGCGTTGTTTTTGTCTTGCTTTGCAGGGTCTCAGGCAATCATGGTGTAGGGTCTTGTCTTGTTTGCGCCTCTCAAGTCCTTGTATGAGGTAAGTGTTATTGTTGTTTACCTTTAGAATAATTACTGGTCCTACTTTCTTTGGTTGTAGTTTGCTTTTATCAACGTTCATGACCCAAACTTTGTCCCCAACTTCATGTCTATCTCAGATGAGGACAAAGGTTTTCTGCAGATGTTCATTTTTCTTTTTCTGTTTGCTTACTGTTGGCCTCTAAAACTTGAGGGTCTAAGCGCAGGGGGACTTTACTTGGGATTTCTAGTTTGGGACCTGTCAATGCTTGAATGATATTTGGCTGTGTGCTGTATACCAACTCAAAAGGGCTTTTTCCTGCGGATCTTTTCACTTGGGTTTGGCACACAAGTAGTGCAGTTAATAGCTGCTTATACCAGTCTTCAGGTCTCCAGGTAGTGAGCTTGGCTAGGGCTTGCACATGGCTGCCATTTAACCGCTCTACACGTTCATTGGCCTTAGGATGGTAAGGTGTTGTCACCGTGTGCTGGACCCCATTCTTAGCAAGGTATATGTTGGTGTTTTTGGAGGTAAATTCTTTCCCTCCATCAGTTATCAGGAGTTCTGGATTTCCAAACTTGCTGATTATTTCTCTTCCTATGAACCGTCACACGTCATTGCCAGTGTGCATCTTTACTGCTTGGGCTACTGGCCATCTTGTAGCAAAGTCTATGGCAGTGATGATGTATTTCTTATCATTGTGTTTCCCTGGAATGGGGCCAACAACGTGCAGGGCCCATACCTTGAAGGGTAGTTGTGTGTGGATGTGTAGTACTGACTTTGGAGGGGTTTTTCTTTTGTCAAACTTTTTTCATACCTCACATTGGTCTAGGACTTCCTGAACGTCACAATATAAGGTTGGCCACCAGGCCTTGTGTTTAGGGAATTCATATAGGTTTTGACTCTTGGTGTGTCTGAGGTCTCTGTGATAGTGTAGGATGATGTCTACTTGCTGGTGCGTGGGGATATAGGGAATGGTAGTACCGTCAGACATTTTTCTGTGCAGGGTCCTGTACACTTCAGCAAATAGGTGTTTGTTTTTGATAACGGTTTCCTTTGTTATGTCGGTTGTACCAGGGGGAAACCATTGTCTTTTGTTTGTAGCACCAAAGGAGCCAGTCTAGGCCAAGCCCATTTTCCCCTCTAGTGGCATGGACATACAGGCACAAGAAAGCGTCTTCCATGGCAAGTTCTGGACCAGGTTTGTACTGTATGAGCATATTGAATCTCTCCAAGAGCTCCATCCAGCAGGCTTGGCGGCAAGATAGATTTGCTTGGGGTTTGAAATATATGAGTAACTTGTGGTTAGTTAATGCTGTGAACTCTTCCTGACGTTCCAGATAGCAACTCTATTTGACTAGACAGTGAGTGATGGCCAGCAGTTCCTTGTCGTGGATAGGGTATTGATACTTGCCATCTGTCACCTTTTGGGATTCATAAGCTACAGGCAGGAAATCACCATCATTATTTTTGATTTGTAGTACTCCCCCAATGGATGCGTCTGAGGCGTCAGTTTCCAATTGGGATTCCCCATCATGTTTGGGGTATTGCAGGATAGGAGCTGTTGTGAGTTTCTCCTTGATGCGTCTAAAACAAAGGGCATGTTGGAAGGTCCACAAAAACTTGGATTTGGTGCCAGTTATGGCGGATAAGGGGGCAGTCAAAACACCACAGTCAGGTATAAAGCAGTGTAAGTAGCCACCATCACCAGAAAGGTGTGGAGTTCTGACTTATCCTTGGGTGGTAACATCTTGCAGATGGCCTGTATCTTTTGACTTTTGGGTTTGATGCCGTCTTTTGAGACAATGTGTCCCAGGAAGGGTAGCTGCTTGCGGAATAACTGGCACTTGGAGGGTTTGGCCAACAGTTTGTGTTATGCCAGGGTAGCAAAGACTGCATCTAGATCTTTGTGGTGCTGTTCCACCAAGGGGCTGTATAAAATGATGTTGTCTAGGTAGACTAAGACATGCTTACCTATGTGTGGCGCAAACACTTTGTTCATGAAGGTCACAAAGGTGGAAGGGGTATTTTGTCATACCAAAGTTGAGCACCACACATTTTTATAAGCTATATTTAGTGTAGAAGGCTGTTTTGGGGATGTCTTCCTCCTTAATACAAATCTGGTTATAGCCTGCCGTCAGATCAATCTGAGAGAAGACTGTGGCTCCTTCCAGGGTGTCAAAGAGATTGTCAATCAGTGGTAGTGGATAACAATTCTTGATGGTAACTTTGTTTAGGGCTTGATAGTCTGTGATCAGACGTAAGGTACTGTCCTTCTTGGCCACAAAGAATACAGCGGCCCCAAAAGGAGACTGTGAGGGGCAGATAAGTCCTTTCTCCAACACTTCCTTGAGGTAGGCGCGTAGAGCGTTGTCTTTGTTTGGGGTCAGCCTGTAGATAGGGCGCGCTTTGGGTACAGCTCCTTTGAGTTGAATGGATTGTTGAATATGTTTCTCTGGGGCAGCCCAGGTAGAGCTTCCAGGAAGATTTCTGGATAGCAGGCCACAATTTTGCAATCCTGAGGTGTGGAGGTATCCTGATGGTCCTTATAGTATATGATCTTGTACTTGCAGGAGTTCCAGTTGATTGCCTTCAGGTTTTCCTTTTTGTCCAAGGTCTCTGTGATGCGGACAAAGATGAGATTGCGTAGGGGTTGGTCCACCAAGTCAGGGTAGATCTGGTGGTTGACACCTTCACACTTGATGGTCAACACTGAGGTTGCCCAGTCTACGTGAGGGTTGTTCTTCTGTAACCAGTCTAGTCCCAGTACAGTGTCAAACTTTGGGAAGTCAATGACAGGACCTTGGATGGTGAAGTGTAGGTTCTTGAGAATGATGGAGAAGGGGGTGGTTTCCCTTGTCACAGCAATATGGTGTTCATCAGCCAGGACCACGTTTTTAATCCACAAAAAAAGTGGCTAGCTTGAACTTATCTACAAAGCTGCTGTTGACTAGGGTTTTATTGCACCCAAATCCAGGAGTGCTGAGCCTGTGTAACTGCAAAAACAGAAAGGATAGGACATCAGTTTATTGGGATGTCTGGCAATGGTGTACAGCACCAGATCCTCCAAGGGTACTTGGATCATTGGACATTGGTCCACGTCCTTGGCTTGGTACTCATCATTGGGAAAGTCAGGAGTTATGTGGGGGGAGCTTTCTTGCTTAATTTTCTCCCTGGGCTTTTCCCTCATCTTGATGGCCTTGCGTGGTAGTGATACAGAAATGGGTACAATTTGACTGGCCATTGTTTCCATTCCCATGTCTGTTTGAGCTTGTGGGTTTATGGTTAGTGTTATTCCCATTGCTTCCAGGGGTGGTTGAGAAGAGCGCCCGTCTGTTTGGGAATCCTTGGGTCTCTCTTGTTTTCCAGTTTGTGCCTTATGAAGGGTATTGGAGGTTTGTTCCGCTTTCTCCGCATTGCAGTACAGGCTTTTTAGGTTGGTCATTTGATCCAGGTTTATGTGTCTCATTACATACAACTTAAGGGCGTCATAGTACATGAGGTGTGTGGCTCGGATGTCAAAGGCCATGTCAGATACTGCACAAAGGCGGAGATCCTTGTAGGCACAGGTGAGTTCCTTCATGGTGCCTGTCTGGGTTAGGTTCTTTACTTGGTGTATTATCATGAGCGCCATGTCCTTAAGAACAAACCTTGCCAAGAAGTACTGCTTGAAGATATCCCAGTTATTGTCAGTGTGTTCTTTGTGCCACTTGTCACACCAGGTGCCAGTGTTGTGGGTCAGGAAGATGGAGATTTCTGGAATCCAAAATTGCTGTGGGCATTCCATCTGGGCCAGTCTGCTCTGGGTGGACTAGATACATGTGACAGAGTTGTTGTTGTTGGCCCCAGCAAAAGGTTCTAAGGCAGTGCTTCACAGTCTTTGGCTACATAGGCAGCCATGGTGTTTTTGTTGGTTGGTTGCAGGATAGAGGAGGGAGCCTGTGTGAACCCTTGTGCAGACATGGCGTTGAAGGTGGGTAGTGGAATCACTGTGTTCTGGTAAAGGACAAACCCATTGGTTATCTTGGTACCAGGGGTGTGTGGGGTCCATTCCAACGGGATGCCAGACATAATTCTGTCAAGGATTTGTTGGCCGTGGGGCGTGCAGGCAACAGGCAAAATTTCAAGATAAGGTAGGACAGACAACCTACCTGTGACCGTACTACAATCACATTGGGCTGTGGTTTCACAAAGAGGTTGAATTGTGATGAATTTCATAGGTTGAAATTAAAAATAATAGTATTGGCCTTGGAGATACTTTTCAGCGTAGTAATTAATACCCAGGAATCAATTAGGCTGTACTAATTGAGGGCTGTAATTAATAATCTGGCACAATTCAGATTATGAAACTAGGTTTCTTAAACTGATTGATTAAAGGGAAGGTTAATTAATATATATGCCCTGGGATATTATTAATGGGGGTTTAATTATAGGGACAAAACAGACTTGACTGTGTCAAGTAAAGACTTGTTGTCTTCAAACAGATTAATCAACTGAGAAGGTTAATTAAAATATGCTGGAAACAATTAATGAGGATTTAAGTATATTGTTTAATTGCCTTGACTGTGTCAAGAAATTTGGTAAATGTTAGCCAAAAGTAAACCCCCTAATTGTGGTTTAAAAGTGCTGTTTTGGCAAATTAATTAGGTTAAAAGCACCGCCCAGTGAATGTTTCAGGCGCTGAGGCGCTGGGGCGCCGTAGCGCTGCCTGGGAAAGTTCTTGGGCGCTGCAGTGGCGCCTGGTTCAAGTTTCAAAGCGTTTTTAATGGGTTCTTAACGCAAAAAACCATTAAATGCAGAAAAAACAGCTAAAAGTAGACAATGGGGTCTATGCATTCAGGATTGATCATCTAGTTCCCAGTTGAAACAAGGATAGCTTGATCAGGAATATGTATACTCCACAGGGTTTTGGCGCCAGAAGTCCAGAATGCTTTAAGCCAAAACAATACATTTCCACGGAAAGAACCAGGTGATTCTGGAATGTATTAGAGCACATTCTTATAGGTTAAGAGTGTAAAGATCTTTTTGGTAAAGATCTGGATCAGATGACGCTATTATATCATAAACCATGTGGTAGGAATCCAGGTGGGATTCCAGAACTGGAGGGGTTTTCAACTGAATGTACCCTGATTGGTATATAATGGAAACATGATATTAATTAATAAAAAATGATACTTATGTGTGACAATGGTTGCTTTCCCCTCAATATTTTTATGCTTTGTGTTTTTGTCTTTTAACTGAAAAATGACTACCATGTAATGAAAGAGATAGTCTGCAGTTAAGACTATGAGAAGAAAAATGTGGAAGTGATCACCAGATGGCAACAAGTTTAACGCCTAGATTGCTTGCCTGGA
Organism: Entomophthora muscae; assembly: GCA_014839935.2. Lineage (NCBI taxonomy): Eukaryota > Fungi > Entomophthoromycota > Entomophthoromycetes > Entomophthorales > Entomophthoraceae > Entomophthora > Entomophthora muscae. The sequence goes on from QTSX02002881.1 coordinate 434,427, forward strand.
ATCAAAGCTCATTGAAGCTTACATAAAGAATTCCCCGTCAAACTGTAAAAGAGTCAGACTGGGATAATGAAGAAGCAAGCATGAATTTCCTGGATCTGTCATAGAGCCAACACGGGGGCAGAATAAACCCTATGGTGAAAGGAGTTCAGTTGGCGCTTGCTAAACTGACCTTATTTTCTGGAAATCCCAAGGAAGGGAACGCCTTTATGAAGGAACATTGATTTGTGCAGCAGGACTCAAAGATATGGAGAAATGTTGTTGCTTGGAAGAGTTAGCTGTACTAGCTACGAGACGCTCTTCAGGTGAGCATGGGATGCTACCAGGATTTGATTGAGGATGTTCTCTACAGGAATTTGGCCTGGTTTGCAAGCTGAAGTATCCATGTGGCGTAGAGAGAAGTTGCTCTGGTTCTGATAGGTTCAGAAGTCTATTTTGTACCCCAGGGAGAATATGAAGCTAGCTTAGCTGTACTTGGGAAGTCCTTCTGGTAGAAGGTGGATACCAAAGTAGCAGGGGAAACCTTGGCTCAAATCCAGATATCTGTTGAAAAGTCCAAGCGTTCACAAGTGGTCAAAGCTTGGTATTGGTGTTCCCAGGAAAGGTCTGCAGTTCCCCAGATTGTGAAGGAATATGATGTATGTTCTTGGTTTTTACTGGCGTAGCTGAAAAAAGAAATTTCCGTGGATACTTGTCATATCATGTTGGCTGGTGGACAGAATGAATGCTCTGTTGTTTTGGTTAATGCCTTAGCCAAACAGGTAAAAGGTCTGTCATTAACCAGAGAAACAAACATTGTCATAACTTGGTTTCTTCTTGTAGGAAATTGCCCAGCTAGCTCAATTGGCAGAGCGTGAGACTCTTAATTTCAAGGTTGCAGTTTCTTACAGTAATGGTCTCCTGTAGAGATTTACTTTGGTTGGTATTCTCCAAAGACTGATTATTTGGCTAAAAGAATCATTGGAACATCAAAGAAAAATATGGAAAGGTTATTAGATGAAGCACTATGTGTTGGAGAGAATTGTTTGGCAATAAGTGCTATGGCCTACTGTTGATGCTCCAGATGTTTACAGAATCTTCCCTGGCTTATAAATAATTGTTTGTGGAAGAAGATTTCTATGATGAGGCAGAGAAACATGCCATGGAAAGGCAGAAGATGTTCCAGGAAGCCTGCGGTAAGGCAGAAGGTCCAAAGGGAAAGTGCCGCCCAATGAGAGTCTAAAACTTGTGGGATACCCCAAGATTGTTTTTATGGCGGTGATCTGATGCAGTTGATCAGAGATACCAAGGAAAGCATTCACATCAAGGTCTACAATGTTGGGCAGAGCTTATGAAGATTACGTTGGCTAGGACAGCCCTTGGAGAAAAATGGCGCCAAGTACCACTGTTGTTTTTGAAGCTATTTAAAGGAGAAATTAAGCTGAGAAACCCTGTAGAAAATGACAAGCCACTCCCAAGGGGAAGGAAGGGGCCTTGTGATTGTACTTCAGTTACATTGGCCTATGGTTTCACAAAGAGGTTGAATTGTGATGAATCTCATAGGTTGAAATTCAAAACAATAGGATTGGCCTTGGAGAGATTTTACAGCATAGTAATGATACTCTGGAATCAATTAGGCTGTACTAATTGAGGGCTGCAATGAATGATCTGAACAATTCAGATTATAAGACTAGGTGTCTCAAACCGTCTAATTAACCATGAAGGTTAATTGATACCCAGGAATCAATCAGGCTGTAATAATTGAGGGTCATACTGAATAATCTGAATGATTCAGATTATGAGGCTAGGTGTTTCAAACATAGTTTATAAACTGGGAAAGTTAATTGATATATATACCCTGGAATATGATTAATGGGGATTTAATCATAGGGCCAAAATGGACTTGACTGTGTCAAGAAAAAGACCTGTTGTCTTCAAACCAATTAATTAACTGAGAAGGTTAATTAATATTTGCTGGGAATATAATTAATGAGGATTTAAGTATATTGTTTAATTGCCTTGCCTGTGTCAAGAAGTTTGGTTAAGGTTAGCCAAAAGTAAACCCCCAAATTGTGGTTTAAAAGTGCCGTTCTGGAAAATTAATTAGGTTAAAAGCGCTGCCTAATTGATTTGTAAAGCGCTGAGGCGCTGCCTGATTCAAGTTTCAAAGTGTTTTAATGGGTTTCTAACGCAAAAAACCATTAAATGAGGAAAAAAAGCTAAAAGTAGACAATGGGGTCTATGCATTCAGGATTAATCATCTGGTTCCCAGTTGAAACAAGGATAGCTTGGATCAGGAATATGTATATTCCATAGGGTTTTGGTGCCAGAAGTCCAGAATGCTTTAAGCCAAAACAATACATTTCCACAGAAAGAATCAGGTGATTCTGGAATGTATTAGAGCACATTCTTATAGTTTAAGAGTGTGAATATCTTTTTGGTAAATATCTGGATTGGATGATGCCGTTATATCATAAACCATGTGATAGGAATCCAGATATGATTCCGGAACCTGAGGGGTTTTCAGCCAAATGTACCCTGATTGGTATATAATGGAAACATGATATAATTAACAAAAAAAGGATACTTATGTGTGAGAATGATTGCTTTCTCCTCAATCTTTTTATACTTTGTGTTTTTGGCTTTTAACTGAAATAAGACTACCATGAAATGAAAGAGATAGTCTGCAGCTAAGACTATGGAAAGCAAAAAAACGTGGAAGTAATCACCAGATGGCAACAAGTTTAAAGCCAAGATTGCTTGCCTGGAATCCAATCTCATCAAAGCTTACATAAAGGATTCCCTGCCAAACCGTAAAAGAGTCAGACCAGGATAATGAAAGGCAAGCATATATTCCCTGGTTACGTCACACTACCTGTGCAACCAATGCTGTAACTGTGCTGTTTTAGCAGACTTACAAGGGGGAAATACTTAGAAGCTAGATAATTATCTTTATTGAGAGATAGTGATTATATAGTCATTGTGAATCAAGGATAACAGGAACATGATTGTGTTGATCACACGCCTGGATGGTGAAGGGGGTGGCTTGATCCTGGTAATGATTCAAGCGCCAAAACAAGGTATCCAACATAAAGAATCATTACCTGTTAATGTTGTTGGATTTGGCAATTCAAGTTGACTTCCTAGTCTAGCTTAAAGTGGCCGGGTAATCGGATTGCGGGTCAAAAAACTGCTTGTTTGGAACCTTGCTAGCAGGTTGAGCCTGCTGTTTTGACAAAACCAACCAAATATCCTTTTGCTAAAGTCAAGATATGCCAACACTCAAGCCTCCCCAGGTGTTAGCGCCAGCCAACCACCTCCTGAGTCACAAACCAGAACAACCAGCTTAAATCCTAGACAGAAGCCGCTCTCAAGGCCTGCCACCAAAGTCTCCTACACCAGGGCCACTGGGAACACTAAGGTTATTACACCTTACTGTGTACTTAGTTGTCCCAGACCCTGCACTCTTGATCCACAAGTTGCCACTTCCTGCCCTGCGTCTTTGACACCACCTATGAGCCATTGGCCACAATTGAGGAGCCATCTGCACCTGTGTTGTATGCCACCATTGACAGCGCCAGCATGACCAAGTGTTATCCCACCTTCTACACAAAGGTTCCCATCCCCTGTGTTGAGCCTGCAAGCCAGGATGCCGGGATCCTGTCAAGGGCAGTTTCAGTTGACAGATAGTGCACGTGAAGCTCTCCTCAACATCTTGAACAAAGGAATGGCAGTTTGGGATATTGAGTCCCAATTTGGGGACACAGCCAGATATATTGGCAACATCAACAAAAAGTACGGCAACACTGGACAAATTTTTAAATCCACCAAGGCTAAGAGGTAGCCCAGCCTACATTAACCTGTGCACATTGATGCAATCAAGCAGTGGGTATCCAAGGATTGCCACCTGGACTCACTTGCTGTCCAATCAATGCTGGCCAAGGAGTATGGGCTTTCTGTTTCCAAAACCCTTGTCTACAAAACAATGGTCATTTTGGGCTTCTTGTGGAAGGTCCTCAGAGTTTCTCTGTACAATAAGAACAGCAAAAAAACCATCAAAGATTGACGCATTTATGCTGAGACTTATCTGGCCCTAAAGGAAACTAGGAATGTCTAGTTCTTCCATATTGATGAATTGTTGTTTTCCTCCTCACTCAGGGCTAGGCATGAGTGGGTTTAGAAGGGGTCCAAGGACAGTGTAGCCCATTATGCAGCTGTCTGTTCCCAGACCTATTCAATGGTAGCGCTTCTTGGTCCTTGCAGGTTGGATCAATACCAGATGATCAAGGGTTCCCATAATAGCAGGACATTCCTTTATTTTCTCCAAGCTGTGAAGGAGTACCTCTGGATCAATTACAGCAGCAGAACCAACATTGTTGTGTTGGATAATGTTGGGCTCCACAAAGTGGATCTGGTTATGTCCAAGTTTTCACCTATTGACAAAAACAGCCACACCTCCAACCACTGGCTTACTGATTGTCCAATGAGACTCCTCTTCCTCCTGCCATATTCCCCACACCTGAATCCAATTGAGGAGGTCTTTGGGTGTATCAAAAATAAGGTGAATAAAGACCTCCCTCAAGACACTGAAGATCTCTTCAATATTCTTGAGATTGGCCAATTTGCAATGCCACCAAATATGGTGGCAGCTTTCTATGAGCACTCAGAAGCATTCCTCCCCAAAGCCCATGCCTCTGAGCCAATCCAATAAATGGGTGCTCTGGGTTTTATTTGTTTTTATTATTATATATTTTGTTTTTCTTTAGGACTCAAAATTTTATTATTTATGTATAATGATGTGACGTTTAATTGTATTATAGACATATAAGAATTAGTAAAAATATAATTAAAATTAATTATTCTAGATATAGAGATATGTATTTTTTATTATAATCCACCAAATAGTGTATTGACTGTAGAGTTAACAAATAAAAAATTAAAAAAGATAGAAATAGATTAATTTTATTTAAACAATTATGAATCCTTGTTGGTACTTTGGTTTTTTTAAGCCACAAATTGGGCCTTGGAAGTCATCATCTGTTCCTTAATATTTCTGTGCCACTATAGCCACACAACACAAAACCCAATAATTTTTGGGCAAGTGCCTAAAGTTGAAGTGTAGAGATCAAAATCTCCAAATTGATGAACTTTTTGATCTCCACACTTTTTTCAATAAAAAAATTTCCCAAAAAAATTAATATTTTTCTTAAATTTGACTTTTTTTAAAATGTTTTTACTAGTAGCTAAAATTGAAAAACCAAGTTTGAAGTGCCCAAATTGATGCAATTTAAAATACACCTTAATTTAATTTAGCTTTTAAAATAGATTTTTTTTACCCCTTTGAATAGAGGGGACAAAATTGAAAGTGCAAAAACCTGAAGTGCAAAAAAATCTTCAATTTAATATTTGACACATCAAAATTAAAAAAAATTCTATATGTAAAAAAAGAAATCAAGAGCTAAAAAAAGCTTTTGTAACTTTAGGCAAATTTTTTAACTTTTTTGTTTAATATTAATATAAAAATTATTATAAGCTCTTTATTTTTAAAAAATAAAAACTTGGTCCCATAAAAATTTATTTAAAATTTTACATATAGTTTCTTAATGGGTGCAGAAATCAAAAAGTAGTCAAATCAAAATCCAAAAAGGTACCAAAAAACTAGGACCAGTTAATATTAAATTTTTGCAAAAAATTAATATTTTATTCACTATGTTTTATTAAGTTCCTCAAATCAAAAGTGAGGAAATTGAAAATTGACTTTTTAGATTTAGTCACACTTTTTATAAGCTTATAAAATTTTAAATAATTAATAAAAACATTTGAAATTCCTCATGTAGATTCTTTAAGACCTAATATTTAAATATATAAAAAAGAAATAAAGTTTTTTTGGTAGGTATTTTATTTTATTGCAATATTGATAAATTGGTGTGTTTTGGAGGCAATTTAAAAAAATATTAAATTAATATAATATTGTACTATGTTTCCTTATGTTATTTCAGGGGACAAAATTGAAGTGCCCAAATCAAAGTGCAGAAATTGAAGTTCCTAAACCAAAGTGCAATAAGCTCTTGGGCTTTTTTGAAGGTTTCTCTTTTGAATTTTCTCCTTTCCCACCTCTCATTCCTCCTTGAAAAGAAGTTTTGTTGGCCCCTTGGCTGCACCGTAGGCCAAAAATCTTTTTATATAATCCACCCTCTTGATGACGCAGAATTTTTTTAAATCTAATACCAAGTAGAAAAAACTTTCTTTTTTCTTCTCTTCTCCTCTTCTCTTCTCTTCTTCTTACCCTCAATTATCTTTTACTATCCTCTTTCCATTATTACCTTTTATTATCTTCTATTATTCTCTCTCTAATATCACCCTCAATTATCTTCTAATATTTCCATTCTTACCCTTGATTATCTTCTATTACCCTTTCTCCATTATTACCCTTGATTATCTTCTATATCTTTTACTATATGTATTAGAGCAAAATAAGATGTATAAAATGTTTCTCTTTGATACACAACTTTGAACTATCTATATCATATTTTTGTGAAAGTACTGTCTTTTTGATACAAAAATATTCAAGTCTTCTTTTTATGATATGTAAGTGCAGATTCTTGATATCTTTGAATATTGTGAATTATTATAAATAAGATATAAGACTTTATATTTTAAGTACAAAATTGTATAGTATAGCTTTAATAAGAAAGTAATGTACTTTGTATTATTTTAATAATAGACTTCTATATTTTTTATCATTGAAATAAGATCACTAATAAACCAAAATACCTAAAGTCATATGCTTGTATCTTGCAGGAAAAGCCCTTTATTTTATTTATACTGAAGCATTATTATAGCTTTACATAAGCTGGAAATTAAATTAACCTTTTTGATTTAACTTATAATTTATAAAAAAGTTTTTTTTGTAATTTCATATTCAAGTGAATACAGTTTCATATAAATTCTAGTCTAATTTTGCTTTTAAACTAAAATAAACTTTCTTTAAAAACAGCTAATTTAAGATCTTTTTTACTATCTAGTATATGCTTTTTATTGCATAAATAGATTTTTGGGGGCTTTTTAGTCTAGAAAATTTTTAAAATATATAGTTTTATATTATAAACTGTATTTTTTTCTGCTTCAAAGTTAACCTCCAGAAAATTGATTTTTGCACTTTGATCTTTGATATTTTCAATTTTTACACCCTACATAGTGTTTCAATTTTTGCACTTTTTGGAGGTCTCATTTTTGATTTTTGCACTTTCAATCTTAGTAACTTTGACCTAAGGAACTGTGACAGACCCAGGAAATTCATGCTTGCTTCTTCATTATCCCGGTCTGACTCTTTTACAGTTTGACAGGGAATTCTTTATGTAAGCTTCAATGAGCTTTGATTCCAGGCAAGCAATCTTGGCGTTAAATTTGTCACCATCTGATGATCACTTCCACGTTTTTTGCTTCCCATAGTCTTAGCTGCAGACCATCTCTTTCATTCCATGGTATTCTTATTTCAGTTAAAAGCCAAAAACACAAAGAATAAAAAGATTGAGGGGAAAGCAATCATTTTCACACATAAGTATCATTTTTTTTGTAATTATTATCATGTTTCCATTATATACCAATTGGGGTACATTCAGCTGAAAGCCCCTCTGGTTCCAGAATCACACCTGGATTTCTATCACATGGCTATGACATAATGGCGTCATCCAATCCAGATCTTTACCAAAAAGATCTTCACACTCTTAACCTATAAGAATGTGCTCTACTACATTCCAGAATCACATGATTCTTTCTGTGGAAATGTATTGTTTTGGCTTAAAGCATTCTGGACTTCTGGCGCCAAAACCCTGTGGAATATACATATTCCTGATCCAAGCTATCCTTGTTCCAACTGGGAACAAGCTGATTAACCTGAATGCATAGACCCCATTGTCTACATTTAGCTGTTTTTTTTGCATTTAATGGTTTTTTGCGTTGAAACCCATTTTAAAAACTCTTCAAAACTCAAACCAGGCGCCACCGCAGCGCCCAGGAACTTTCCCAGGCGGCGCCACAGCGCCTGAAACATTTACTGGGCGGTGCCTTGGCACTTTACAAATCAATTAGGCGTTGCAGTGGCACTTTTAACCTACTTAATTTGCCAAAACAGCGCTTTTAAACCACAATTCAGGGGTTTACTTTTGGCTGACCTTAACCAAACTTCTTGACACATTCAAGGCAATTAAACAATATAATTAAATCCTCACTAATTATATTCCAAGCATATAAAATTAAGCTTCCCAGTTAATTAATCCGTTTGAAGACAACAAGTCTTCACTTGACACAGTCAAGTCCATTTTGGCCCTATGATTAAATCCCCATCAATTATATTTCAAGGTATCACTTAATTAACCTTCCCAGTTAATCAATCAGTTTAAGACACCTAGTCTCATAATCTGAACTGTTCATATTATTCATTACAGCCCTCAATTAGTATAGCCTAATTGATTCCTGGGTATCAATTAACCTTCATGGTTAATTAAATGGTTTGAGACACCTAGTCTCATAATCTGAACCATTCAGATTTTTCATTACAGCCCTCAATTAGTACAGCCTTATTGATTCCTGGGTATCATTACTATGCTGTAAAATCTCTCCAAGGCCAATCCTATTGTTTTGAATTTCAACCTATGAAATATATATAACAATTCAATCTCTTTGTGAAACCACAGCCCAATGTGACTGTAGTACGGTCACAGAAACTTGCCCTGATTTTCATGCATCTCTTACTAATTAGTACTTATGACACAGGTCAAGCATAGAAAATCTATTCATAAAATCATTTTACAAGGGAAAAGTAATTTGAGTTCTAAACAATCACTTGTTTATAACATAAGTGGATCAGGCCGTCTGTTGTAGATAAATTCAGCTCTCAATATATAACTATGTAATAAAGGAACCCATACTTTTCAAGCTAGTAAATAAAAACATTTTTAATTCTTTTTTATTATTTGACGTGTTTGCAACTATAACTAATGTCTTATAATATATTTATATATATTACTATTATTATTTAAAATTAAAATTTAAATAGTAAAATTTAAATATTTAAAATAAAAAATAAAAAATTAAAATTAAAAAATTAAATTTCAAGGGAAAAATATTTATTGAGGGGATGCTAATTGCAAAGGGAATGTGATTATTCCAGGGAATCATACCCCAAAATCAAATTTTTGGCTAGACGTTTAACTGGATCCACATCTCTTCTGTACGTGGTGGACAACCCTGGATGTGATTGCTAGAGTGGTGGCGCCCTGCACCCCAGTGGTTGCTGAACGCTTTATAAAAGGGAGGTGGGTAAGCAATCAATCAGCAGATTCTTTTTGGAGGGCATGTAGTATCCATACAATGTTGCCAATGCAAAGGAGTCATACAGGACGTGCTTGACTGTCCTATACCCTTACAATGTCTTCTGGTGTTCTAGTGCTAATTGGCATATATCAAGTTATATAGGTACATCCTCCAACTTCTTGACGTTAGTTTCAATATGCAATGTAGTAGGATTCCTAGGTATACTGCAACTTGAATCCTTTGCAAGGTATATTTTTTGGAGAACATGCACAATTTCTTGTACACTTGATTCAATCTGTTTATATAGGATATTTGACTGAATTTGAATATTGTACCAGGAGGCACCCAACTTGTATCCGCCCCCCATGCCTCTGCAAACCAAATGAATAAAGGTTTAAAAGTATTCACAAGGACTCTGTCCCTGACTTTATTTGATAATGCTTTGAATAATTCATTAAAAATTTCAGTTTTATTTTTCAGTTCCTATTTGAAAGTTGGTTTTTATTAGGTTTTTTATATTCATTGATATTTGAAAATTGAAATTGTTGTATATTTTCAAAAATATATTCATCAAAGTTTATTTTTATATCACTGCAAATTTCAGTCATCTCTTTGAAGTTGATATTTGCTCCTTTTTGTATGCTTTCCTAATCCACAGCAAGCACCCTGCGGGTGGTAAATATTACCTGGCTTTTGCTTCTATATTTGCAAATTTTTTCACATTCATTTAAATTATTTTATTTATTTCATTTTTATTTTTTTGCTTTACAGGGGCTACCAGTGATTGGTAACCCCTGTAAACCCAACTTGGCGTGAAAGCTGCCACTTCTTCAACCTTGTTCCCATTCCTAGTTATAACTAAAGTAAAGATAAGTAAAACATAAAAGGACTTACAGTTGTTTTAAAATCTATGGCAACAAAAAAAAATGAACTCAGATGTAAATGAAATGAATTCAAATTTAAGCAAAATTGAAATGAACCCAAATCTTTTGTAAATCAATATAAATTCATTTAATTTTAATTTTGTTTAAATCTGAGTTCATTTTGTTTAAATCTGGATTGTTTTGCTTGTCACCATTGCTTTTAAAACAACTGTACTGATTGTTTCCCCTGTGGTCCCCTTAGCCACAGGCCCCCCTTCAGCAAACTTCATGAGCGTCAGCTGCTCTTCATTTGTTTTTCTGGGCTTGATATTCTTTATTTTTTGTGCTACTTGTTCTTCCTCAAGATTTTCATTTGATAAATTTTCAGTATTTCTTGAAGCGCTCCTGCTTTGTGCTTGTGTTTTGTTTTCTTCTGTTTTCATTTGGTCATTTTCCTCTTCATTTGTGTTAATTCCTTTGAGCTTTCATTTCCTTCAATCAATTTGATTTTTTGAGTATTCTGTCTATTTTTTTCACAAATTCCCATGAGTTGCAACTTTCACTTTTGAAATCTAACCGCTTGAGTATTTCCTTTTGGAGATTATAACCCATTTCCTTGTGTTCTTTGTTGACTATTGTTCTTGGGCTATTTTTTGCGGTTTTGTTTTGCTGGACCAAGGCCCTTCTCTCATTTTCCAGTTGATTAACCACAATTTCCCTTATGTATGTTCAAGCTCAACAACCTTTTGGAAGTCTGACTCTAATTTGTTGATAAGACTGTAGATATCTGACATTTTGTTTGAATTACATCAAGAAACTGGTTTTTATAGTACTGCCCTCAACGCATGAATATTTTTCATCATCATTAATAAATTAAAGACAATAAATGTAAATATTGCATTAGGATATTACAATTAGACATCAACTCTTGATATTTAGATATTTTGTGCATAAATCAATGCATTTTTTTTAATAAAATTCATTGTAAACTTGGCCTTTTTCATTGTAATTTATTGAAACAAACTGTATTTATATTAGAGAGAAATTAACACTTAGTACAAATATTGATACATAGTGCATTTTACAGCCTGTATATTTACCTATTGGTAATAATTCTGTAAACTTTTTAGTTGGATTTTAAGAGGTAATAATAATGTAATGAGTTAATAAATTACTGTTTATTACCATTAATTGGCTGATTTTCTTTGCAAAATCCAACTAAAAAGTTTACATAATTGTTATTAATAAGTAAAAATACAGACTTTAAAATGCACTATGCATCAATATTTGTACTAAGTGTTAATGGCTCTCTAATATAAACACAGTCCATTTCATTAAATTATAATGGAAAAGGCCAAGTTTACAATGGATTTTATTAAACAAAATACATTGAGTTATGTACATTATATCAAAATATCAAGAGTTGACGTCTAATTGCTATATTCTAATGCAATATTTACATTTATGGTCTTAAATTTATTAATAATGATGAAAAATATGTATGCTAATAATTTTAAGCTATTTGTAAAATGTACAACATTGTATTAATTATGGGAAATGTTGATAATGTAAAAAGAAAATATTATTAATTATAAATTGAAAGAAAGATATTAATTTTAATAAGTTGTCACAAAGAAAAGATTTATTTACTAATCAAAGGGCAGGAAGGGGTGGGAAGGGGCGGGAATGGGTGGAATGAACATTGCCTTCATCTGCGCCTGTGAGAGGGGCAGCATCAGAGATAATGGGGGGATTGGTAGTGGCTTGGGAATTAGGGTTGGAAGGTGGGTGGCTTGATGAGGGGTTGGGAGGCAGGGTTTGTTGACTGGGAAAGGGCAGCAAGAGCTGATTGCTTCAATTGCTCAAATTCTTCCTCTGTCACATATACTGGCTTGACAAAACAGATGGACTGGCATGGGGGGAGGCGGGGGGTCCTTTCTGGACTTATCACTATCACTTGCATAGAAGATGATGAGATCAAATAAGTCCTGGACAGACACAGAAGGGAAAAGCTCATACCCCTTATCAAGTTGGGTGCATAGTTTGTTGTAGGTGGCAGGCATTAAGCGCCTGAGGGCAGAACCAAAATTGTAGAGACATACATCTGCAAGATGCATGTTGGCATGGTTGGTGGTATAGGACCAACAGGTATGCCCTGCAGCCCTGATTTCTTGGGTAGCCCATTCCTGCTGCTTCATCTATGCACTAAGTACAACTGTGTGCACAGCGTTTTTTGTGGCCCACTCCTCCAGCATGGCCTTGAGCTCTGTCTGGTAGGCATATCCATCTGTGGTGTTCAATATTGCGGAGTAGTGAGTGATGCCCAATGGGAAAACTGCCAAAAAAACCAAAAAAAACAATACAAGATTGGTCCATGCTTTAATATGTCAGACTGGATGCGCTTTTCCCCAAAGTCTTGAATACTTGCCAAAATCTTGGCGTATGACAGGAAGATTATATCATTATGGGTCCTCATTGCCCTTCCTTTGATAAAATTGATGATGCTAGAATCATAGGGGTCAGTGTCCATCATAATGAGGCCACCAAGAACCTGATTGGATAGGATTCTGGCGGCAACCACATCTTTGTGCATCCACAAATTCACTGTTCTCTTATTGGTGAAAATGCTGTGGAGTCCCAGTTGGAGACAGACCTGGACCAGGGGCATCCATGAGTCATGCTCCATAATAGCCATCATGAGGGGGTGGGCTTTTTCACCTTCAATAAAAGAACAGGCACCAGTTGGGGTCTTCTTGGTAGGGGGCACAGTTGGCATGGGCTTGCAGGGTTGCAGCCACAGTGGACTTTTCAAAACCCATTGCGGCTGCAATTCCCTGAGGGATATAAGCATCCCTTGCTTTTCAACCATTTTGAGAACAATCTCTGGAGTGATCAATTTTCTTCTATGTCTTGCAGGCTAATTGGCTGTGAGAGGGATGTGCCCATCTTTGGAACTGGTCAATGTCATCTGATTAGCTGTTTTGGGATTAGGGCTCTCTGGGTGACCCCATGGCTCAAATGGCTGGTTCCAGATGCCATTGTTGAAACAGGATTAGGGTTGGTGGCTGCCTGTGCATGATGGGCAAATAGGGCCATGCTGGAAGTTGCAGGGTTGAACACACTCCTGGGTGGGGCTTGCAAAGGGGCCTGAGGGTTGGGAGTGGCCATAGACAGAGGCTTCACTGTTAAAAGACCCAGTGTAGCCCTGCATTATTTTGTCCAGGCCAGGGAACAGCTTGTTGACTTGGTTGGTATTATAAGAAGACATGATAAATTTTATCAAAAAATGAAACTCAAGAAGAGGAATGTATATTTTATTCAATTTTATTGTTAAATATGGTAAGTTGCTGAATAGTAGGATCTAAATTTTAGCTGTCCATAACTGGAATAGGGTGATTTTTGAGAATGCCTGTGCTTCCTAAAAGAATCAGCACAAATCCACTCTAGATCTTTTAACATCTTTTTTGAGACACTCATAAATTATATTTATTTCAAATTCTTTGCAATTATGATTTGAAACTTGATTCTTGGATTTGACAATCCTGCAATTTTGGATTTGTTAATTTTTAAATTATGTCTATGATTTTTTTGGCATACAGGAATTCTTAGATTGTACACTAGAATCCCGCATTTTTGATTCATGTATCCCACATTTGTTTGCTTAATTTTGTCTTTTGTTAGTTGAGTTATCTGCTTGAGGGATTTGAAATATGCCAATTTAAATAAACCAAAAAATTTTGAATTAAATGATTAATTTTATTAAATATTTTAATTTACACTGCTGAGTTGCCCGCAAAAGTGATTCAAAATTTAGACCAAGGATTTGACAATCCCGCATTTTTAAGTTCAGGTTCTGAATTTACAGTATTAAGTAAAATGTTCAGGAAACAGGTTTTTGCTTATTAAAAAAGTTTCAACTTCCAGTAGGCCACATGATAGGAAACATTATCTAGACTTTTCTAATGTGTCAACCTAGTTATAAAAATAATTTTGACAGTTGACATGCAGACAGTTTGAATGCCAAATGTTCCTCTCACGCTACAGGCCAACAGGTAAATTGGTCAATAGCTGCAATATGTACTTCTTTCCCATCTTGTCTTCAGGTAGGGGCCCCAAAATGTCAAGAGTCCATTGTTCAAAAGGTTCTGTGGCCTTGATGGCTAGGAATGACTTGGAAGGGGAGGGTTTATATGTGTTTTTTCTGTACAAAACACACGTCTCAAGGAGTTTCAGGATTTCCTGGCGCATGAGGGGCCACCAAACCTTGTGCTTCATTATTTCAAAGAGGTTACATCCTTGTATATGACCCAAGGTGTAGTGGTAGTGCAGTATGGTGTCTCCTTGTTGTGTGGTGGGGATGTACAGCGTCTTTTCATCTGTCTCTGCCCAGCGGCAGCCATTGCTAGCATCAGTGGTGAACTGGATTATGTTGTACTTTAGTTTATAAATAGCCACAGCATTGAGGCCCTCATAGCAGGCAGCCTCAGGATGCAGGCAGAGCATGGGTCAGTCTGGGTCCAAGCCACTGTCCCCTGTGATGGATGCTAAGTAAAGTCTGGAGAGAGAGTCAGCTGTAATCAGCTTTTCTCAAGGTTTTTATTCAACGCTCAGCTGGTACAGGGACAGACTTTTGATCCACCCTGTCTGTTTTCAAGTCAAGTGTGACTGGGTATTGAAGTACTGAAGAGACTTGTGGTCTGTATAGACCCGGGGTGGAAATGTAGCCCCTTCCAGGTCTCAGCACCATTTCTTGATGCAGTGCACAATTTCTGCTAACTTTTTAACATGTATGGGATAGCTTGCTCTGAGTTGGTAAGCTTCCTGGATTTTTAGGCCACAGAAATAAAGACACCCTATTGGTTTCCACTCTTAATACGCCCCCTATGACCCTGTCAGAGATTTCAGTTTTGAATCATACTGGCAATTCCAATTAGGGAATGTAGTGCAGGTGCGGTTTTAAGCCTCTTCTTTAATGTCTCAAAGGCCTGGTCTCTGACAGGTGTCCAGTGAAAGCAATGATTGGTGTTTAAAAGCTTGGTTATAGTACAATTAGTTCTATGCAGTTAGGTAAGAACTTCTGCACATAGGCAACCATGCCCAAGAACATATGCACCTGACCCACATTGATGGGGGTGTCATCCTTGTGATTGCCTTGATTTTGGAAGGAACAAGATTTATCCCTTGGGCAGAGATGTTGTGCCTAAGGAAAAAGAGCTCCAACTTGAGGAATTTACATTTGGAAGGCTTAGCCTTCAACTGGCTTTTCCAAAGGGTGTCAAGTACAGCACAGTGGCGTTGTAGGTGTGTGGTTTGATCTTGACTGAAGACAATAATGTTGTCAAGGTAAACAACAACACATTTTTCAATCAGGTCTTCAAAGGCTTTATTCATCAACATGGCAAAGGTGGAGAGAGTGTGGATTATTCCAAAGTTCATGACACAGCACTAAAACAATCTGTAGTGTGTGCAAAAGGCAGTTTTTGCCTTTTCTCCAGGTTCAAAGCAAACCTGATTGTACCCTGCAGTGAGATTAATCTTACTAAAGACTTTTGCACCTGCAAGTGCATCAAACAGGTTGTTAATTAGCAGCATGGTGTACTTTTTTTGACTGTCATATTATTTAGTTCACAATGATTGATTACCAGGAAAAGGGATGCATCTTTCTTGGCTATGAAGAAGTCTGCCACCCAATATGGTGAGAGGGAGGAGCAGATAAAGCGCTTATTGAGAATGTCTATGAGGTGTTGACAAAGAGTTTCATCTTCATTGGGCGTCAAACAATAGAGGATCTGTGCCTTGGGCAGCAACCTTTGTAACTGTACAGAATGTTGTATTTCTCTTGGAGGCAACAGTTGATCTAGTGTTTCTCTTAATATGTCCTTGTACTTGTCAAGAAGTGATACTAGTGCTGAAGGTGATGGCATGTCTGAGGGGGGAGATGTTGTGGGTTCAGGGCAAATGACTTCCACTGAACATTGGTTGAAGTCCAACTCCCCCCTTGAAGTTTTAGGAGCCAGCCTCTGTGAGGAAAACAAACACAGTGTCATGAAGTAACTTGTTCATTTCAATGGGATATATCTGGAAGCCTGCCCCATTCTGTTTGAGTTTAATCACAGAGGTTTTCCAGTTGATATATAGTCAAATATGTTGGAGCTGGTTGAGGCCAGAAATGATATTGTGGCTGAGCCTCCCATGATTGGACCAGAGAGCTTAATCTGCATGTTACCCATTCTCACAGAAAAAGGTCTTTCTTATGAGTGATGGCCACCCTATGGGATTTGGTCACATGTACTGACTTAAAGTGGCTGGGCACCAGTCTAGATGTTGGGAGTCTGTGAATACCTGTTTGACCATGGTGTGATTGGCCCCAGTATCTACCAAAATTTTGTGGGTGTTCCTACAAAAAAAAGAGATGGGCCAAGCAGGCAATTTTATTTGATTGATGACTGGCTTAGAGAAAAGGGTTGTCACTGTGGACTTGGAATACGTCTAAGGTCTCCACCTTGTGCACATTGTAATTTCAGGGTTTCTTGACAGGAAGATATTGAGATTATGGGTCAAGCGGGGTTGCAGAACCTCTTGTATCTATAACCCCCAGGCTTTTTCTAAACCCTCATTTTAGACCAACTGGAGCTTCCCCTTGCAGGGGTGCTTGGCCTCATTTTTCTGTTGGCAAGATTGGCAGCAGCCAACTTGGTTGTGAGCGCTGCCAGGCACAGGATAAGGTTGAGATTGGCATTGTTGGATATTTGAACCCCCATTGAGGCCTGATTTTTAGCCTCTACAATGGCTTTGTATGTCATGAATTACATTTCTGCCAAAATAAGTGGGAAACTTCAACTAGGAGAATGAAACTCAGGACCTGATTCTGAGGATTGTGGGGATCCTGTGGTCCCTTGGGCCACCCACCTGTGTTTTTCACAGCTAGCTGCTGGAAGATCTAAAACAGGCATTGGTTCAAACCCAATTAATCAGGGAAATTTGCAGGTCTGCCTGGCCGCAAATTTTCAGGAACAAGCTGGATTACTGGGAGCGCTAAACCAATATAGTGTCATTCCTTTCATAGTTATTGGGCCGTTCAAAAAGGGGTTTTCTGCTCAGAACAATGGACTGAAATCCAAAGGGAGCTCTGATGATTGGCTAGAAACCCAGGCTATCAGGTCACGTGATCCCTTGTCATGTATTGACCCCAAAGCCGCTCCTGAAGATGTGCAGCTTATAGAGCAAAGATTTTCCCGGCTTAGGGATTCTGGAGGTCTCTTGGTCCCTAATGACAAGAATTCTGGAGGCAATGATAAAGGCGTTAAGAGGTTGTGTATGGACCGTCAGATGGAGATCATTCCAACAGAAAATATGACAGGCCTGAAGGACCAGAATGGTGAAGAACTTTTGGCCCAGAGGAAACTAAGCAAACTCAGCCATCAGGTGATGGGCTAGATTCCAAACTTAGCATTTTAAATGGTATTTAAACCCCTGTAAAGTCTTGACAAAATTGTATTGCCATTCTGAAATAAATAAGATTATGGGACCTTGGTTCTACCATTTTATTCCTTATTTTGTCTTGGTTGTTTTCCATTTTACTACTGTTTCAACTGAAAATCTTGGGCAGACGGCCTGCATTCCTGTGGAAGCCCTCAAAACCTGGCCCACATTTTATTGTCCTCTGGGAGCACCCTTTGGCCCACTGCATTTCTCTGAATACCCCCTTAAGCCAGAGTATTGGGAGTTGACCATGAAGGATACCCCTGCCCAGACCACCTGGACCAACAGATTACCCCACAAACAGCTTTCCACTAAGGTGCTTGGTACAAACAACCAGCCCCTAAAATCTGTGTAAAGTATAACTATTTGCCTGCCTACCAGATAGATATGGAAGCACCCCAACCCCCAAACCTGACCGCCTACACCCCACCCCAGGACTTTCTCCACCCACAGCCAACCAATATTCAGGCATTGCCTACATCACCTTGGCTGAGTTAGTAGAAACTATGGTACCCGCTGCTGGACCCTGGGCTTTAGTGGGACAATCAGCATCTTATCTCATCAAGTTGGCACCCCTCCTATGGTGGGCTCTACCCTCCTCCCAACCGCGCAAGTTGGTAGCTGAGGCTAACAGTTCCTCCCCTGGGATGTGTTATCCTGAAATTATGGCAATCTTTACAAACCTTGGTAACCTGAGCCCCAAGATGTTGTTAATTCTTGGGGCCTCTTGTATGTTGATTTTATTGATTATCACTTATTATGCAAATAATTTGATGACCCACTTATGTGCTAAGATACAAAATACCCTGACCACACAGACCAAGGAGATTGACTTGGGAAGCCCTACTGCTGGGCCTGCCCTTATTCAGAACATGGTGGTGACCCATACTAATTCCTGAATTGACATGCCTCACATGGGCAAGTTGAACCTGGAAGAGGCCTAACAAGCCATGCCGGTGCTGCGACTGCATTTTCAGACCAATGTGGATGCTTATACCAACAACACTGAGAAGATCCTGAGTGTGGCTGCTATGCTGTCTGGCAACAAACTGGATTGGTTTGGAAAGGCTACTACTGAATATGTGGAGTTCTGTTTAGACTATGCAAATTTTGAATCTGAACTCATGACAACAGGGAAAGACTGTGATACTAGACACTACGCGCTTGTCATAATGTTGGAAATCAGACAGAATATGAGATCTATTCAGTCTTACACCAACAATTTTATGACCCTGAATAATTGTGCAATGCTTGAAGATGAGATTTTGGCTATTCTGTACCAAAAAGGTGTAACCCTAGGCCTGAAGGATCTCCTGCAACACCATCCACCTTCCCTTTCTCTGGATGAACTTGTAATTCTTTGCAAGCAGTTAAGCCTGAACCAGGAATCTGTTTTTCAGGGATCAACCAGAACCACCAGAGCACTTCCTGCCCACATACCAGGATTGACCCCTGATGAACTTTAGTGCCACTACTATAAAGGACTGTGCTTCTATTGCCACAAAACCAGACACCTTACTTGGGCGTGCCCACATAAGACCCCAAACACTGTTTCTCTAGCTCAAATAAACACTCGGCCCAGCCTTACAAGTATATTCCTGTTAAGATATTATCTGACGGCCAATCCAGACAGCTGGAAGCGTTTATTGATACCGGGGCGGACAAAAGCTTTATGGAACTAGGACTCACTGAAGAGCTGGGATTGAGAGCCGCAACAGAACAATACTGTGCCACCTTAGGGAATTGTTCTACTGATACAGGTTGGGGATGCCCGCAGGAGCTTCCAGTAAAGGTGGGATTGAACATATATCCTATCTCCTTGATTCTGATGAAGGGACTTCCCCATTCATTGATCTTGGGTGAATCCTGGTTGGCCCAACATGGGGTTATCTTAAACTACCAAGACCAAACTGTTACTCTAGGTAGTCCCCCCAAACTGATTTTACACCCTTTTGCTTCAGTGAGGACCAGGCCACATCAGAAAAGCTGATAATAATGAGAATGGAACTGTTAAAAGGTGTGTTGGCACCACATCTGCACAAATGGACTCAAGTATTCAGTGAGGAAGAGGCCACTGTTTGCCTAGCCACTCTGCCTTTGACTACGCTATTGATCTGATGCCTGGTACGCAGCCCAGCCACAGACCAATATAAAGTTGTAACTACAAGGAGCAAGTGGCCTTTGTGACAGATCCAGGAAATTCATGCTTGCCTCTTCATTATCCCAGTCTGACTCTTTTACAGTTTGACGGGGAATCCTTTATGTAAGCTTCAATGAGCTTGGATTCCAGGCAAGCAATCTTGGCGTTAAATTTGTCACCATCTGGTGATCACTTCCACGTTTTTTGCTTCCCACAGTCTTAGCTGCAGACCATCTTTTTCATTCAGTGGTAGTCTTATTTCAGTTAAAAGCCAAAAACACAAAGCATAAAAAAATTGAGGGGAAAGCAACCATTTTTACACATAAGCATCATTTTTTATTAATTATTATCATGTTTCCATTATATACCAATCAGGGTACATTCAGCTGAAAGCCCCTCTGGTTCCAGAATCACACCTGGATTCCTATCACATGGTTTATGACATAACAGTGTCATCCAATCTAGATCTTTACCAAAAAGATCTTCACACTCTTAACCTATAAGAATGTGCCTTAATACATTCTAGAATCACCTGATTCCTTCCATGGAAATATATTGCTTTGGCTTGAAGCATTCCAGACTTCCAGCGCCAAAACCCTGTAGAATATACATATTCCTGATCCAAGCTATCCTTGTTTCAACTGGGAACCATCTTATTAATCCTGAATGCATAGACACAATTGTCTGCATTTAGTTACTTTTGCATTTAACGGTTTTTTTTGCATTAAAAACCCACTAAACCGCTTCAAAACTCAAACCAGGCGGCACTTTAAAATCAATTAGGCGGCGCAGTGGCACTTTTAACCTACTTAATTTGCCAAAAAAGCGCTTTTAAACAACAATTCAGGGGTTCACTTTTGGCTAATCTTAAGCAAACTTCTTGACACAGTCAAAGCAATTAAACAATATAATTAAATCCTCATTAATTATATTTCAAGCATATATTAATTAACCTTCCCAGTTAATTAATCCATTTGAGACAACAAGTCTTTACTTGACACAGTCAAGTCCATTTTGGCCCTATGATTAAATCCCCATTAATCATATTCCAGTGTATATATATTAATTAACCTTCCCAGTTAATCAATCAGTTTAAGACACCTAGTCTCATAATCTGAACTGTTCATATTATTCATTACAGCCCTCAATTAGTACAGCCTAATTGATTCCTGGGTATCAATTAACCTCCATGATTAATTAGACAGTTTGAGACACCTAGTCTCATAATCTGAACCATTCAGATCATTCATTACGGCCCTCAATTAGTACAGCCTAATTGATTCCTGGGTATCATTACTATGCTGTAAAATCTCTCCAAGGCCAATCCTATTGTTTTGAATTTTAACCTATGAAATTCATCACAATTCAACCTCTTTATGAAACCACAGCCCAATGTGTGATGCTCACAGAAGATGGGGTTTGAGGCTAAGGGGACCTCATATAAACTTCTTCCAGAGAAGCTAAAGGGAACTACTAGTACTAGGCTGCAGTGGCAGGGAACAGTACAGCGCACTTTGATCAGTCCTAGGGTACTAACTCTAAACTGTTAGTACAGCAGGGAGATCTTCCTGTTACCTGTAGTAGCAAAGGCAACAAGAAAGCAGAGTCTGATAGAGTCTGGTATAAAGCTTGAGTCTTATTGGAAAGTAAGATCAAGCTAAAAGTGCAGAAGTAGTATGGGTAAAGATATGTTTATTGTTTTTAAGAAAGAGAGTCATTATATACTTGTAATATTCCTGCACATTAACAATTGTGCAGGAATGGGGAAGGGAACTAGGAAGAGGCAGGACTACTTTTCATCCAGTATTTGTCCAGATCATCCCAAGTAACTGATTGACCATTGTACCCATGTTTTACCTCATGGGTGAGTGAGGGTATGATGCACAGTCATCACACAATGTGCCTGTAGTACAGTCACAGCCTTGAAGTCCTAAATTAAGGATATGACTAAGAAAGGGTTTATCTGTGTCTCCAAGGCCCCTTGTTCATTGCCAATGTTGTTCATATGGAAGAAAGATGGGGGAATGTATCCTTGTGTCAACTACAAAAAACTGAACAATATTACAGTTAAGAAACAATACCCTATTTCCAACGCCCATGACTTGTGTGACATATTGACTGGAGATCAGGTGTATTCCAAGATTGATCTCTGTGATGTTAAAATCAGATCCAAATCAAGGAAGGCAATGAATACAAGACTGCATTCAAGACACACTAAGGTTTTTATGAGTATTTGGTAATGCCATTTGGGTTGTGTAATGCCCCTAGTAACTTCCATAATATGATAAACTTGGTCTTGGGAGAGTTTCTGGATCAATTCTGTGTGGCTTACTTGAATGATATTTTGGTTTATAGCCGGAACCACCAGGAACATTTGGATCACCTACACCAGATAATGGAACATCTTTCCCAGGAAAACCTCCATCTGAAGCTGGAAAAATGCAAGTTTTTCCAGTCAGAGGTAGAATTCTTGGGCTACCTGGTTGAGACTAGTGGCTTTTTAATGATTCAGGATAAAGTGGAAGCAGTGATAGCCTGGCTGGTAACTAAATGCAGGAAGGATTTAAGAAGTTTCTTGGGCTTGGCTAATTACTGCCGGGATTTCATCAGAAGTTTTTCTCAGATTACGCTGCCCCTGACCTGGCTGTGTTCAGACAAAGTCCTGTTTGTGTGGAATCCAGAGTGCTTGACGGCTTTTGAGACATTGAAGACAGCCTTTACTTCTGCTCCTGTGTTGGCAATGCCAGATCACACTAAGCCTTTTATTTTGGAGACCAACGCCTCCAACTTTACAGTGGGTGGGGTGCTTCTTCAGGAGGGAGGGGATAATATGCTACATCCTGTAGCATATTATTAAAAGAAGATGATACCAGCAGAAGAAAACTATCCAATCTATGACAAGAAGATGCTGACAATATTGAAAACCTTGAAGTACTGGAGGAGATACCTATGCAACACAGAGTTGTCAGTCAAGGTCCTGACAGACCATAAAAACCTTGTCTATTTCTTTAAGCCTAGACAGTTGAACCAGAGGCAGGCTATATGGGCTCTTGAGCTGGCAGATTACGTTCTCACAATTGACTACAAGCCTGGCAAGGTTAATGTAGTCCTGGATGCACTTAGTAGAAGAACAGACCTGGTACTGATCCATGTGGAGTTGCGTGACCACAATAAACAAGTTCTCTTGGATCCATTCAGCTTAGGCATTCACTTGGGTTATATGAAGATCAGAGCAAGCCGACCAGATGTGATTAAAGCCCAGCTGATAGATACATTCTCAGTGTTCAGGGTGGCTGACTTGGGCAAGGATAAGGACAGCTTGCTGTATAAGGCTAGGTTTTCTTGAAAGGAACCATCTCGATGCTACACAATAGGATCTATGTGCCAGAGGGTCAAACCAGGATTGACTTGCTAAGGAATTATCATGACTCTGAGATAGATGGTCACCCAGAGAGACATAAGACACTCTGAGGCATTAAACAGAACTACACCTGGCCTAAGATTGATTGATGTGTGGCAAAGTACCTGAAGGGTTGTGAAATCTGTGAGAAGACCAAGACCAGAAGAAGCAAGCCTGAAGGGTTACTAAGGCATTTGGAAATCCCCACAGGGTCATGGAGATTGGTATCTATGGACTACATTGTGGAACTCCCCCTTCTGGATTGTTCAATGCTATTCTGGTGATAGTTGATTGATTTACTAAGATGTTTTATTTTGTTCCTGCTACAACTCACTGTACAGCCAGAAAGACCTGGTAATCAAGCAGTGCATGTCAACATCTTATCATCCATAGACTGATGGCCAGACAGAGCAAGTAAATCAGATTCTTGAGCAGTACCTCCATTTTTACGCCAATACAGACCAGGATAATTGGCCAGAAATGCTGACAATGGCTCAGTTTGCGTACAACAGTAAGGATTAAGTCTCAATGGGGATGTATCCCTTTAAGGATAATTATGGGTTTGATCCTACCTGGGATCCCAGGATTGGTGCCAAGGAGTCCAATGCAACTGGCTGCTCATAGGTGGAACAGATCTACAAGTCCCAGGTTACTTGCCAAAAAAACTTGGACCAGGCAGTCAGGGCCTACAAGGCTTTTGCTGACAAAAAAGGATCCCAGGAAAGCCGTTGAGGGTTAATGACAAGGTCTATTTGGACTCACAAAACATCCCCATAAATTTACCAAGTCAGAAGCTGGCTCAAAAGCGTAGCAGACCCTATAAAATTGTCAAGTTGATAGGCAAAGTGGCTTATAGGTTGGACTTACCACCAACTTGGAAGATCCATAATGTTTTCCACTGAGCGTTGTTGTTCAAGAAAGAAGGATTTTTGCTCCCTCATCAGAAGCTCAAGTCAGCATCACCTCCCATCCAAGTGGGACAACCAACAGAATACAAAGTGGAGTACGTGCACAGAGACTGGACCCGTTACCAAACACCCCAGTACTATGTGAAGTGGTTGGGAAATTGTTGGAGGAAAGCACTTTAGAACCTGTAGACAACTTAAACAATGCTAAGAAAGACACCCAGAAGTATCTGGAGAAAAAATCTAGCCTTGAGAGATCAGAGGGGTTAGAGGGGGATGATGTATGAATGACATTTCTGCCAAAATAAGTGGGAAACTTCAACTAGGAGAATCAAACTCAGGACCTGATTCTAATGATTGTGGGGATCCTATGGGCCCTTGGGCCGCCCACCTATGTTTTTCACAGCTAGCTGGTGGAAGAGCTGCAACAGACATGGTTAAAACTGATTAATCAGGGAAAGTTTTGGGTCCTCCTGGCCGCAAATTTGCAGGAACAAGCTGGATTACTGGGAGCGCTAAACCAATATAGTGTCATTCCTGTCATAGCTTTTGGGCTGTTCAAAAAGGGGTTTGCTGCTCAGCACAATGGGCTAAAATCCAAAGGGAGCTCTGATGATTGGCTAGAAACCCAGGCTATCAGGCCATGTGATCTCCTGTCATTTAGTGACCCCAAAGCCACTCCTGAAGATATACAGCTTATGGAGCAAAGATTGTCCCAGCTTAGGGATTCTAGAGGCCTCTTGGTCCCTAATGACAAGAATTCTGGAGGCAATGATGAAGGCGTGAAGAGGTTGTGTATGAACTTTCAGATTGAGATCATTCCAACAGAATATATGACAGGCCTGAAGGACCAGAATGGTGAAGAACTTTTGGCCCAGAGGAAACTAAGCAAACTCAGCCATCAGGTGATGGGCTAAATTCCAAATTTAGCATTTTAAATGGCATTCAAACCCTTGTAAAGTCTTGACAAAATTGTATTGCCATTCTGAAATAAATAAGATTATGGGACCTTGGTTCTACCATTTTATTCCTTATTTTGTCTTGGTTGTTTTCCATTTTACTACTGTTTCAACTGAAAATCTTGGGCAGACAGCCCACATTCCTGAGGAAGCCCCCAAAACCCAGCCCACGTTTTATTGTCCTCCAGGAGCACCCTTTGGCCCACTGCATTTCTCTGACAACCCCCTTAAGCCATATTATTGAGAGTTGATAGTGAAGGATACTCCCCGCCCAGACCACCTGGCCCAATAGATTACCCCACAAAAAGCTTTCCACTAAGGTGCTTGGTACAAATAACCAGCCCCCAAAATCTGTGTGAATTATAACTATTTGCCTGCCTACCAGATAGATATGAAAGGTCCCCCAACACCCAAACCTGACCGCCTACACCCTGCCCCAGGACTGTCTCCGCCCACAGCCAACCAATATGCAGGCATTGCCTACATCACCTTGGCTGAGTTAGTAGACACTATGGTACCCGCTGCTGGACCCTGGGCCTTAGTGGGACAATCAGCATCTTATCTCATCAAGTTAGCACCCCTCCTATGGTGGGCTCTACCCTCCTCCTAACCGCGCAAGTTGGCAGCTGAGGCTAACAGTCCCTCTCCTGGGATGTGGTATCCTAAAATTATGGTAATTATTGACAGAGGTGCAGCTCCCTACAGGAACCCATTTACAGATGTGGGGCTTATGCCCATTGATAATGAGGGTGAGTAGCATTGCATTTCACTCAGTGATGGCTTTGGGAGCGGCAGCAAGTGCTTGCTGCCAGGATGAGAGGTATTCAGGGACACTGCCTGTCTGCTTGATAGCAATTAGAGGGGCTCTTACTACAATTGACAAGAAGGTTTTGCTTTATCAGTATCTTGAGGCTTCCCTGAAGGTGGTCCAAGTAACTTTGTGTTCCTGCTGGCCCAGTTGGTGAATCATACTGCGGCAGGCCCTGTGAGGCCCTAGAAGCAGTGGCAATCCACATGGGTTCAGGTACTTGACAAATGTGGAGGCAAGCCTCCTTGGAGTGGAGCCAACTTACAATGTTTGTGAGAGAGGGGGGCTAAACTAACTATGTTTGGCTCCCATCCTGGTAAGATATACCACCAGGATGCCGCCCAGTGGAGTACTGGGATGGCTTCTTGGAGAGGGGGCCAAAGAGAGGACGCGGGGAACAAGTATGGGAAGTATGCATTCAACCCCATCAACACCATCCCAGTGAGTAACCAGGGCGGGCAGGTGGGAGCATGAGGTAACTTCACATGTTCCTGAAGAAGTACCAAGGCATTCCCCTCCAAACTGGGAAGGGCAGGATCCGGCACCTCCTCCAATGCAGGAGCAGGCACAGTGTTGTCAATATCATGGAAATCCAGGTCATTGCAAGTTAGACTCTTGACAATTGTCTTCCCCAAAAGGAGAAGTGCACCAGGAAGGTTCAGGAGGCTAGAGGGATTATCCCCCACAAGGCAAACAGAAGAAGAAATACGGGACCATAAATTGGGAGAAGCTGTCCGGAGGAGCAGCACAAAGGGGGCCAGAGAGAATACCACAAATCTTAGGACTTGGAAGATCATAATAGCAAACCCCACAAAATTTGGAATTAGGGGGTACTAAAATTAGGTCTCAAAGCAATAAGATTTTGGGTAAATGGTACAGCTGCAAGAGAAAACCAGGAGTAGAGAAGGGAACCCACTTGGGGGCCTTGGAAGTGGTTTTGGATGGCTTGGCTGGGTGTAAAAGGTAAAGAAGGTTTGAAACCAGTGAAATCAATAAAAACTCAAAATTCTAGTAGGATTTATATGAATTTTTAAATTGAAATTCAAGTTCAAACAGTGGTTTTAAAAGAGAAAGCAACAGACACAACGTCTAAGTGTTAACTCTGTAATATAAAACTCAAAAGCAACCAACAGGTTTGAAAGAGACAGTTCAATAGTAAGTTTCAAAAAGATAATCACTAACACTTTTGCTTCAAAAAAGAGGACTCTAAAAATAGTCTGAAAATAAAGAATAGATTTTTCTTTCTTTGTTTTAAAACTGTTAAAGTTTTATTAAGGTGAAAATTGGCAAACAGGGGACTCAAAGTCCCCTGGCATTGTTAAAAGGGATGGGATACTAGGGAAAAGATCACATGACCCCAAGAGGTTCATCTGCTTGGCTAGGAGAGAAATTTTGCTGGCCATAGCCAGGGGTGCTGGAGGACTCCAGATTAATTTCTGTGGCCCCTCCTGATTGACTGGGAAGCAATCCAGGCATTCCAGATTTATTTGACTTACTAGACATTGATGTGTTGTCTCTTGATTGGGTGTTTCTGATTGTTTTCAAGTGGGTGAAACCATACCAACAAATAATCTAAATTGATCAGTGTTTCCTCCCAGGATGGGGCAGCCAAAGCCAGAGAATCTACAGGGTAGGTCAGAACAAATCTCTCATTCACAGTGTGCGCCAAATCCCCCAAGGAATTGAGCAGCTTGGCTATTGCTTTTAGGCCTTTCTTGGTGCAATGGGGGGAAATGGTTCAATCCAAAGCCAAGGGTGGAAGTTAATTTACAATGTTGGCCCCTTTTAATCCACCTGTAAAGGACTCTAGTTGGAGGTTCACCATATTTTGTGAGAGGTACAACTGTGGTGGTGTGACACTGGTATTGTGTTGCCCTAGGCAGAGATAATTTTAAATGCTTGTGAGTACCAAATGGTCCTAGTAGATAATGTATCCCTTGGGGATGTCCCCATCATGGATAGGAAGTAAGGTTTCCTGGTGTGGAGTAGCTATACTGCCTGTACTCCATTTTTTCTTGGAAGAATTTTCTTTTAGGTAGATTGGGAACCTATCTCTACTACCACTGCTGCAACTGAACCAATGATAGTTAGTATTCAATTGGGGAATACAACATTCCAATAGAAATAACAAGAATTAGAAGAATAAGATGAGGTTTATTAATCAATATTGTGACTAATATACTATATGAGAAGAGCCACAAGACCACCAGGGGGTGAGATGGTGGGTTCCATGTAAGGATTGAAGCCAAGGAATAACTTGTACAGAGATCAGCAATGTTGAATTGGCAGCACTCCTAATTAGAAGATAGTGCCCACAGTTTGACATTGTCATCAGATTAATCCATACCGTTAGATATGACATGGGGCAACTCATTGAGCGCCCCCTGTGCATTGTGAGATAAGTTGCAGGGAAGAGGGGAATCTTGGTTGCAACATAATTAACTTTTAAAAAGGTAAATATTTAAAATTAATACTCTTAAAGACAAAAAATTAAAATGAAATTTAATTATGTTTTTAAAATATATCTTTTATTAGTAAATAGAGTAAACTTAAATTTTGTTTTATTGTAAAGCTAAAAAAAGTACTTATGAAGAAACTTATAGTTGGATCAAATTTGACAGAAAATCAGTCAACAGAAAAGAAATTGACTGAAAATCTTCCTGTCCCAGCAATTCACATGGGAGCATTTGTGCAGGCAAGGGTAGATTTGTCCACAATAAAGATTAAATTCCTAGAAACAGGTAATTTTTTATTAGTTTGTTGATGTATGTAGGCTGTAGCCAAGAGAGGTGAGAAATCCAAGCCAGGAAGGGAGAGCAAGGAGGCCTTGGGTTCATTCAATGAATGATAATAAGGGCCTTAATAGCTGTAAAGGGATGCACTGGAGGAGTTCTGGGATCTTGGGACCAACTGTAAGGGAGGTGCAGTTGGATAACTTTATCTAGGCTGGGGGTAAGATTTCTCTTTCTATGTCTTTCTAATAGCTATAAAAGGGTTTTAAAGTTGCTAGAAAAGCATAGCTATGCCCAGGACCATCATTGAGGTGGCTATCTATAGAACAGCTGCAGAACTTGATGATTTGAAGTTCTCTGAAAATTGAATTCTATTACTTTGCATATGGAAGCTCAAGCTAGCCAGTTGTGTGAATAAAAGCAGTGGCAAGACATGAAGAGTGTCTTTTACTGATGTCCTAAGGTGTAGGTCACTAATAAGGGTCAAGTCTAGGTTAATTCACTTGTGGAGACTTATTTACTGAGTCTTAGATGTTGACTGATAGTAATCAGCAGAAAAGAGGAAATACAATTGTGGTGAGCATCAACAAGAAGGAGCAGAAGCAGTAGGTAAAGGCTATCAGAAGAAGCTGGAAACAGAAAAGAATAGGAAATAATAAATAAGAAAAAGAAAAGATTTAAAGAGATAAGAGAATAAAAAGGATCCAAAAGAAGTAATGAAAGAGATAAATAAATAAAAGAAAGGAGGATTAATAAATAAAGGGAGAAAATAATCAATAAAATAATAAAAGGGAAATTAAAGAAATTACTTAAATAAATTAGAAGTTCCAGGGCCCAGAATGCCCTGGACAATCAGCTGGTCTTCCTAGAGGCAAAAAAAGCCCCACAGCTTGGGAACCTTTACCAAGTATCTCCCAAAGCAAGAAACCCCCCTTCCAACTAACAAATGGCCCAGGATTTGAGAGGCACACAAGCCTCAAATCCCTGGCTTTTATTCTATTATCAATTTTGGGCCTCTCAAATATCAGGAAATGATACATCAGGAGTGCAATTTTTTAATTGTGCAATTGGGCGCTCAATTGCTTATTGGATCTATAAATAACTATGGCACCTTGGCATGCTGCAGTTCAAGAAAGGTTCATGTTATACCAACCAATGGGCACCCACCTCCTGGCCCAAGTACTCAAATTCCAGCAAAAATTGTAAGTTCAACTGAAATTAATGCCATCAGTTCTCTGGTGGCACAAAAACCCACTAAATTACCAGTAATTATAAGTAGTAAGGAAGAAAAACCCTCCTCACTGTTGACATCTTAAAAAAAACTGCTTTATGCTCAGGATCCATTTTTTTTGTTCAAGAACTATCTACTTTTGCATCAATATAACCATTCTGTTTGCATTTATTTGTAACTCCACTACACTTTACAACCTCATGTATCTGCTCCCTCCTGGCCACCAATAGTGATCATTTTGCCCTCCATGCTAGAGATTCCTCCTACTCTTCCCCTACCAACTGTGCCTCTTTCCCAGGACTTCAGTAAGTTGGGGTTTGTCTATATCACAGTATTGAGGCTGGCCAACCAGGTGTTCCCCATACTGGAAGTTGGTGTTTCCTAGCTACTGCAGTCAACTATCTGGTCAGAATTGCGCCTACTGTGGACTTGGCCTTCCCAGCCTGGCTTCCCTGTGAGATCCCAGCCAGACTCTGGTATGGGCTATGACAGTATGTCAACCATATCAAAACTAGTAAATCTGGGCCCCTATTCTTCTTTGATTATAGAGGCATCTTGTATGCTTTTATTTTTGACCTCAGCTTACTACCTAAGACAGTATATGACCAAGAAACAAGAAACAAACAAAGCCAAGAAAAAATTGTTGCCAAGCCATCCCAGGTCCAGACTGTGACCATCTCTACCTCAAACCAAAATTCTGCTACCCCTATGATTTTTCCTGACCTGCCAAAAATGGACTTGGCTGGTTTCAGAAAAGGAATTATTAAGATCAATGCCCTGTTCCTTGCCCACCCTAAGAGCTTCAGGGACAATGCTCAGAAAGTTATGATGGTGGCCACCTAACTGAAGGATGACTCCAGAGAAACTTTCTTGACTAGCCTAGAGGAAGACCCAGACCTCATACTCTCCTACAACCAATTCCTGGAGAGAATGAACTCTGAAACCACCCCCGCTGGGGCTAAGATCCAAGCCTACATGAGGCTCATCTGCCCACCTAAGGAAGGGACAACCTGGAGACCTACATATAACAATTCCTACGCCTGAAAGAGGCCGCCAAGATCCCTGACAACATGTCAGGCCTGCATTTCAGAAATGGTCTAAACCCACACCACGCCAGCCAAATGAGACACTGTTGTGAATGCCACCATTCACCATTTTTTTATTTTACCTTTGTTGGGTTACTTTGAGGACAAATCCCTCTCTTTTGCTTTCACCCTTCAAAATGAGGCTGGCTCCAAATTGGGAAATACAATTGTTTGGTTTCCTGATTCTGCAGCAACTCACTTGCCCCACTCATGCTTGTGACAAGTGATCCTACTTTCCATGTACTGTATTGTGGTAAAGCTACACAGTATATAATCCCAATTTCTATACCCAATAAAATTTAAGTTCTATTCACATTTTTGTCTTTGTGTCTTCTGTACTTCTGCGCCTCTCTCTAGCCACAACTAGTAGAGATTATTCTTCCAGGGCCAAAAGGTAAACGCATAGCCTTCCCTGTCATCTAACCAAGACTTAGTACAAATCCAATCTTAAGGTCAGGATTTCCTGTTATGCATCTGTGCCGTGCCTCAGAACACAACAAAAATGGTGCTCACTACAGGGGCTGTAAGCCCCTCAGTTATCCCTTTTGTATCCACATTTTCAGGTCCTTTGCCTCTGCCTATACAAGAGCCAACTTCACCTGAAATTACTAGCTCTCCTATTGAGGAAGATATTGCTGACCCGCCTATTGTCCCTACTGTACTGATTCTCAGGAATGATCTCCGCCTAGTTGCTTACCCCATGGGTATCCCTGACTTAGAACAAGTCATGTCAGTAGCCCTTGGGATAGCCCGTGAAGGAGCCATCCCTCGCCTTCAGCTGCAGTTCATTCAAGCTGAGTACTACAAATTAATTGTGGCCCCTCAATTTCCACAACATCTCTTCTCAGCAGCTGGCTCTGCTGAGCACTTACTATTGTCCTTTGTGCAGCCTGCCTTAGCCCA
Organism: Entomophthora muscae; assembly: GCA_014839935.2. Lineage (NCBI taxonomy): Eukaryota > Fungi > Entomophthoromycota > Entomophthoromycetes > Entomophthorales > Entomophthoraceae > Entomophthora > Entomophthora muscae. The sequence continues at coordinate 466,226 of QTSX02002881.1, forward strand.
CCATCAAATGGTGTTGGGGCTCCACGTCCAAGAAATCTCGTCTCTACAAGCAGCAGTTACTCATCACTGGGACCATTTTGCTGCCTACCAACAGTGGATTCATTCCCTGTTTTCCTTGGTATCTGACAATCAGCGTAACTCTGTTACCTCTCAGACCTGTTTGATTAATTCTTTTGAACAAATGCGCCAGTCCATCCCCAAATACGTGAGAGAGCATCTACACAAGTTTCACCAGCTAGAACAACCCTGGCAAACTCAAGTAGATTCCACCTTAAACACTTATCTCACCAACTTTGAACAACTTGTGCAACAGCTCAATGCATTCACGCTTATTCCTTTGAGCAACTACAGCAGGTAGCAGACTTTGCTGTTAACAGCCTTAATGAACTCAGTGTGGCGTTTCATCAAGAAAGAGCTGCCACTGCTGTTGCTATAGCCAAACTCCAGAGTCAAGTTAATGAATTAGCTACTCCCAAGCCAGATGTTCCGCCCTCTCCCCCTTCTGATGATTTGGCAGATCAAGAGCAAAGAATATGGGACGCTATTTGAGAGCTACGTACAGCTACTTGCAGTCAAAGACGTCCTGCTGAAGCTCCTCAACCTGACCCCCAGGTGCTTGAATTGACTGCTCAAGTTGGAGAGCTACAGCAAGAACTTGCCGCCCTACGTGAAATGATGGCAACTGCTGCTAGTCCAGTTGGGGTTGTTGATGTAGATGGTTGCTGCCCTGGCTTACCAGGAGCTCCTCAAATCCAATGTGCTAGGGAACTAATTGCCCTAGTTAATGAGGTGGATCAATTGAAGCGGGACCATACTGAACTGGATAGAGATGTACAAGAGATAAATGATGTGATCAACTCTGTGAATGATAGGTTTGCCCCTTGCCTCTCAGTGGGGCTATCCCTTACTTCTCAACAGGCTGAGCTCTCCACAATAGTGACCACCCAAGGCCAACGCTTAGATACTACTGCACAACAGACCACTCAAGCTTTTGATACAGGTGCCTGCGCTGTTGAGACCCTGACTACCCTTGAAGAAAGTGTTTGTCAGCTATGGGCTAGATAGCCCCCCTCTGAATCCAAGGCAGAGTTTTCCCTGCATATAAACGTACTTGATAGCAACAATGGTGGCCCAACTCCAGAAGCACACTTCAAGCCTACCTTTAAGCAAGTCTTTGATCCCAAAACCTCAACCATTGCAGCTTTCCTAACTATCTACAAAACTGCCATGAGAAAAGCTTCAGACAAAGTTAAGAAAGAAAATATTCTGACCTGTCTACATCCGACTTGCCAAGAGGTGGGGGTGCCTGAGCTGCCCTCCATTGAAACGTGGGAAGATATGAAGCAGCTTATGATTGACAAATTTGGTGGTGAACTTATTTTTGGAGTGAAGAAGAACACCTTCATGCGCATTTCTTTTAAACCAAAAGAGACCCTAGCTAAATTTTCAGATAGATTCTACATGGAGGGACAGCAACTGATTACTAGCTGCCAGCTGACTGCACATGAAGCGTACATGGCTTGTGCTCAAGCCCTCAAGGTTAACCAACTCCTGTGTCTTCACTTCAAGGCCCATAAAGCCATACTTTCTTCCATGAAGAGCATAAAGACGCTGTTGCAGGACATGCACCTTACCCATACTGGAGCAGTTGTTAGGGAAGGTTGAGCTACTTCTAACTCTGGTTCATCTTCCTGTGGTCCTTGCATTCTTACCATGAACTTGCAAAATCCTCCTCAACGCCAAGGTTGCCACAACTGTGGTCAGATAGATCATCATTCTTGAGTCTGCACCAACCCACTGTTGAAGGAGCTGATCCAAAAGAGCAGGCGGGAAAAGAAAAGTCAACCTAGAGGCAGAGACGCTCTTGGTTGACAATTCTTCCCAGTCTCTTTCAATCCCACCCTCTATACCTGATGCCAAGCCTGCTGTTAATGAGGCTCCTCCTATCCTCCTCTTGTTTCACAATATCTCTGACAACTCTGACCTGGATTACTCTGATACTGACGACGCCAATGCATATGGATACTCTGTTCTGGCTGTTCCTGGAACCATTACAATCCCCTATAAATTACGCTCAGGAAAGACTACAACTACTGCTAAGCCTTTTCCTGAAGCCAAAGAAATTGTCTCTCACCCTTACCTCACTCAGGATAAGAGGTCCCCTGTGCTAGTGGAATTATCAGAAGAAGCTGCCAAAGTTTGCTGACGCTGTCATCAAGAATTTATCTGTTTTTCTCCCTCTCCAGACTGTTTATAAGGAGTTCCCACAATTAAGATGCATGATTGAGAAGTGGGATAAGGAACTAGCAGAGGCTCAAGATATCTTGGCTGTCCTTCCCCCCTTTGGTTGCACTACCACTCAAGTAGAGATATCCATTCAAAAAGTGAAGTTCAAGGCCGTTCTAGACACTGGCTTGCCATTTAATGTTGTCTCCTCCAAGCTTGTGAAGAAACTCAAACTTGCTCCTTACCTTATTATCACCATTTGTATGGCATGGCTGGACTGTTTATGACTTGCGCCATAGGGGCTTACTCTGCTCTATCCATGTGGTTTGGCAAGCTTCTCCTAGCTGCACCAGCAGTTGTCTTGGAAAACAAGAGTTACAATCTCTTAGTTGGCACCCAGTTCCTTAGGGAATATAATGGGATAATCAACTTAAAAGATGGTTTCCTCTCTATTCTGGGATACAAAGACCCTCTGATTTTTGAAGAGCCAGTTAAAGTTCCCGGGAAACGGCTCAAGACATGTGCCTTGGAATATCCCACTGGGGTTTTCAACCTCAAATACCGCACCCACTCTTCAAACATGAAATGTCCACCCATGGCATGTCCTGCATCTGAAGGGATCCCTCTCCTAGTCATGTCTGCTGTCACCATTCCACCTGGCTCCCAGGCCATCCTAGACTCCCAAATATCATATGAACTACCTGAACAAACCTTCTTGGAGTTGTACTCTCCCCCCTTGTTAGGACGCAACAAACCTTATCACTGTTCTGTGATCCTAGATGTCTCCCATAAGGACCCTGTTCAATTGCTGGTAGATAATCTGACTTCCTTCCCCATGGCTGTGTCTAGGGGGCAGGTTGTTGGATATGGAAAGTTGTTGAGCGCTCCTGATGTCCTGCCTCTTCATCCCTTTGGCACATTCCAAGATTTTAACCTACCTGAGAATGAACCCCAAGTCCTATCCTTGTTCACTGCTCAAGACTTTTTGCAGCTGTCCCCAGTTCAACAGAAAGAGGTGCTAGACTTACTAGACCAATTTTCTGACATCTTTGTAAAGGACAGTACCAACTATGGGTTAGCCAAAGGCGTTATCCATCAGATTGACACTGGCAAGGCTCCTCCCTTCCATGCTAAACCATATTGCTGCAGCTGTGTAGAGGACGCCCAGGTATCTAAAGAGCTCAAACAACTGTTGAACACTGGGCTGCTGGCACCTTCCCAAAGTTCTTGGGCATTCCCGCTACTCATCTTAAAGAAGTAGGATGGGGGTCATCATATTGTGATGGACTATTGCCAATTGAACTCTTTGATCAAGAAGGACTTGTACCCCTTGCCGTGTATTGATGATGCTCTCCAACGTCTTGGAGGCTCTAAGTTTTTCTCTTCAATGGATCTGGCATCTGGATACTGACAAGTTGACCTATTGCCCAAGGATTTCCAAAAAGCCGCACTCATTACCTCTGAAGGGCTTTTTGAGCCTACTTGCATGCCGCAGGGACTCTGCAATGCCCCTGGCCACCTTCCAAAGGGCCATGGACTCCATCCTCTGTGACTTGAAGTTTTTGTGTGTCCTAGTATATTTAGATGATATAACAGTTTTCAGCACTACCTTCACTGATCACCTGGCTCATCTCAAAGAGGTGTTCATAAAGATTCAAGAAGCTGGCCTTAAGCTAAAACCTTCCAAGTACGTTTTCTTCAAAGAACGTCTTGAATTCTTGGGCCATGAAGTAACCCAGACCAGGATTTTTACAATGACTAAGAAGGTTAAAGCCATTGATAAAATGCTTCCGCCCACCAACCTGCAAGAGGTACAAGTCTTTCTAGGGATGATGGGCTACTACAGACAGTTTATCCCTGACTTTGCCAATACTAGTGAACCTCTAGTCCAGCTGTTATGTAATGTCCCTTTTGAATAGACTGCCAGTCAGCAGCAAGCCTTTGAGACCCTTAAGCAAAAACTCAAAGAGGCGCCAATCCTAGTATATCCTGACTATGATAAGGAGTTCATCCTGTACACCAATGCAAGCAATCTTGCTATTGGAGCTATTCTAGCCCAACTAGACAACAAGGGTGTAGACCATCCTGTGGCTTACACTTCCTGTGTGCTAAACAAACATGAGAAGAACTATAGTGTCACAGAGAAGGAGTGCCTTGCCGTGTTACATGCAGTCAAGAAGTTTTGTCACTGCGTATATGGTACCCAATTCACAGTCGTCACTGACCACGCTTTGCTTAAGTGGTTACAATAGCTTAAGGAGCCTGAAGGGCGCCTAGCTAGATGGGGTCTACATCTGCAAGGATACGACTTCACTGTGCTCCATTGCCCTGGGATTCAACACCAGAACGCTGATGGGCTCTCCAGAATTCCCATTCTTGCCTTGCATCCTGCAGAGGCTGATTGGTTATATGAACTAATGGGGTACCCTTCTTCTTGGGAAATTGAGACAGAAGAGATACAACTTGCCTTGTCCAAGCTATTCAAAGATACCCTCATATGCAACAATCAGCTCTTTAAGAAGGTACAAGACCAGTATCTGCCTTATGTACAACCCAGCCTTTGCCTCTCATTGGTGTTGCAAGCTCATAAAGAGACTGGGCATGTAGGCATTGCCAAGACCTTTGAATGGCTTCAAAGAATTACTTCTGGGAGAACCTTTTCCTGCTGATCCCAGACGTCATAGCTAGCTGCCACAACTGCCAGCTGCAGAGGCCTCAAGCTACAGCCCACAAGTTCAAATTAGTTCCCCTGCAACATGCCTTTCACACTGTCAGCATTGACACAGTAGGTCCTCTCCCCTGCTCACGTTCTGGGTGTTACTTTATTCTGATTGCTATTGCTCACTTCAGCAAGTGGGTAGAGGCTTGTTCTACAAAAGACATCACAGCTAAGACAACTGCTACCTTCTTGTTACAAGATGTTTTCTACTGCCATGGCTGTCCTCAAGTGTTGCTCTCAGATAATGGGACTAACTTTAATGCCAAGATGGTAACCTCTGTTGTCAAAGCTTTGGGATCACACCAGTCCTTCTCTGCCCCCTACAATCCTTCTACAAATGGGGCAGTTGAGCGTGCAAATTCAACACTGATCTCTATCATGAGGAAGCTCACCTACTCTAACGCTGCCAACTGGGACCTATACTTACCTGCCGCTCTCTTTGTATACTGCTTTAGCAAACATTGTGTCACTGGATACTCCCCTTTGGCTATGCTGTATGGGCAAGAGGCTACTAACCCATCACTCTTGGGAGGGCCCCTGCTTACCTCTGATAAGGCCTTGAAGCCTGACAACCACATCAAGGATCTAGTCAACCGCATAATTGATATACAGGCCACTGTCTACACTTCTGCATACAAGACTAAGATACTTGAGCTTTCTCCCAATAATGCTGGACGCTCTCCCCTGCCTGAATTTGATGTTGGTGACCATGTACTTTACTACCAACACAGAATAGGTGGTTGCGCACATAAGTTGGATTCTCTGTGGATTGCCCCTTTAGAAGTGACCTTTAAACAAGGGTCCAAATACACTGTAAAGCTCTTCTCCAGTGGTTGTTCTTTTGCTTGAGTGCACACAAAGTTCCTTTGTAAATATCACTCCCCCTAAGGCCAATCTAGGGGAGGGCAATGTTGTGAATACCTCTATTCATCATGTTTCAATTTCGCCTTTGGTGAGCCATTTCAAAGACAAATCTCTTGCTTTTGCTTTTGCCTCTTGAAATGAGTTGATGACTGAATCAGGAAGTACAATTGTTTGGTTTCTTGATCCTGCACAACTCACTTGCCCCACTCATGCTGGTGGCAAGTGATCCTACTGTCCTGGTAGTGTTTTGTGGTATTCCTAACAACTATATATTCCATTTCATATTCACCAATAAAAACTAAGTTCTATTCACATTTTTGTCTTTGTGTCTTCTGTACTTCTGCGCCTCTCTCTAGCCACAACTAGTAGAGATTATTCTTCCAGGGCTGCAAGGTAAACGCATAGCCTTCCCTGTCATCTAACCAAGACTTAGTACAAATCCAATCCTAAGGTTAGGATTTCCTGTTGTGCATCTGTGCCGCGCCTCAGTTTACAAAAAAGGGCCTTCACAAACTTAGTAAATAATTTGATCAAGAAAGGGCTGCTACTGCTGCTACCATAGCCAAACTCCAGACTCAAGTAAATGAACTGTCTACCTCCAAATCAGATGCCCTGCCTTCTCCTTCATATGATGAGTTAGCAGATAGAGAACAGAGGCTCTGGGATGACATTTGAGAGTTAAGAGCATCCACATGCAGTCAGGACTTCCCTACACAAGCCCCTCAGCCTGATCCTCAAGTGCTTGCTCTGACAACTCAGGTTACTGATTTACAAGAGGTTGCTACCTTGTGTGAGGTGATGGCATCTGTTGTTAGTCCAACTGGGATTGTTGGTGAAGATGGCTGTTGCCCTGGCTTATCAGGAGCCTCCAAATTAACTGTGCTAGAGAGTTGATAGCTCTAGCTAATGAGTTGGACCATCTGAAACAATACCATTCTGAACTTGATAAAGTTGTACAAGAAATGAGTGAAGTGGTTGATTCTGTAAATGACAGGTTTACCCCTTGACTTTTGGTAGGCTTATCTCTTACTTCCTGACTGGCTGGGCTTTCCTTGGTAGTGACTAAACAGGGTCAGCGCCTGGATTTACTGAGCAGCAGACTGCCCTTGCTAATAATATGGGCACCCGCACTGCTGAAAATTTGACTACCCTCAAGGAAAGTGTTTGCCAGCTGTGGGCCAGACAGCCCCCCACTGAGTCCAAAGCAGAATTCTCCCCACACATAAATGTACTCAATAGCAACAATAGTGGCCCAGCTCCAGAAGCACACTTCAAGCCTACCTTTAAGCAAGTTTTTTACCCCAAAACCTTGACCATTGCAGCTTTCCTAACTATCTACAAAACTTCCATTAGAAGAGCCTTAGATGAGGTTAAGAAAGAACACATTTTAACCTGTCTACATCCAACTTGTCAAGAGGTAGTATTACCATAGCTGCCCACCATGAAAACCTGGAAAGATATGAAGCAACTTCTGATAGACAAATTTGGTGGTGACCTTAGTTTGGAAGTGAAGAAAGACGCCTTCATGCACATTGCTTTCAAGCCAAAGGAGATCCTAGCTGAATTTGCAGATAGATTCTACATGAAGGATAACAACTAATCCCAAGCCGCCAATTGACTGCACATGAGGTATACATGGCTTGTGCTCAAGCCCTCAAGGTTAACCAACTCCTGTGTCTTCACTTCAAGGCCCATAAAGCCATACTTTCTTCCATGAAGAGCATAAAGACACTATTACAGGATATACACCTTACCAATTCTGGGGCAGTTGTTCAGGAGAATTGTGCCACCTCTACTCTGGTTTGTCTTCACATGACATGTGTATCCTTACCATGAACTTACAGAATCCTCCTTGACGCCAGGGTTGCCATAACTGTGTACATATAGGTACCATTCCTGAGTCTGCACCAATCCTTAAGTTGAAAAAGATGATCCCAAAGAGCAGGTGGGAAAAGAACAGTCAACCTAGATCAGATAGGCTCTTGGTTGACAATTCTTCCCAGTTTTCTTCAATTCCTCCCTCTATTGCTGACTCTGAGCCTGCTGACACTGAAGCTCCTCCCATTCTGCTGCTATTCCACAATATTTCTGATAAATCTGACATGGATGATTCTGATGTAGAAGATCTTGACACCTATGGGTATTCAGTCCTGGCTATCCTGAAACTATTGTAGTCTCTTTTAAGCTACGTTCTGGGAAAGCTACAACAACTGCCAAGCCTCTTCCTGAAGCCAAGGAGGTTGTCTCTTGCCCTCACCTCACTTAATCCAAGAGATCTCCTGTACTTGTCAAATCTTCCAAAGAAGCTGCTGAGGTTGCTGACACTATGTTCAAAAATATCTCAGTCTTGCTCCCCCTCCAGATGGTCTATAAGGAGTTTCCAGGCCTAAGATGCATGATCAAAAAGTGGGACAAAGAACTAGCAGAAGCTCAAGACATTCTGGCTGTCCTCCCTCCCTTTGGTTATACTATCACTTGTGTGGAAATATCCATCCAAAAGATGAAGATTAAGGCTGTTTTAGACATGGGGTCTCCTGTTAATGTTGTCTCCTTGAAGCTTGTGAAGAAGCTCAAACTTTCCCTGACCTTAACTATCATCAGTTGTATGGCACAGCTGGGCTATCCATGAATTACGCTATAGGAGCTTATTCTGCTCTTCCCATGCGGTTTGGCAAGCTACTCTTGGCTGTGCCTGCCGTTGTCTTGGAGAATGAGAGCTACAACCTTCTAGTAAGTACTAAATTTCTTAGGGAATATAATGAGATCATCAACTTAAAGGACAGCTACCTCTCTATCTTAGGTTACAAGGTCCCTCTGATCTTTGAAGAGCCAGTTAAAGTTCCCAGGAAGCGCCTCAAGACATGTGCCTTGGAATATTCCACTGGTGTTTTCACTTTAAAATACTGTACCCATTCCTCCAACATGAAGTGCCCTCCTATGACTTGTCCTGCGTTTGAAGGGATTCCTCTCTTGGCACTTCTGCTGTGACTATTCCCCCTGGATCTCAGGCTATCCTAGACTCTCAAATATTGTATGAGCTGCCCAAGCGTACATTCCTAGAGTTGTAATTTCCTCCCTTGCTAGGACGCAACAAACCCTATCTCTGTCCAGGAATCTTAAATGTCTCTCATAAAGACCCTGTTCAACTGCTGGTCGCCAAATTGACTTCTCTCCCCATAAATGTGTCTAGAGGGCAGGTTGTTGGCTATCACAGGTTTTTGAATGCTCCTGATGTCCTATCACTACATCCCTTTGGTATGTTCCAGGACTTTAACTTACCTGAGGATGAGCCACAAGTCCTATTATTGTTCACTGCTCAAGACTTCCTGCAGCTATCTCTGTTTCAGCAGAAAGAGGTGCTTAACCTCCTGGATCAGTTTTTGGATATCTTTGCTAAGGATTGCACTGATTATGGTTTAGCCAAAGGCGTCATTCACCAGATTGATACTGGTGATGCTCCCCCCTTTTGCTCTAAACCCTACTGCCACAGTCAAGTAGAGGATGCTCAGGCGTCTAAAGAGCTCACAAAACTTCTAGACGCTGAAATGCTTGCTCCTTCCCAAAGTCCATGAGCCTCCCCCTTTCTCATACTGAAAAAGAAGGATGGGATTCATTGTATTGTGATGGACTATCAACGCTTGAATTCCTTAACCAAAAAGGATTCCTATCCCTTAGCATGTATTGATGATGCTCTCTGCTGCCTTGGGGACTCCAAATTCTTCTCTGCCATGGACCTAGCATCTGGCTACTGGAAAGTTGATCTCTCTCCTGAGGATAGACAGAAGGCTGCGCTCATCACTTCTGAAGGATTGTTTGAGCCTACGCAAATGCCGCAAGGGCGCTGCAATGCTCCAGCTACTTTTCAACAAGCCATGGACTCCATCCTCTGTGATTTGAAGCTCTCATCTGTTTTAGTATACTTAGATGATATAACTGTCTTTGGTGCTACCTTTACCAACCACCTGGCCCATCTTAAGGAAGTTTTCATAAAGATTTGTGAAGCTGGACTTAAGTTAAAGCCATCTAAGTGTGCCTTCTTCAAGGAACGCCTTGAATTCTTGGGGCATGAGGTGACTAAGACAGGAATTTGCCCCATGACTAAGAAAGCTGAGGCCATTGAAAAAATGCTTCTGCCCACCAACCTTCAAGAAGTCCAAGTCTTTTTGAGTATGATGGGATACTATAGACAATTTATCCCCAATTTTGTGGACACTAGTGAACCCTTGGTCCATCTGCTGTGTAATGGCCCTTTTGAATGGACCGCCAGCCAACAACAAGCCTTTGAGACCCTCAAACAAAAACTCAAAGAGGCTCCCATCCTAGTATATCCTGACTACAATAAGGAATTCATCCTATATACTGATGCTAGTGACCTGGCTTTTGGGGATATCTTGGCTCAATTGGATGATGAAGGTGTGGATCACCCTGTAGCTTATACCTCTTGTGTCCTGAATAAGCATGAGAAAAATTACAGTGTGACTGAGAAAGAGTGTCTTGCTGTGCTGCATGCCATCAAACAGTTCCATCATTATGTGTATGGCACCCATTTCACTGTGGTTACTGACCACGCTTTGCTCAAATGGATACAGCAACTCAAGGAACCGGAAGAACAACTAGCTAGATGGGCTCTCTGCCTGTAAGGGTACAACTTCACTGTGCTGCACTGCCCCGGGATTCAACATCAGAATGCTGATGGACTGTCCATAATACCCATCCTTTCCCTACACCCTGCTGAGGCTGACAGGTTGTACAAACTAATTGGATATCCTTTTTCATGATAAAATGAGACAGAAGAAGTTTGAGTTGCCCTTTCTAAGTTATCTGAGGACACCCTCATTTGTGACAATCAGTTTTTCAAGAAAGTACAAGACCACTACTTGCCTTATGCAAGGCCTAGTCTTTGCCTTTTAGTGGTGCTTCAAGCTCATAAGGAGACAGAACACAGAGGTGTTGCCAAGACTCATTCCTGGCTCCAGAAGAATTACTTCTGGGAAATTTTTGCCTGATGATTCCAGATGTTATTGCTAGTTACCATGATTGCCAACTCCAACGCATAAAGCCACCGCACATGAGTTCAAGCTAGTCCCCCCTCAACATACATTTCACACTGTCAGTATTGACGCTTTAGGGCCTATCCCTTGCTCCTGCTCTGTTTGCCTCTTTATCCTAATTGCTGTTGATCATTTTAGCAAGTGGATAGAAGCTTGCCCTACTAAAGACATCACTGCCAAGACAACTGCCGCCTTTCTGCTGCAAGATGTATTCTTCTGCCATGTTTACCCTCAAGTATTGTTGTCTGAAACTGGGAAAAACTTCAACGCCAAGTTAGTGACCTCTGTTGTTGAAGCCTTGGGGTCTCACCTGTCTTTCTCTGCCCCCTTTAATCCTTCTACCAATGGGGCAGTTGAGAGCGCAAACTCAACTCAAGTTTCTATCATAAGGAAACTCACTTATTATGATGCCGCCAACTGGGATATATCCTTACCCCTGCTCTTTTTGCCTATTGCCTTAGCAAACATTGTGTCACTGGGTATTCCCCTTTTGCTATGCTGTATGGTTGTGAAGCCACTACTCTGTTGCTCTTGGGGGGGCCCCTAATCTCCTCTGATAAGGCTATGAACCCTGATAAGCACATCAAAGATCTAGCCTATTGAATCATTGATATTCAGGCCTCTGCCTACATGTCTGCCTATAAGACCAAGCTGCTTGAGCTCTCCCCTGACAATGCTGGGAGATCCACCCTGCCTGAGTTCAACATTGGGGACCACATTCTTTACTATCAACATAGAGTAGGAGGACGGGCTCATAAGCTAGACTTGTTATGGATTGAGCCCTTGGAAGTGACCTTCAAAAAAGGGTCAGAGTATACTTTAAAACTCCTCTCTAGTGGTCAACTGTTTGCTTGTGTGCATTCCAAGTTCCTCTTCAAGTACCACCCCCCTCCCTAAGGCCAATCTAGAGGGGGGCAATGTCAAGAATGCCGCCATTCACCATGTTTTGATTTTGCCTTTGTTGGGTTATTTCTAGGACAAATCCATCTCTTTTGCTTTTGCCCTTTGAAATGAGGCTGGATCCAAATCAGGAAATACAATTTTTGGTTTCCTGATTCTGCACAACTCACTTGCCCCACTCATGCTTGTGGTGAGTGATCCTACTGTCCTGGTAGTGTTTTGTGGTATTCCTAACCACTATATATTTCATTTTGTATTCACCAATAAAAGCTAAGTTCTATTCACATTTTTGTCTTTGTGTCTCCACATACTTTGGCGCCTCTCTAGCCACGTCTAGCAGATATTATTCATTAGGGCCACAGGGTATTGCATAGCCTTCCCTGTCATTCCAACCAAGACTTAGTAAAAATCTAATCCTAAGGTTAGGATTTCCTGTTGTGACTCTGTGCCGCGCCTCAGATCACAACAGACACCACTAATATGACCTCCCCAAAGACAGGCTCCTGAAAATTACCAGAGGCATGGACTTCAGCCAACCACAAGGATATCACGCTGGGCAACCCTGGAATAATCAAACCCCTGGTGCAAGTAGGCCCCATTTGAACATGACCCCTGAAGAGCACCAACGCCACGTCAGAAGTAGGCTATGCTTCTATTGCCACCAGAGTGGCCACTTATCCAAGGACTGCACTAGCTGCTCCAAAAGAACCCAAGGAGCCACCATTTCAGAAATAAACAATGCTTCTCAGCCTTATCCTATCATTGACGCTACTTTGTGTTACCATGACCATGAGGTGAATGCTGTAGCCCTCTTAGACAGTGGGGCAACCCTCAACTACATGGAACGTAGCTTAGCTGAGAAACTGGGTGTACCAATCCAGGGAAACTCCCAACTAAGAACCTTGGGTAACAAGAGAACATACCTTTCCCATAAATTCAAAGAGCCTGTCTCCCTGAGACTAAATGGGAAACTCCTGCACACCAGATTTCTTGCTATGGAGAAGCTTCCTAAACCTGTAGTGATATGGTTTGAATGGTGGGTTGACCACCAATTGAACTTGGACTATGATAACCATCAGGTGACTATCACTTATAAGAAAAAAACCTTAGAGGTTCCCTGCTTGAATCCTCATCAGATCACTGAGCTAAACAACATCACTATGGAATCTTTCAAAGCTGAGTCCCAAAATGTTTGAAGCCTTGGGAGTCTGTCTTCTCAGAAGAAGAAGCCACTGCCTTGCCCAAAAACAGCCAGTTTGATCACTCTATTGACCTTCTCCCCAAAACCCAACCTAATCATGGGCCTGTCTACAGTTGTAACATGAAGGAACAAGCCATCTTAAGAGAATACTTGGACAAGATGTTGAAGAAGGGATACATATGTGTCTCTAAATCTCCTTGTTTTTTCCCTTTACTTTTTGTTAAAAAGAAGAGTGGTAACCTACATCCTTGCATGAACTATCAGGACCTAAACAGCATCACTGTAAAAAAACAGATACTCTGTACCCAATGCTTAAGACCTCTCAGATCAGCTTTTTTAGAAGCCAATGTCTTCTCAAAGGTTGATTTGAGGGATGCCTTTAACCAGATCTGGATCAGGCCTGGCAACAAATGGAGGACCACCTTCAAGACTAGACAAGGTCTCTACAAATACTTGAATATGCCTTTTGGGTTGTGCAACGCTCCCAGCTCCTTTTAAACTATGGTAGATGTGGTTTTGGGAGGACTCAAGGATCAGTGTTGTGTAGCCTACTTAGGTGACATCCTCATCTACAGTTGCACCCCTGAAGAACATGTTGAACACTTTCAAGCTGTCCTACAACACTTCAAGGAACACAGACTCTTTGTTAAACTCCAGAAATGTGAATTCTTCTAAGAGGAAGTAGAGTTCTTGGGCTACAGTGTACTGAAAGGAGGTTTTGTAATGACAGCCAACAAAATAGAGGCTGTGACGTCATGGCCTGAACCTAAGAACTGCAAGGAGGTCAGAAGTTTCCTGGGCTTTGCAAACTTCTACCAGTAATTTGTTCAAAATTTTTCTTCAATCTGCTTGCCCTTGATCTGCCTTACCTCTGAAAAACACCTCTTTGTGTGGGATGCACCGCCAAATCTGCCTTTGAGCTTCTAAAGAACGCCTTTGTTTCTGCCCCTGTCTTGGCAATGCCAGTTTATGATAAGCCCTTAATTGTGGAAACAGACACCTCTGACTTTGCATTGGGGGTGTTGCTTCAGAAGGTGCATGATAGTAAGTTGCACCCTGTAGCTTACTACTCAAGGAATTTCACTCCGCCTGAGTTGAACTACCCCATCTACAATAAAGAGATGTTTGCTATCATCCAGTCCTTGAAACATTAGAGAAGATACTTGTGTGACACCAACCACCCAGTGAGAATCATGACCAATCACAAGAACCTGAGGTACTTCTTCAAACTGCAATAACTGAATCAGCGCCAAGCTAGATGGGCCCTATTCCTAGTAGATTACAACTTATCAATTAGCTACAAACCTGTAAAGATCAACATTGTACCTGATGCCTTAAGCCAAAGAGCAGACCTTTTTCCTAGCGCCAAAGAGATTGAGGAATTCAACACTAAATACTTACTGTCTCCAAACTTGATTGAGCCAATGCTCCTATTCCTGGGACTAGTCAGTAGATGAGAGGAATCCAGCTAGCTCAGATTGTTGACCAGCACTGCATCTACATCAAAAAAGACTTAAAGAAAGATATCAACAGTTGATACTACCAAACAGGTTACTCCTTACATGGAAACACCCTCAGATACACAGACGCACCTATGTACCAAAAGGTCCACTGCGCTTAGAGATACTGAAGAAATACCATGACTCCCCCATGTCAGGACACCCTGGGCGTACAAAGACTCTCAAAGGGATCCAGAGAACCTACATGTAGCCCAGGATGAAGCCAGAAATTGAAGGATACCTCAGTGATTGCAAGACATGTGGACATACCAAGCCTAAGCAAGGAAAGCCAGAAGGATTACTACAACCCCTTCAGATTGCAGAAGGCCCTTGGAAGTCAGTATCTGTGGACTATGTTGTGGAGCTTTCTTATTCAAAAGGATTTGATGACATCCTTGTAATTGTCAATCACTTTGCCAAGATGGCTCACTTTATTCCAACAACAACCAAAATAACAACAAAAGAAACTGTGTCTCTATTCCAGAACCAAGTATTTCTGAACCATGGACTCCCACAAGAAGTGGTCTCAGACAGAGGCCCACAATTCACCTCCAAATATTGGGCTCAAATCCTAAAGGACTTGGGAATAAAAATATTGCTGTCTACTGCATATTATCCCCAGAGCAACAGAAAGGCTGAGAGAGTAAACCAGGTCCTCAAATAGTACTTCCAATACTATGTTAGCTTGGAACAGCACAATTGGGTAACACACCTACCAATGGCTCAGTTTTCATATAACAAACTAAGATCACAGCTCCACTGGTATGTCCCCCTTCAAAGCCAACTATGGATTCAATCCCACATGAGACGCCCCTCCCACAGAGGAAGCCAACAACCCAAAAGGACAAGACTGGGTCAGTAACATCCACATGTGCCAAGAAGAATGTGCCCAGAACATGAGAAGAGCAGTACAAACATACAAGGACTTTGCTGACAAGAAATAAAGCCCTGGCCCCCAATCAAAGTAGGAGACCTTGTGTACCTCAGCGCAAAGAACATCAAGACCACTGCCCTTTGCGCTAGCTCAAGCCCCCAACAAACAGGTCCTTACAAGGTCTTACAACTAATTGGTACTGTAGCCTACCAAATAGAACTTCCCCCAGATGGAGGATTCACAATGTATTCCACTACTCCCTGTTATCAAAAAAGAAAGGACCTTCTCTCCTACACCAGTTAGTGATAACGGCTCCTCCACCCATCAAAGTAGGAAGTTTCACAGAACACAAGGTTAAAGCCATCCTGGGACACAAACTCAGATACCAAAACCTCACTTCCTGATTAAATGGAAAGGGTACCCTAATGAAGAGAATACTTGGTAACCATAATCCAATCTGGAGAATGATGCTACCCTGCTGAAGGAATACAAGTCTTGGGATAAAAATTTGTGCTCTGCAAGCTTGACTATGGTATGAGATGATGTCAGGGCCCAGAATGCCCTGGACAATCAACTTGCTTTCCTAGAGGCAAAACCCCCACAGCTTGGGAACCTTTACCAAGTATCTCCCAGAGCAAGAAAACCCCCTTCCAACTAAAAAAATGGCCTGGGATTTGAGAGGCACACAAGCCCCAAATCCCTGGCTTCAATTCTATTATTAATCTTGGGCCTCTCAACTATCAGGAAATGATACATCAGGAGTGCAATTGGGCGCTCAATCTCTCATGGGATCTATAAATAACTGTGACACCTTGGCATGCTGCTGTTCAATAAAGGTTCA
Organism: Entomophthora muscae; assembly: GCA_014839935.2. Classification (NCBI taxonomy): domain Eukaryota; kingdom Fungi; phylum Entomophthoromycota; class Entomophthoromycetes; order Entomophthorales; family Entomophthoraceae; genus Entomophthora; species Entomophthora muscae. Next base: position 482,401 of record QTSX02002881.1, read on the forward strand.
TGTTATACCAACCAATGAGCACCCACCTCCTGGATCAAGTATGTGAATTCTAGTGAAAATTAGTAATTTCAACTGAAATTGATGCCATCAGTTCTCTGATGGCACAAAAGCCCACTAAATTACCAGTAAGTATAAGCAGTAAGGAGGAGAAGCCCTCCTCACTGTTGAAATCTTACAAATAAATGCAAACAGAATAGTTATATTGATGCAAAAGTAGATAGTTCTTACACAAAAACAATATATCCTGAGCATAAAGCAGTTTATTTTTAACTCCACTACACTTTACAACCTCATGCATCTGCTCCCTCCTGGCCACCAAGAGTGATCATTTTGTCCTCCATGCTGGAGATTCCTCCTACTCTTCCCCTGCTAACTGTGCCTCTTTCCCAGGAATTAAGTAAAGTGGGGTTTGTTTATATCACAGTATTGGGGCTAGCCAACCAGGGTGTGCCACATACTGGGAGTTGGTGTTTTCTAGCTACTGCAGTCAACTATCTGGTCAGAATTGCGCCTATTGTGTACTTGGCCTTCCAGGCCCAGCCTCCCTCCCCTGCAGGAGTCCAGCTGGACTCTGGTATGGGCCATGACAAGAAGAGTCCATGAAAAATTTATTAAAGAGTTAATTAAGTAAAAAGAGAGGAAAGCAGGAAGAAAAGCACAGGGAAACTCTGAGAACAAAGGCTTGGATTTTGCCAGAGAATTAAGAGGAGTGTAAAGCAAGCAACAGGCGGGACAAGTTTGCCAAGGGGGAAAGAATGCAGGAAAACACAGAGAAACTTTGAAGAAATTAAGGTAAAAGAGATTTTTAAGTAAAATATAGGTAGGCCTGTTCAAATTGACCTGGCAAAACATGATGTGAATTACAGGGAAACTGTTCATAACGCAGAGCCATGATTTTTCTGGAGAAAGAGGACAACAGGTTTGAACCAGGGTCAGTAGCAGGTCATCCAGAGAAACATTTTAAAAAAATGTTAATCCAGACACCTAATTGGCTACAGGCCAAAGCCTGTTTGATCAATTTTTCCATTGGTTAAGATGAAGAAAGAAATGCCAAAAAAAAGGGAATTGACATGTAAAAGTCTTCTCTGATTAGCTTAAGTAAGAATATAATTTTAACATATTATAGAGCAAGAAAAGCTGCATAGTTTAAGCCTGTAAAACAAAGGAGCCAGAAAAGAAAAAAGACTTAAAACAAGGAACTATTTAAGGGAAAACATACTGAAGCAAGGGGGACATGGTGGAGATCCAGAGCCAAGTACAAGGAGCCCAATACATAGGAGCAGAAGCCCATGATCACCAGAAAAAGAACAAGGCCCCAAGCAGGGTAGAGCAGGAATTACAGGCCAAGAAGTGAGACAAAAAGTGCAGCACAAGGACTATAAGACAAAGGACAAGGAGCCCAATGTTGCAATCAAGTTTCCAGACTCACCTGCCAATGTATCTAACAACATGAACCAATCTGATGGCAATATCAAATTGTGAGCACTTTCTCCTAATTAGTAGTGCTACCAATTTGACCTGCTGATCCCTGCACAAGTTATTCCTTGGCTCTAATCCTTACATGGAACATTCCATCATACCACCCCCTTGTGGCTGTGTGGCTTTTCCCATATAGTATACTAATCACAATATTCTACAATAAAAAAGACCTTATTCTTATTATTCATGTCTTTTCTATTGAACTGTTGTCTTTCCAAACTCAAATACTGAATCCTCATTGGTTTGGTTGCAACACCAAGACCAAGTGCAAGGAGTCCAATAAAGAAAGAAAGAAGGAAGGAAGGAAGGAAAGAAAAACTGTTTGCAGAAGATACACTGTGGTGATCCACATGTGTGCTGCTTTGCAGGCAAGGGTTGATTTGGCTTTAAATAAAGACAATATGCTGAAGAGTGACAATGTGTGATTAGCTGGTGACGCTGTAAACTAGTAGGTAACATAGGGCTACTAGGGGTAAGTAAGATGAGCCTAGCAGGTAACATGGTCTACTAGGGTAAGTAAGGCCTGCCTGGTAGGTAACATAGGACTACCAGGGGCAGATGTTGCCTCCGCCCAGCAGAAGAAATTGGCTGCTTTAGGCTATAGTTCTTCACCTTGTAGGGAACTGTGACTGCAGAAGGGTGAATACTGAAATAGCAAGCAGGGAACTTTTTCTGTCTGGGGGGAGTAATTTTTGGACCCCAGGCGGGTAACACAGACTGCCAGGAAGGGGAAGAGCTTTGAGAGCTCTATGTACCCTAATACTCTTACAGGAGGTCTTGAGCAAGCACCCTACCTAACAGAATGGTAGGTTATCCTTGTTTATGCCCCTATGGGAGCTTTGGGGGAACCCAAAGTGAGCATTGGAGGGCATAGATTTGCTCAGAGGTGTCACCAAGGCGGTTTGCTTGGGGAAGCAAGCTGCAGAACTTGGTGTGATCAGGCCTCTGGAAAGTGGAGCTGATTACTCTGCAACTGAAAGCCCAGACTTAATCACCTGGGTGAGTAAAGATAACACATAGACATTGATCTATGGTTTAATTGCCAAAGTGGATTGCCACTTGCAAGGGCCCAGTCAAACGCCAGTTCAATGTAGACTCATGCCTGGGTCTACAAGTTCTGGTAATGAGGACTGAGATAAAGAACTGAGGTGGTATACGGAATTAGCAGAGAAGACTAGCAGGAGGGACTGTTTGGTCACAGTAAAGGCTAGTTGATGGACTGTTAATTCATATTGAATTGTAGGAACCAATATGGTTTGGTGTGTAGAAGGAACAAAGAAGGTTCCTAGTGAGGATTTGTTGAGAAACTGGCTGAGGAGAAGTTGAAGAACAAGAAGATTATGATGCAGAACTAGCTGATCATAAAGCAGGATGGCCAAAGGACCAGAAGTTTGTGGGGAAGAACTGAAGAGCTGAGAGGATGAACTAGACAGACTGGATGCAGAGGCTGGAAGAGCTGATTTTGGTGTCTTTTGAGAGGAAAATAGATAAAAAGAAGCAGTTAAATAATAATTAAATACTGCCTGATTATGATTAAAAAGAAAGAGAAGTAAAAATAACATATAGTTTGTTAGAACTATATGTTATTTTAGAAAGAAGAATTGAAGAGGAAGTGATCCAGAAAGAAGCTGGAAAGAGAACAGAGAAACTGTAAGGGCAAAAGAGCAAATTTTGCCAAGAACAACTAGGAGAGACAAAAGGACAAGCAGGAAGCAGGTTCAAAGTTGCAAAATGTTGAAAGAAATGCAGAGAAACACAGAGAAACGTTGAAAAATTGAGGGGTCAAAATTTGCCTAAGTGAAATATATGTGGAAGCGCTCAAGATTTGCCGGAAAACGTGACAGGAATTACGGCAAAAACGTTTGAAACGCAGAGCAGTTGTTTACCCAGAGCAAGACAGCCTCAGGTTTGAACCAGGGTCAAGGATGGGTCATCCAAGGAAACCTTTTTGGCAAAACTGTTGAATTGAGGTGTGTGATTGGCTGCAAGCCAGAGTCTATTTGATCAGTGTTTTAAGGGCTTTAACTTAAGAGTTAAAGCCTAAAAAATGAGGAGCAGAAGCAGAAAATTTAGGGCTTTTATTGGCTGAAGTAAGTTTTAAAGCTTAATATATTATTGAAGGAGAAAAACATGATAGTTTAAGCTTTGAAGAACCAGAGTTCTAAGAGAGGTTTTTGGTCTGAAACAAGGGGCTATAAAAGGGAGAGCTATCTGAGACTCTTCAGGGACTAGATCAAGTGGATTACAAAGGCCACAAAAGCTACAGAAGGAGCCAAAGACCAAGAATAGCAAGCCAGAGCTGGAACAGACCGCAGGAGCCCAAGATTAGAACACAGGAGCCCAAGATCAAGGTGCAGGAGCCCAAGACCAAAGAGCAGGAGCCAAAGACCAAGTACAAGGAGTCCAAGAGATTTTTAAAGGACTACAAGCATTGGCACAAACCCCTCATTATTCCCTATCCCAAGGCCATATATCAGAAGGTTTCTAAGGGGATCTTCCTTCTGACTGTGAATAAAGCGCCTATTACAACTCCTATCCAAGTTTCCTGCGTTAAGAAAGGATATAAGTTCTATGAGTCAATTACCCCACATTTTCTATCCTAGCCCAGGGGACAAGGAATCATATTGCCTAGGGTGCAGGAAGTTTGCCTCTAGTAAGTCTGCCCAGGAGGAGTGGGAAAAGGTGACTAGGCATCTGGAAATGATGAATAGAGGAAGATAGTTTATTGGGGGAGAGTTTGCAAGACTATTACAGGATTGGTATTAGCCTACAGAAGGGCTGGCGCTTGCTGAAGTACAAGTGTATGGTGGAGACGCTTGCCTAGTGATTGGGAAGGAACTAGAGGAGTTTGCTCTTATGCAGGCCAAGTATAAGCTCCTAACCAACCATTCACCACTTTTGGAGAATGACAACTCCTCCAAGCTGGTCCCTGGCTACAACCCAGGACACACTTTAGGTACTGGTGACCAGGAACCCCACATACACTGTGAATTTATAAGAGATTGATTGAATTAGAGAGAGCCAGAGAAGACAGAAAAAGAACAGAAAAACTCTAAGGGCAAAGGCTTAAGTTTTGCCAAAATCATTAAGAGAAGCAAGGAACAAGTGGTAGGCAGTTTCAAACTGTTGAAAAGGGGAAGATAATTCAGGGAAATGTGGAGAAAAGTTGAAGAAATTAAGGGTTGAAAATCCCTTTAAGTAAAACATAGGTAGAAGCTCTCAGTTTTTCCCAGGGAAACGTGACAGGGATTATGGCTAAACTTTTTGAAACGTAGAGCAAGTGTTTATCTGGATCAAGACAATGCCAGGTTCAAACCAGGATCAAGAGCAAGTCATTTGGATAAACAATTTGGCAAAACAGCTCAATCTGGGTGTATGATTGGCTACAGCTCAAAGCCTATTTGATTAAGGTTTTGGGTGCTTAAACTGAAGATTTAAGCCTAAAAATGAGAGAATGAATAGTAAAAGCTAGTTTTTAATTGGCTTAATTAAGTAACAAAGTCTAATGTATGATAGAGCAGAAGAAACTGGATAGTTTAAGCCTGGGAAACCAAAGTTCTGAGAAGGTGAAATAACTGAAATAAGGAGTTATAAAAAAGAGAGCACTCTGAGGCATTTCAAGGATTGAAAACAGTGTATTAAAAAGGCCGCAAAGACAGATCAGAGAGCTGAGGAAAATGATAAAGGAGCAGGAGTCCAAAACTAAGGTGCAGGAGTCCAGGAATAGAATGCAGGAGCCCAAGACCAAGTACAAGGAGTCCAAGATATTGTTGGAGGACTCCAAGTATTGGAGGAGCCCCTATTGTTTCCTATATCCACGGGCCATATACCAGAAGGTTTCTCAGGGGATCTTCCTTCTATAAAGAGCATAAAGGTTTATTTTGATCCTTGCTCATATTTCTAAGTAGTATGATTAGTCCCTATGAATGAATTTCCCAACATCTTTTATCCTGGCCAAGGGAAGGAGGACATCTACCGCCAAAGCTGTCAAAGGTTTGCCACTAGTAAACCTCCCAGGAAGAATGGGCAAGGTTGACTAGATATCTTGAAATGACAGATAGAGGGAGGTAATTTATTAGAAATGAATTTACCAGACTCTTAAAAGATTGGTATAGGTCCACAGAGGGTCTAGCTCCAGCTGAAATGCAAGTACATGGAGGGGATGTTTGCTTGGTAATAGGGAAAGTATTGGAAGAATTTGTTGTAATGCAAGCAAAGTATAACCTTCAAGCTAGTCACATGCTCCTACTAGGTAATGACAGCTTCTTCCAGCTGGTCCCTGGCTTTGACCCAAGACACACCTTAAGGACTGGTGATCAGGGACCTAACAAATTCACTATACATATACCTCAAGGAAGCATTGGAAAAAGGACTTATCTGCCCCTCACAATTTCCTTTGGCCCTGCTGTGTTCTTTGTGGCAAAAAAGGACAGAACCCTTAGGCTTGTTACTGACTATTAAGCACTAAATGAGGTTACTAGCAAAAATTGTTATCCACTTTCACTTATTAATCATCTTTTTGATGCCTTGGGCAGAGAAATAGTTTTCTCCAAGATCTACCTGACTGCAGGCTACAGCCAAATTTGTATCAAAGAAGAAGACATACCCAGGACAGCATTTTGTACCAAGGACAGCTTTTAAAAGTATGTTGTAATCAACTTTGGAATAAAAAATTTGCCGTCAAATTTTGTTACTTTCATGAAAAAGGACTTTGTGCCTGTCATGAATGATATTTCTGCCAAAATAAGTGGGAAACTCCAACTAGGAGAATCAAACTCAGGACCTGATTCTGAGGATTGTGGGGATCCTGCAGGCCCTTGGGCTGCCTGCCCATGTTTTTCACAGCTAGCCAGAGGAAGAGCTGAAACAGACATTGGTTCAAACCTGATTAATCAGGGAAATTTGCAGTTCTGCCTGGCCGCAAATTTTCAGGAACAAGCTGGATTACTGGGAGCGCTAAACCAATATGGTGTCATTCCTGTCATAGTTATTGGGCAGTTCAAAAAGGGGTTTGCTGCTCAGAACAATGGACTGAAATCCAAAGGGAGCTCTGGTGATTGGCTAGAAAACCAGGCTATCAGGTCACCTGATCCCTTGTCATGTATTGACCCCAAAGCCACTCCTGAAGATGTGCAGCTTATAGAGCAAAGATTGTCCCAGCTTAGGGATTCTGGAGGTCTCTTGGTCCCAAATGACAAGAATTCTGGAGGCAATGATGAAGGCGTGAAGAGGTTGTGTATGAACTGTCAGATGGAAATCATTCCAACAGAATATATGACAGGCCTGAAGGACCAGAACAGGGCAGAACTTTTGGCCTGGAGGAAACTAAGCAAACTCAGCCATCAAGTGATGGGCTAGATTCCAAAATTAGCATTTTAAATGATATTTAAACCCTGTAAAGTCTTGACAAAATGGTATTGCCATTCTGAAATAAATAAGATTATGGGACCTTGGTTCTACCATTTTATTACTTATTTTGTCTTGGTTGTTTTCCATTTTACTACAGTTTCAACTGAAAATCTTGGGCAGACAGCCTGCATTCCTGTGGAAGCCCTCAAAATCTGGCCCACGTTTTATTGTCTTCTGGGAGCACCCTTTGGCCCACTGCATTTCTCTGACTACCCCCTTAAGCCAGAGTATTGGGAGTTGACCATGAAGGATACCCCTGCCCAGACCACCTGGACCAACAGATTACCCCACAAACAGCTTTCCACTAAGGTGCTTGGTACAAACAACCAGCCCCCAAAATCTGTGTAAAGTATAACTATTTGCCTGCCTACCAGATAGATATGGAAGCACCCCCAACCCCCAAACCTGACCACCTACACCCCACCCCAGAACTGTCTCCATCCACAGCCAACCAATATGCAGGCATTGCCTACATCACCTTGGCTGGGTTAGTAGACACTATGGTACCCGCCGCTGGACCCTGGGCTTTAGTGGGACAATCAGCATATTATCTCATCAAGTTAGCACCCCTCCTATGGTGGGCTCTACCCTCCTCCCAACCGCGCAAGTTGGAAGCTGAGGCTAAAAGCCCCTCCCCTGGGAGGCAGTATCCTGACAGTGCCCCACATTGGTAAAGATACACTGGTATACTTAGACAACATAATTGTGTACAGTACCTTGGTGGAACAACACCACAGGGACTTAGATACAATATTTGAAACCTTAGTACAACACAAGCTCCTTGCCAAGCTGTTCAAGTGTCAGTTTTACTGTAAACAGCTCCCACTCTTTGGTCATGTAGTATCAAAAGATGGTAACAAGCCAGATAGCCAAAAGATTTGAGCAATATGCAAAATGCCACCACCCAAAGACAAAGCCAAACTCTGCACTTTCCTTGGGATGATTGCCTATGTCTGAAAATTTATGCCAGACTGCAGCACCCTGAAAGCACTTTTGTCAACAATAACAGGTTTCAACTCTAAGTTTGTGTGAACCCTATAGCACAACTTCTGCTTTTCTGTCTGAAGGAAAAATGACATCTGCTCCTATTTTTCAGTATTCAAAGAGAGACAGGGACTAACAAATAGAAACTGACGCTTTGGGCACCTCCATTAGAGGGGTGTTACAAATCAAAACAGACAATGACATATTCTTACTGGTAGCTTATGAATCATACAAGCTAACAGATGTTAAATGCTGCTATCCTATCCATGATAAGGAACTGTTGGCCATTGTCCACTATATAGTTAAGAGGCACTTTTACCTAGAGCGCCAGGAAGAATTTACTACCCTGACTGATCACAAGTCTCTCATCTACTTTAAAAACCAGGCTAACCTGTCCAGACGCCAAGAACACTGGATGGAGTTACTTGAGAGATTCAAAATGAATATTCAGTGCAAGGCTGGACCTGAGTTGGTCATGGCTGACGCTCTTTCATGCTTATACATCAGGGCCACCAGAGATGAAAATGGTCTGGACCCAGACTGGCCCCTCCTGGTACTTCAAACCAATAACAAGAGTTTTCTCCTAGGTACCACCAACATCACACAAGACACTGTTGTCAATAATAAACACCTCTTTACAGACAATTATGGAACATTGCATTAAAAAATGACTGACAGGGTCACCATTCCACACATTCTCACACACCAGAGGGTCAACACCATCTTTTTTTACCACCTATATTTAAGCCACACAAAATTTGGAACCTCTACAAGTTTCTGAAACACAAGGCCTGGTGGCCAACTCTGTACAGGGACGTACAAGAGGTCCTCAAGCAATGTGAAGTATGCAAAAAGTTTGAAAAACCCAATATTCCCCCAAAGTCTGTGTTGCCTATCTGTTCTCAACTACCCTTCAAGGTATGAGCCCTTGACATTATTGACCCAATGCCTTGGAAGCATAACAACAAAAAGTATATCATCACCACAATTAACTTTGCCACTTGCTGGCCAGTAGCACAACCAGTAAAGACACACACTGGAAATGATGTCCATGTTTTATTGACAAGGAGATTATCAGCAAGTTTGGAAAACCAGAACTATTGATTACAGATAGAGCAAAGAATTGACCTTGGAAAGCACCAACATGTATCTCACAAAAAACAGGGTTAAACATACAGTAACTGCATCATATCACTCTCAGGATAATGGCAGAGTCAAGCAACTAAACAGCAGCTTAGTACAAGCCCTTGCCAAACTCACAGCTGGGAGACCTGAGGATTGGTACACACAACTACCAACTGCACTTCTTGTATGCTGCACCCAGGTGAAAAGATCCATAAGAAAGAGCCTTTGAGCTTGTATATGGTCTACAACCAAATAGCATCCAAGACCTTGCAGGAACAAAGTTGGAAATACCCAAAAAAAAGTCCCTCCTTGTTCAGCACCCCAGGTATTGTACACCAACAGTGGTCAGATGGAGAAGGAAGAGAAACACCTACAAAGCATGTTTGTCCCTATTCAAGCTAGGCACAAAGTAGGGAACAAGTTCTGGGCAATGAACACAGATAAAAGAAAACTGCAGCCAGAAAAAGTAGGCCCCATCATTGTATTAAAGGTAAACAACAACAGCACTTGCCTGATACAAGGACTCAACAAGTGTAAACAGGACAAGGTCCTACACCACAACTGATTATACACCTGTAAGGCCCAGCAGAGATAATGTGAGGCTGCCCTACCTGCAACCAAGCAGCAACTGGTCCAGTACAGCGCCCAAGCTCCTGATAACCTCCCAGATGACCTTCTTCCAGATTGGGCTGCCCTTCAGCCAGGGGGTGTTGAAACAGCAGGGTTAATCCACCAACAAGGTTCTGAATAAGCAGTTTGTGACCCCCAATCCAACTTCCCAGTGACCCATAGACAAATAGGGAAGTCAACTTGGATTTCCAGAAAGAACAACATGAGCAATTGATGATCCCAAAGGATGGATATCTCAATTCAGCACCTGACTCAATATCTAGATCAAGCCACCCCTCTAACCATCCCACTGTGTGATCATCACAATCATGTTCCAACTATCCATGAGTTACTTATACTATATAACTCCAATATCTCAATAAAGATAATTATCTAGTTTGAAATATTTTTCCACTTGTAACTTTGCTAAAACAGCACAGTTACAACAAGATAAACCAGAATAGTTTATTTTTTATTCTGGTCTTACAAAGCTAAATATGGTCTCATGTACCATCTTTCATGAGAAAGTAAGGATATAGTAGTAACTAAAAGAGGAATAATACATAACCAGCCAGACTTGGACACCTTTTATTAAAAAAAAGGAAAAATAAAGCCCAACGCGGGGGTCGAACCCGCAACCTTGAGATTAAGAGTCTCACGCTCTGCCGATTGAGCTAGCCGGGCAATTGAGATCTATCGAAAATATGCTTATTTTATAACAAACATCTTTTTGTCATCATTAAACAGAACATATTTTCTTTTCTATACATCTATAATATAAATTTAAAACATAGCTTAAATAAAATATTCAACTTATAGATTCAATATTATCCCTGAGGATCATCTGTGAAATTTCAAGCTATAGATTTTAAAACCCTGTACAGTTATAAATGGCTCATCATTAATTTTATAATATCCTATTATTTAAAAATTATATCTAGCTTTTTTTAAAAACTAGATATTTTAATAAACTTATTATATCTTTTTGCTAATTTTTTAGTATTTATGATATTTTAAAATTGATTGTTGTTGGTGATCACTAAATTTCCACTCTACTGTTTGGTGATCAAGCTGAGGCTAAGTGGTTAAGAGGGTCAAGTTTCTTAGGTCAAAGTTCCTAAGATCAAAAGTGCAAAAATTGAAACACTACTTAGGGTGCAAAAATAGAAAATATCAAAAATCAAAGTGCAAAAATTGATTTTCCAGAGGTTAACTTTGAAGCAGAATAAAATACAGTTTATAACATAAAAATTATATATTTTAAAATCTATTATAGACTAAAAAGACCCCAACAAATTCATTTCTTTAATAAAAAATATATGATAGATAAGAAAAAGATGATTAAATTAGCTGTTTTTAAAAGAAAGTTTATTTTAGTTTCAAAAGCAAAATTAGACTAGAATTTATATGTAACTATATTCAATTGAATATAAAATATAAAACTACACAAAAAACTGCCTCATAAACTATAGTTTTAATGAAAAAGTTAATTTAACTTTCAGCTCATGTAAAGCTATAATAATACTTCAGTATAAGCAAAATAAAGGGGTTTTCCTGCAAGATACAAGCATATGATTTTAGGTATGTTGGTTTATTAGTGATCTTATTTCAATGATAAAAGTTATAGAAGTCTATCATTAAAATAATTTAAAGTAAATTACTCTCTAACTAAAGCTATACTATACAATTTACACTTAATAAAAGATATAGTCTTATATCTTATTTATAAGACACAATATCAAAGATATCAAGAATCTGCCACTTACATATTATAAAATGAAGACTCAAATATTTTTATGTTAAAAACACTGTACTTCCACTAAAAATGATATAGTTAGTTCAAAGTTTTATATCAAAAAGAAACTTTTTTACATCTTATTTTACTCTAATACATATAGTAAAAAGATATAGGAGAAGATATTGGGGGTAATAATGGAGAGATGATAATAGAGGATAATTGTGGATAAGAATGGAAAGAGGATAGTAGAAGATAATTTAGGATGAGAAAGGAGAAAAGAAAAGAAAAGGAGAAGATAAGAAAGAAAAAGAAAGGTTTTCTACTTGGTATCAGATTTTATACAATTCATCCTCTTGACAATGCAGAATTTTTTTAAAAGTTTTGTTGGCCCCTTGGCTGCGCTGGGGGCCAAAAAACTTTTAAATTTTTTTGAGGAGGAATGAGAGGTGAAAAGAAGAGGTGTGAAAAGAGATGAGAAAGGAGAAAATTCAAAAGAGAAACCTTCAAAAAACCAAGAGCTTATTGCACTTTGGTTTAAGCACTTCAATTTCTGCACTTTGTATTGTGTACTTTGATTTGGGCACTTCAATTTTGTCCCCTGAAATAACATAAGGAAATATAGTACTGTAAATTCAGAACCTGAACGTAAAAA